>JAJOZX010001177.1:530000-537500 GCA_023014485.1 Bathynomus jamesi
AATTTTTGCAATATTTTTCCATATTTCATACCCACAGTGACCATTCTCAACCGTACATTTAATGGACCTCTACCTATTTGGTAGACGGGGGCATTATATTAATACCCTGAAAAAAACACTAATTTAACTTAACCTAACCTAAGCAACATAATCTAATTAAAAAAACTTGTCGAATAAATGTCACGTGCAGAGAATGACATTCGACCTCATTAAATAAACACTTACGTTCTCTTATTTAAAATGCAACTTTTCAACGCATTCATTACGTTTCTCTCTCTCTCTCTCTCTCTCTCTCTCTCTATATATATATATATATTATATATATATGGTAGGTCCTTTGACTAATGACGGATGGATTTCCATATATGTGTTCGATATTATATCTTACATATCAGTATTTCGTTTCCCAAATTTGAAATATTGCTTCATGGAGAAACTATTTAATTAAAGCAACTTCTAAGGGAATATGTATTGTTCCGAAATGAATCCAATATAACTTTGCCAGTTTGGGTATCATTCGTTTGGTTAAGATGGCAAATGCTCCTTCAGTGGACGATATAAATGTATATGTATTTTATATATTAATGAATTTGATCCCTGGCACGCACCTCAAGCGATGTGAAATGTAATATGACACACAATGCTTTGGTTGAATCATGTCTCATACATATATATATATATATATATATATATATGCTTTATCTTGTTTCCAATTTTAGCGTTTTGATGTTTTGATTTAAGATTCAGGAAGGCAAATTGTAATTATTTTTAATCAGCAAGATTAGACTGCGGGATCAAGTTTAATTCTCTCTCTCTCTCTCTCTCTCTCTCTCTCTCTCTCTCTCTCTCTCTTTAAAGAGTGAATGCAAGTAATGAAATTCTTTTTAAAATTAAATTACATGAGGCTATACTTCCCTAGCTTAATAAAAGTGTCCATCTTTCTTCCTTTTTGGTTTCTGAATTATTATTATGGAATTTTTTTTTTTACTTTTTTTTTTGTACTTATTTACTTTTCTGGAAAACTTACTTTTTCTTCGAAGTTAATTTTGTACAAGTTCATTATTATTATTATTATTATTATTATTACTAGCGTTTCCATGCAAGGATTCTTCTACATATGTTTTATTTGAAGAAAATATTTTGAATATAAAGTTTATATATATATATATATATATATATATATATATATATATATAAAATTTGTACAACTAATTACAGGAGATAATGTAACATCTAACTTTTAATAAATAATGAAACGCTCTGTGCGGGAGAAAATAGGTAGAGACCTAGAAGAGGATTTTCAAGGCTCGAAGAAGTTACTGTATAGTATGGCTAAGAAGTATAAAAATGAAGAAAGCAAGAAAACAACAGTGGCGATTAAAAATGCACATGGTGAAGTCCTCACTGATAAAAGCGAGGTGGCCGCACGCTGGAACGAATACTTTAGACAGCTTTTGAATAACGAGAACCAATATGATGAGGTGAGATGGGAGGAGCGGGTAAATCATGATTCATGAGGAGCATGAGAGGGACAGAGAGTCACTAGGGAGGAGGTTATTCAAGCACTAAAGAGGATGAAGAATAATAAAGCTCCCGGCCGGATGCAATTGTCACATAAACACTAAAAGAAGCTGGTGATCCTGCTGTGGACTGGCTGCTAAGCATTTTCCGGGTGGTGTGGTCGCGGGGAATTGTACCGGCAGAATGGGGCAGAGCAATTATATGTCCTCTATATAAAAAGAAGAGAAGTGAGCAGGAATGTCAAAACTACCTTGGCATATCTTTGATGTGTCGTGGAGAAAATATATGAAAGGATTTTGGAACATAGAATACGAAACATACTGGAACCTGGGTTACTGGAGTATCAATGTAGCTTTCGCGCAGGCCGGAATACTATAGATCAAATTTCAGCCATATGACAATATCTTGAGAAGAGCCGAGAATTCAATTTGGACCGCTTCATATGTTTTTTGGATCTGGAGAAAGCATTTGATAGTGTGCCCAGGGAGAAGCTGTGGGTGGTTTTGAGTGAGAGAGTGCCACCCAAGCTTCTGAGAGCAGTAATGAGCACCTATAGGGTCTCCCAGAGCACGGTGGTGGGATCGGAGGAGTGGTTTGATGTAAGTATAGGAGTTAAACAAGGGAGTGTTCTGTCACCCATTTTATTTATTGCCTACATCAACAGGGTTATGGAACACATAACTGAGGAAATTGAAGAGGAAATAGAAATTTTTGGATATGCTGATGATGTAGCTGTTGGAACTAACACAACACAATCCCTGGAGAGAATTATGCAGAGGTGGGATGAGAGATTGAGGGAGTATGGACTGAAACTGAATTATGCTAAAACTGAATATATGGTGGGAACGAGGGGAGCGAACGAGGATGGAATTTTTGTTAGGGGAAGGGAAATGAAAAAGACGGACACATTTAAATACCTTGGTAGTGTGATAGAAAATGATACGGGTATGGATGCAGAAGTGAATGAAAGAATTGCTAAGTATAGCAGAAATGTTTCCTTCCTGTACCCGCTATTAAAAGATCAAAACATCCCTAAAAAGGTAAAGACGCATATATACTCAACAATATTGAAACCGATCTTACTATACGGCAGCGAGACTTGGGCCCTAACCACAAGGACGAGGGGAAAACTGCAAGCAGCTGAAATGAGGGTCCTGAGATTGATAGGAGTAAGTGGATTGGATAAAATAAGGAACACTGAAATAAGAAGGCGATTGGGTGTAACTTCGGTTAATGAGACTATTGAGAGGAATCAGCTGAGATGGTACGGGCATGTCCAACGAATGCCGATGAAAAGGACAGCAAGAAGAATGCTGGAATGGGCCCCTCAAAACAGAAAACTAGTTGGAAGACCCAAGCTCCGATGGATGGATAACATCAAGAGTGCTGTCGAGATGTCGAGAAGTGTGGAATCAGTCTCCAACGGGCGAACTTGATGTGTGGAGATCGTGAGGCATGGAGGAGTCCTGTCCGAAGGCTCCCAACTGACAGACCGCTTTAGGTCTACCAGGCGCCTGGTAAGAAATATATATATATATATATATATATATATAGTGTGTGTGTGTGTGTGTGTGTATATATATATATATATATATATATATATATATATATATATATATTATTCATTAAAAGTTAGATGTTACATTATCTCCTGTAATTAGTTGTACAAAGTTTATATTATATTTTCGTTTAGTTTCTAATATATACAGAACTTAAAGAGTAATATGCGATATGTCACACACACACACATTGCATAAATTATGTTGTCTGAAAAACCTGATATATGCATCATGCAGAGTCGTCATGGAAAACTTATATTCGTATAAAGTGTTGCTTCATTTCCTTGTGTAACTTCAGCTTTATTTCTCAAAAGAAATTCTTAAAAAAAAAAGAAAAAAGAAAACAGGTACCAAATTGTGAGTACAAGTACAAAAATGAAAATTCTCTTTATCGAAATTTCACTTCGATTCTTCATCAGACCGATGTTAAAGGGGTGTTAAATTAATGTATAAAGTTTATGTATATATCATTTATTATTATTATTATTATTATTATTAGTATTAGTATTATTAATGTATGATGAGGCATACAAGTAGGTGTACAGAGAGAAACATATACTAAAACACACACACACACACACACACACATATATATATATATATATATATATATATATATATATGATATGGCGACAGTTAATGCATTCCTAAGCAAACGTAGTGTAGTAGAATAAACATATAAAACAATAGTAACAACAACAACAATAGTAATAATATCAATATTACAACTTATTATTATATTTATACGTGCTGATGATGCACATCAGTTGCTACAGGAAGCGTACGTACATACATCGTACATGTGACACACAGACAGACACACACATTTCTATCTATCTACTTATCTTTCTATCTATCTATCTATCTATATGTATGTGTGTGTGTGTGTGTGTGTGTACACATGCATGTATACCCACAAATACGCATCCGCATACATATATACAGACATGCCCAATATATATTCAGATAAGTGGGACAGTAATGCCTTCGTATACTTTTATAGCAAAGAACTGCCATTAACAAGCCAATTTTATGCTTTATTGGCAAAATGGAGTTGTATGGTAACTCTTATTAGATAATGCAGAGTAGTGAAGTTATGTACACTAATTTTGAAGATAGAGATACAGAGAGAGAAAAAGTACATAGAGATTATCTGTAGTAAGCTACAAACATGTTTATTATTACATAGAGTATGGTTATTCAGCTAAGATTTCACACTCTCATAACCACATAATTACATATAGGTATTCAGCTAAGATTACATACTAGCATAACTGCACATAATTACATGTAGATATTCAGCTAAGATTACGCACTCACATAACTACACATAATTACATATAGGTATTCAGCTAAGATTACGCACTCACATAACTGCACATAATTACATATAGGTATTGAGCCAACATTATACCTTCGTATTTATTAAGATATTAGAACCTAAAATATAATTAAATAGTAAATAATTAAATATCAAATATTAATTACATTCCTAATTTATATTATTATTATTATTATTATTATTATTATTATTATTAAATTTATTTGGTATTTAACTATTTTTATATTAACTGAAAATAATCCACAGCGAATAAAATATTTTTTATTCTAACTAAAATTTTTAAATATTTTAAATATTTATTTATTTTATTTTAGTTATTCATTATAATTACAATGAATATTCGTTTTCTTTTTTAATTTTTTGCAATGAGCATTATCGAAAGGAGGAAAATTTTCCAAAATTAGGTTCAAAGTTCCAAAGTTAGGTCCGTTGTTTTTAAGGTAAACTTTAAATAAAAATTTAAAGTTGTTATAAAATTTCTCGAAAAACCGTATTTAAAATCGTTTACGTTCTCTTTAAGTTCAATTTAAATTTTAAAAGAAAATTTTAACTTATTTTATTTTCCGACATTATTTAAGTTAAATATTATTTACACACACACACACACCACACACATATATATATGTTTGGAATTGTAATGAAAGTTATCCACATATTCAGCTGTTCAAATTTTGTTATATATATATATGATACATACACATCGTGCATGGAACATGTTCCATGCACAGTCTGTGTGTATCATAAAAAACCTTAGGGAACCATTTTGAGTTCAATCCCATATATATAGGGTGAACCAAATGTAGGTGGACAGTAAATGATAACGTTTATTTTGAGAATACATATTTAATTTTTTTGTATACTATAATACAAAATAAAATTTAAATAAATTTAGTTATAATATTTAATATAATAAAACACAAACACCATAGTTATAATGAACACCATAGTTATAATATAATATAACACAAACCGTATTCAACCTACTGTCCACCTACTTTTGGTTCACCGTGTATATATATTTTTTTTTTTTTTTTTTGGGTGGGGGCTAATTAGCAAATGATTAACTTTATTATAAATATTACTTAATAATAATTGATCGACTTGATATTACTAAAACCTTGTAGTTATTATTTAATTTCCTTCAATACTTATTAGCGATAGGATGCAAATCCTACATTCCTTTTGGAAAACGTATTGCCTCATACCATTAATTACTATATAGAATATATATGAAAAACAAATTATCTTTTTACCAAATTAACTCTAAATAAACATTAATATTGTATATTGTATATAAACATTAATATATAGTAATTATCATTAATATCATCATCATTATTATTATTATTATTATTATTATAATTATTATTTTTCATCTTTTTGCCTTTTTTAGTTTAGTATGATTAAATTTGGACATTCATTTAAGGCATTTAATCCAATTTCGCTTATTTATGACTGTTGATCTAAAGCGAATAAAATGAGAGACAGAATTGCTGTGTATAAACTCTCGAATCTTTTGTTCGTGTTGATCCTCTGGAGATGTTGTGACCGAGTGGAAGGCCTCGAGAAAAAGGATAATAAGTCTCAAGGTAAGTACGTTTCTACTGCAGTAGGGGAACATGAAGGAATGTGTATAGATATATATATATGTATTGATATATACCAGCGCTCGTAGCTCAGTGTTTAACGCTGTTTCGCTATAAGCGAAGTGAAGAAAGACGTTGAGATCGAGGGTTCGACTCTCGATAGTGTTGGTAAGTAATAATAATTCAAGATTAAGCGTAATGGGCCGCGTTCGTCTGGCCTACCTCTTGTGCCATTATCTGGCCCTCTTCAAAGATCATTACTGTATTGACACATTGATGGTGATATTTCAGAACGTCGTAAGCAGCAAAATACAATTTAACAGAAACCAAAACCTGAATAATGTCTAATTTCTGGTAATCTTTACAACCATTTCAAACATAAATGTTACAAAAGGGAAGAAACAGAAGGACTTCTAATTTTTTGTAGAATTCTGTGTTTAACAACTAAAATGAGACAAAATAAAAAATTGGAGGGGAGACGTGGTGTTTATAGGCACTTGGAGTATTACCATATATATATATATATATATATATATATATATAATAGTTACCATCGCCAAAATTTAAAAGATAAAACATACTTAAAACAGCGAAGATTCTCGATATAGGTAACCCTCTCCTTTCTGGTGATGGAAGAAACTAATTTACTAAACGTAACAGTGTAAAAGAATTTTATTTAATAAAAGAATCGTTATGCCTCTGGCAACTCAAAACGACGTAAAATGTTCCGAAGGAAGAATGAGTGATTTTGAAAGACAAAAATTAGTGAGAAAATCAAACCGAAAAGCTCCGTCTGTAATATTGAAATTATCTCTATTTCTTATAATGAAAAATTCAGTACATTTTTTTTAAATTGATATTTAAAAGTAATTGAGCCTTACTGATATCTGTACTATGGTCTCCGTCTAAACGATGATTATGTAAGGCCGAGTTATCATCTACCGTGTTCAGACTATTGTGTTTATACTGGTAGAGCCGTCTTTTAAAATCAATAGTTTCACCTACTGTATGTAACTTTTAGGACAACTGCATGGAATTTGATAAATTCCAGAATTGGAGGAACAGTTTGATAGTTGATTTTTTTTGCCTAAGAGCACGGGTAGAACAAGGGATCTGTGAAACCAGGTGAAGTTAGGGGGGGGAGCAACATCCCGCAGCGACTCAGCGTTAAACGGGGTCACCAGGACATCCCTAAAACTCGTAACGCTAGTAATATTGCTATAGAATTTCTTCTTTAGCAGGCGTAAGAGATTTTTCGATGAAAATAGCGGGATAACCCCCAATATTTAAAAGAATCTTTAATATAGTAAAGTTCGGATTCTAAATAGGAAGGGCTGCATACTTGAGGGCTCTCAAGAACATATCTATAAGATCTTTCATTATAAGAAATACAGATAATTTCAATATTACAGACGGAACTTTTCGGCTCAATTTTGTCACTAATTTTTGTCTTTCAAAATCACCCGTTCTTCAGAATATTTTACGCCGTTTT
>JAJOZX010001177.1:542500-855000 GCA_023014485.1 Bathynomus jamesi
TAATGCCAAGTACTTTAACCTCATTCACTCTTACAAGATTAGTATTCCCAATTTTTATTTGACAGTTTGTATTAATATGTTTTGTGGTAATAATCATATAAGATTACTTTGTCAGGTTCAATAAAAGTTTATTAGCACACATCCATTTATAAACATTATCTAATTGCCTGTTCGTTTCATTAATCAGAAAGTCTGCGTTCTGATGGGAAGAAGTAACTGTCGTATCGTCTGGGTACAATACGCAGATGATACCACACTTACCACACTGTTCAAATCCTGGTGGAGCAGTTTTGTATTATACAAAAACCATGCGTGTTTATGCATGTTATTCCATATATATATATATATATATAACATGCTAAACTACTTATATTAAATATGTTATTTTTTTAATCGCATGTTTTGAGGGTATATTAGTAATCGATATCTAATATTTGTTTATAATAATAATGTGCAAAAATTGGACTCATGACAGAGCATGAAAAGAAACACAAAACTTAAATCCGTGTTTTGACCTTTTATCTGATCAGTTTTAACATGCAGTTAATAACTATTTAAAAATATGGTGTATATATATATATATATATATATATATATATATATACTGTATGTTAACCCCTTCGTCTATGGCCCTGGTTGGTTCGAAGTCGACGCGGATTCTGGTTAGGTGGCAGAAACGGATTTGTTACTTGCAGTAGTGTCTTCTATACTACTCTCCGAGTTCTTCTATAGTAGCTTGGAGGATTCTGGGAGGCTTATTAAATTCTCTGAGGGTTCCCTGATTCTTCTTGTAACGTATCTATCGGGAAATTTTAATGACTAAGTTCTCTGAAGAGAGCACGGCTTGCAGGAGAAAATAAAGACTTTCTTACAGTAATTTACTGCTAAAATGTTACAGGTAATACTTCAGCCGCTAAGTTAGATCAGTCTAGTCAGAATGAACATGGGAGAAATTCTGTGGGCTTATATACCCATAATCTGCTAACATCATTATTATTATTAAATGTTGAAAAGGCTGTATTATTTTTGCACAATATTTAAAAATAAAGTAATTTTTTTGCTGTGGAAATGGTTAAACAGATAAACAGGATATAGGAAGAGGAAGCCATATTTTTATCTTCAACAGTGTATTTTCAGCTCTGATGTTTTCCTGGTCTGCCAAGTTAATTAGAAGTGGAAATTGAACTATGCATCTTTACACTAAAATATGCATACGAGCAAAAATTAAAGGTTTAAGATTTACAATTAAATGCTTAGGCAAGACATGACTTCATCTTTTATAACGAAGAGAGAATGTATACAAAACATGAACATTGCAAAATTTAAACACATATCAGAATTTTGAAAGATTCCAAAATAAAACGAAAAAATAAGTAAAAAAATAATAATAATATATCGCCGAGTACACATTCCTAAATGGCGACATAATGTCGGAGTTAGTACATTGAGTACAACCCGAGCACATTATTAAGTACATTGTAATTTTGGTTTATTACAACTATGATTATAATTACCAATTAATTCACATTCGCTCATTATCGTTAATTACAGTTTCATTAAAGTACATTAATTACAGCATATTAAATTATTACAGTTAATTACAATTAAACAGTTAACTATAGTTTTTTTTTACAGTGTTTCATATTTATAGACAATTAAGGTGTTAGGAGTATAACACAAAGTACATGGGCACATTCGGTGTATATATATATATATATAATATATATATATATATATATATATATATATATAAAACACATAATAATGTTTTATAAATTAGAAGCAAGCGAGAGGAGATTTTCACCTCAGAAGCTCTCGCTTCTGCTGTTGTTAGCGGAATTCGAACACTTGCGTCAGCATGAACGAATATCTTGCGAGGAATTAAATAATTAAAAGAAAAAGTAAAAAGAATACATGTGGACGTATTTACTTGTACGTAACTATGTACGTGATCATGATCATCAGGGGACATTTACGAATGCACAAAGTATTTACACATATCGGTACGTAACACAATAGGTTGTGTGCGTAATATAGACACGAGTAAGTATGGACTGATAGGTTGATAGGGCATAAGTAGACAATAGGTAGATGAATGAATAAGTAATAAAATTAATAAAGGATAACGGTTAAGATAAGATATGGACGTATGGATGAATATAGTCAAATAATAATATTTATACTACATAACACCAGACAGGACACAACATATAAATAATGACTTATAGAGAATGAAGTTTTTATTATTTTTAAAGAATTTACCATACATTGAATACAAAAGATATCCACATACTAAATACGTGATTCAGTATTCAAGGTATGGAAAACGTGAAGAGAATTAATTTACTTTATAACGTTATAGTTTATCAAATTATGCAATACGTTAATTCATAATTATTACGTCATAGTTATTTAATTCGTACGTACAGGATAAGTCATTATTCGGAGAAATTAGAGGAAAACGAATTAGAGCAATACAGTAATGAAAGGTTTATAGCCATTGTACAAAGAGTGAGTGACACTATTAATTAAATATATATACTTATACGAGTATACAGTAAATATTAAGGAATTGGGTACATTTGAGGAAGAATTAAGTAAATGAATAAAGAAGTACAAACAAGGGTTCAAATCATGCCACATGCAATGGCATGCATAATCTAATAAAATTTAGGGATGAGGGTTGGATGCAAGACAACAATAATTAATTATCATAAAGTCTATAATAAATGGAAAATGGAGATCTGGGTAATATTGTGATGGAAGTGTTAAACGATCTAAGCCGTCGAGTATCTTGTTTGTACTTTGAGGGAATGAAATTAAGGGACATTCGTTTCTCACAATGAACCTCCAATGACACAAACATGGATTAGACTCACCCATAGAAATGGTAGGTCGCATGGTTGTGAAACTGCAAAAATAGAAAGCAAATCAAAATTTTATCCAAACTCGCGTTTGGCGATTTTGGTTCTTATGTAAAAATGAATATTTGAATATAAAGATTATATACGAATTATTCATTGTTCATTTTTACACACACACACACACACACACATATATATATATATATATATATATATGATCCTACTCAATGTGAGTCCCGTTCCTAATATTGCAGCTATTGAAAATACAATTTTAAAATAAATGTTTCTATATGATTTGGGAATGGAAAAAAATATTTCCTAAATAAATTGTTTACTTTTGCGAAACAAATCAGTACTCGAACTGCGAAAATAATTTCAGGAAAATATTTTTACTTCAAATTTAAAATCAAAACGTAGGTATTTCTCGATATGATATAGAAAATATAAATAAATTTTTAGAAATTAGTATAAAATGATATATTCAATTATCGTAGTTAATTACTAAAGATGTTTTTATACTAAATTTAAAATTATATTAATATTAAAAACCGAAAGAATTTCCATTTGCAGTGATGAGTTTTAATTCAACTGCAGTGTGACCTCTTTATTCTTGGCAACCCCTGACGAAAAAAAGATACACTATGGAACGCTCACAGAGATAGACGATGTCGTTTAGCAGATACTTCCGTTATTCATCGGCCGTTAAATTTTAGCCCAACAAAATCTGATTGAGCCTTTACCGTTGAACTGATATATATATATATATATATATATATATATATAGAGAGAGAGAGAGAGAGAAGAGAGAATGGACTTCTTCAGACGCGTGGGAATACTTTTCTTTTGCAAATTAAATTTTAGCAATTCACACACAAATGAGACACTTTTTAACTTTGGATAAAGACGCTTTCACGTTCTACAGGATTTCCCATATCGGTTCTATATGGGTTAGGGTAGGTTAGGTTAGTAGAAGTTAGGTTAAGTTAGGTTTGTTTCTTTTCATAGTAAATCGTCCCGTTTCATGTCACTTCCAGTTCTTACTTAGAATTTCTCACTCCACTCATATTGGTCAGGTCAGGTTAGGTTAGACGAGGTCGTGTTACGTATAAATTAAATTTGTAATTCTCACGTTCTGACCGAGAATGATAGATAGTAAGAATGTTGGAAAGGAATCATGTGAGAATGGGCACTTACAAGTGTGTTTACTCGGTGAAGTGGTTAGCCTCGCTGACTACGAACTTCCGGCGAAGGCAGGCGGCGCTCAGCTCACTCAGCTCTCCATCCTTTCATACAAAAAAATTGATAAATGGGTATTCTGGGTCGCTTAGTGGCTAAGATGCTGGGCTGCTGATCGGGAGTAGTGAGATCGAGTCTGGGCGAGGACCTCGTAATTTCTTACTTTTCTAGTGAGGTGTAGTTTAGATTTCACGCTAAGCTGGAGGTCTAAGGTTGGGCAACAACAGTAGCGCCCATAGGATTTCCTGACATCGGAGTGGGTGGGGGGAGCACTTCCACTACGTTATCTGGATATATATACACCTTTGGTTTGCTTCCGCCCAAATTGTTCATTCTAACGAAGATCAAACTTTTCTTCCACCTTAGACCTACAGTTTAACGTGGAATCCGAACCACGCCCCACCAGCAGCCCAGCGTTTTAACCACTAGACTACCCAGGATACCCATTTATCTACCAACCACTTTCTTTATTGTGTGGAAGGATAAACAGCTGGGTTTTGCTGCGCGCTGCCTGTCGTCACCGGGTCTCGATCCCGGGGCCGATGGATTCGTAGTCAGCTACACTAACCACTTCGCCACCGAGGCGCATATATATATATATATATATATATACTGCATATATCTTGGTAATTTATAGAGGATATTTAAGATAACACTTTACTGTATAAGTAATCTCGATTATTTATACTGTTATAAGTTAAACAAAAGCAATGAAAGCACACTAACACATAGATAACAATTTGATATAAAAAATGTCAGCTATTGCACATAAATAAAAAGTTGTTTCACTCGTGTAAAAAATTTCGAGAAAAAAATAAATTTTTGTGGGTAAATAATTTAATGTCGCTTACTTTATTTGCACTTACTGTATAATCGCAAAAATGCGTAAGTTTTAGATTCAAACAAGGCTGTGTGTATATACAGTACATTTAACGGTGTAAATATCATTAGATGGTAACATTAGCGTATATTTTATAATTTTGGTAGATTTTATCAAAGAATTTCTGATTTTTCGTATCAACTCGTAATTTCCGTAAAAATCCCAAAATTTTGATAGAAGTGGTAACACTAATTTTTGTCGATAATATGATAATAACTGATTTTTATGTCTGTGCATTTCATGTATATCTTCTCAGTGCAAAAAGTTTCATACGAGTACATATAATAGCAATATTTATATATATATTATGGACGACGGGGGAGACACGTGTCCAAGTGCTCCCCTCCCTGCGGGCGCTACTTTGTAACGAGGTTGACTTTCGTCAGAATGAACAATTTGGGCGGAAGCAAAATTAAGGCTTATGACAATAATAAAAGGCGTAGAGGAAATTAAAGTAAATTAATACAGAGTTGTCTCGAACCCGTGCCCATATGGTGGCTGGTAGGTGAGATGAACAATATACTCATTCATTCTTCCGCAAAAAATGAAAAATCCCTCATTCAAAAGAAAGGAAAAAATCTTGTTTTTATTTATCCAAGATGGCATATGAAGCAAACACTGCGCCATCTGTTGCGAATCAATAAAATTAAACACATATGCACATGTTTATTGTTATATATATATATATATATATATATATATATATATATATATATAGAGAGAGAGAGAGAGAGAGAGAGAGAGAGAGAGAGAGGGAGAGAGCGAGAGAGAGAGAGAGAAACCGTAATAAACGTGGGGACTTAACCAATGCTTGAAAGCTGCAACTAACCATAATCCGACAGTGTTCCTTTCCCGTGGTAGGCAGTAACACTGCTGGATCGTGGTTACTTGCAGCTTCTAAGCTTATATATATATATATATATATATGAGAATGAGAAATCATCGCGCGAAACCTTGTAAGGTTGTAAGGTAAGGTGTGTATATATATATTCAAAAGGGTGTTGTGTTCGTTTTTAACTATCAGGACCTTCTGCGTAATATTATTTTTTACCAATAATACTTTATATTTTGGAAATAAATAAGTTGTTGGTGTTCATAAGATTCCCTGTTTTGACTGTGACCTCTCTTATGAGGGAGGCTTTCTAGACTTTGTAGGCTAGACTTAAGGAACATAAATATGGTGTTCGTACCGGCTGCTAACAATGCAATTTTGGCTCAGCTTTCTTGAAAGAAACCACGGGATTAACAAGGATGGAGGAAATAACAATGTTCGGGTTTCTTTAACCTTCGTAATAGCAAAGAGCATGTGACGGAGGAGACCTACAATCTTGCGTGAGACCAAACCATCTCAGGGTCGCTACATCATCTTAACCAACTATAATACTGTGGGATGGAGCGAAGTTATGATACTTTAAAGAAATACAAGAAGCCAGTTATTCGGGTTGGGGAATCTCCTTGTATCGATTTAGTTCATAAATTTAATGTCTCTCTGTCTATTTGTGAGCGATCGATGTTCCAAAAATTTTTTTAATTTAATTCATTTTTCTACCCTTTTTTCAAATTATTTTACATCTGGCTTCCATTTCTGTTCCGTTTTGTTTATTGTTATCGTATCGTACATCTGGCTTCTCTGTGGTTAGTATAATATTTTTTCTTTTAGTATTTTCGCCAGTTTTCACTTGTTTTTCTCCATTAATGACATTGAGTGAGAGGTAATCCTCATTGGTTTCTTCCCACTCAATGTTATTCAATGTTATTCCCACTTTACTTTTTGTCAGCGCCGGATTTAGGTTTGTGGGGTCCCTGTGCGAGGTCAAGCTGTGGGGGCCCTGTGCGGGGTCAAACTGTGGAAGCCTGTTTGTTGTTTCCTTTTATTTACCAAAACACAAACATCTCAAAAAACAATTTTATTGAAAAAAAAGAAATTTATTTCCAAAAAGACTGCGTGCTTTTCGGCAAGCAAAGTCACTGATAATGTTAGTAAACTCAATACTCAATTATGAAGCAGAGGTACATATGCAACATGATTTCGACGTTCTGAAATGTAGACTTGAGGTTCTTGGTGATGATTTAGCCATGAATTCACCCATTTTGATCTTTTTCTTTATTATTTAACGCTACAGATAAACCAATTACCATATATTTATCCACGCGACGGGACATGTTAATAGTACAAGATACAGTTCAATACTGAGAATGGTCAGTGTTGGCATGATGATTGGCTTGAACGTGTATGGAGTCTTCATGCTTCAAGCCAGCTTTCATGCCAGGCTTGAAGGCAGGAGCATGAAGAAATGCATGAGCGTTTATGGCCAGCTTAACGCAACAGCAATTAAATTGTTTTATACAACCACGAAAATGTGGGGGCCCTGTGCGGCAGCACACTCCGCATACCTCTAAATCCGGCACTGCTTTTCATCCGATAATGAAAAATCACCGAAAGTGAATCTTAAAGGAGGCAATTCCCAAAATGACCCATTTCAATTCCCAATGTGCGGTGTCCGACTTTAAGTTAGATTTTTCATACAAATCCAACTGCATCACGGTCTATTTTTACTCTTTCTCAAATCGGGAAAATCGTTTTCTCAGATTTGGAATTCTCACTTCAAACATTCCTATTCGGAGACCGCGAATGTGAATGAGAATGTGAATGAAACTGAGCAAGAAGTAATCAAACAAACTCCTATAAAGTATAGAACGCTTATCGTAATTGATATATTGCTTAAAGTTTTATGATGCACACCCACAGGGAAAATTGGAAAGCAATTCCATGTCTTTTGTTTATTGAGCAGTACATCTCGTCAGAGAATAAAGGGAAAAGGCAAAACGAGAGATATATATTTTCAGTTTCTTTTTAATACATATATACTATATACAGGGCGTCCCAAAAAAATGTATGCACACTTTAAATAATTATAAAGGCAGTGTTTATTAAAATACATTTCATTTTCAAAATGTAATAGAATCTACAGACATTATTTAATTGTTTTGTCAACGCCTGTTTTCAAACTGACGTCCGTTCTGGTCCAGGCACTGCTGATAACGCGAAGCAATGGAATCGCAAACATCACGAAACATTTCGTTTGGTATTTGTGTGCATTCTCGTTCAATGGCTGCTCTCAATTCAGCGACTGTTGCAGGTTTTATAGCGTAGACTTTGTCTTTAAGTATCCCCATAAAAAAAGTCTAGTGGTGTGAGGTCTGGTGAACGCGGAGGGTATTCTACGAAACCCCTTCGTCCAATCCACATCCACATCGTGCCAAGTACCACTCGCAATACTCCACTCTTCGGTCCGGATCATCTTCATTAATAGCATGGACTAATCTTGGAATGTAAATTTTCCATTGACAGCGCTTCAAAATGCGTTGGACAGACGATTCTGAAATTCCTACCTCACGACTCGCTTGCCGCACAGATTTTCTTGGACTTTGGTGATACGTTTCCAGTACTCTTTCTTGCTTTGTGGGGCTTGTCGATGTCCGTGGTCTTCCGGAACGCTTCTTGTGGACATTCTGAACAGTTCCATCGGCTTCAAACTTATCTCTAATTCGAGTGATGGTAAGTCGCGTTGGTGGATCTGTTTGAAACTCCCTCCTAAACTGTCTTTGCACTTCAACTGCGTTTTCACACTTCCAGTAGCATTTTAGAATGAATTTCCTTTGTTGAAAGCTTAGTCTGACTGCCATTATTAATTCTAATGGGTTTAACTTGGAAAGAAAGAAACATCAATCGAGCTATCAGCTGTTAAAGTGTGTATACATTTTTTTGGGACGCCCTGTATATAACTCAGAATGATCCCCTGAGACACTGTTAGGTTACACACAGATCGTGCATGGAATACGCTTCTCAGTTTTGTGCTCCGTCTTACTATCAAATTAACAGGGTTTAAAGTCAGTGAGCCGGTATGTTACCTATACAATAAAATTTGTAAATGTGCCAAGATTACCCAGTTACAATCTTATTAGATGCTCCACAATACTTAATTAATAATAATACATATAATATATCCTCAAAATTTTCTAACGACATCCGGCACTACCTTCTTGGACCTATGAGGAGGGAGGTAAACAGTGACCTTGAAATAGCGGGCATACGAACGAACGAGCGGTGAGCCCTTTGAAAAATTACGAACGAATGACGAATCGAACGAATGAACGAGATGAATTTTAACTACATAAACGGTTCAAAATATTTTCAAAAGGCCAGGGAAAGGCTCTGAAATCTTAAATGAAAGACCAAGCAAATAAATAGGTTTTATTACTTTAGATATATTTACAAACTTACACGCTTACATGTTTTAAAGGGACAAGGAGTGGGCACTCCTTTTAGCATCCCCATCCGTTCCCCTCTCCCGCCCTACCCCCATCATATACACTGCGAATTTTCCGTTTAATAGTAAAAGTTTTGACGGTGATCGCGGGAAATGTATGTTTCATTACGGTATAATCGTACAGTGACTCCGCGTGTATACTTTTTGTGTCATAGAAATAGTTACATAATTAATGTGAAAAGATGCCTGAACATCGAACCGTTGGTATCCCGAGCATGATTTAAAGGGACGAAAAAGTGGGACCCCTTTCGGCGTTCCCCCCCTCGCCACCCCCAACCAGCCCCCACCAGCTACGCTCCCCCAAGCCGTTACAGATACAATGGGGTCGTCTGCTGTAAATCTTGTAGAAAATCCTCTGTTATGTTTTATATTCGACAAAGTAGATCATATTAGGTCAGACCTTCTTGTATCTGTCTGTCATGATTTTTATGATTCAGAAGAAATAGAACATGCGAGGGTACAATTAAACACCCTGTTCGGTGCTTCCCTCCCAACTCGTAGAGGTAATTCTAAAAACGAGAATACCCTGAAAGACATTATAAATAAAGTGTCGACCCTCCGGGATAATGAGAATAATATTACCTTTTACGTTACTAACTTCCATAGAATACCGGTAATCTCTATGGGTGACGTAAACGTCTCGGTGCTCCTCAAACAGTATAATGAGGTACAAAAGTCGATAGTTGAACTGAAACACCAACACGTGGTGTCAAATCAGAAAAACGCGATTTCGATAGAACAGTTCCGGTCAGAGTTAGATGCGTTGAAAGAGACGCTCCTCCCAAAGCCCAGTTACTCGGAAGTAGTTCAGCAAGCCAGATCTCCAAGAAGCGCGTCGGGCAGCGAGGGAAACGAAATCCCCGCCTCCAACTCCCCCCCTGAAGGTGGGGTGGAAACGCAGCATGCAGGGGTAGCGGTCAACCCCCCTCCCGTTCAGGAAAGGACCCTGCTCCCGATCTCACAATGAGGAACAGGGACGGTCCAATGCCGAGAGTCGAGGCATCATTGCCCTCTTCCCTGCCTCCCACTGCAGAGGAGAGGTGTTCGATTACGCCTCGCTCGGTGCGCAGTTCCCCCCCTCCCACCGAAGAAGGAGAGGCACGCGCGGCCGTCAGGGTATAAACACCGCTAACAGACCCTCACCAAGCCACAGAGTAAGGGAGGGGCCTCCTATCCCCCAAAGGTTGTGCCACCCATCCCCCAGGCAGGCGAACCCTGCCTCAGGGAGATCGAGGGAGCAGGACGGGTGGGTAACTGTTAATAGGCGCCCGTCCCAAAGGTCTCCTCAACCGGTCTCCGCGGCGAGGCCACCGATGGAGAATCTCACCCTATTTGTGTCGCGAATTCAGCTCTCGAACGAGGCAAGCGATATTCGACACATGATAGAAGAAATCATTGGTGAACACAGTATAGTGATAGTTAATAAACTAAACACGAAATCTCCGTATTATAACTCTTTTAAAGTAATAATTAAAGGTGTAAATGCGCATTTCAACCCGTATAATATGAGTCAATGGCCAGACGGTATTATTGTTAAGGAGTTTATTCACTTTTCCAGGAGATTTGATAACAGGCAAAATAATAATAATAATAATAATAATAATAATAGGCGCCCTAACGGTAATGCCTGAAAGTTGTACTGTGTATAATAATAATCTTACTAATAATAAATTTTATCAGTCATGGCGGATAACTTGTTGAAAATAGTCTCATATAATGTAAGGTCAGTGAGGAATTCAACTGTAGATGTTCATAAAATCTGCGACAGTGCAGATTTGATACTCCTGCAGGAGCACTGGCTACCTAAGCAAGAGCTAAAATTCCTCTCTACCATCCATGATGACTTTATGTACCATGCGTCATCAGCAGTAGACTTGTCAGATGAATTAATGTACGGTAGGCCTTTTGGTGGTGTTGCTTTCTTATTAAGGAAAAATTTGTCAAAACATATAAGATTTTTAACAAGCGATAACGTAAGGTTGTTAGGCATTGAATTACAAGTGAACAATGATTGCATATTAATTGTAAACTGCTATTTACCATACAACAACGGCAGTAATCTAGATGAATACATTGATTTGCTGTACAAAATTAAGTCATTATCAGATAACCCCAAATATTCTCACTGTATAATAATGGGGGACTTTAACGCACATGTGAACTCGGAATTCTTTGTAGAATTGGGTAACATGTGCGAGTCGGCCAATTTAAGTATAAGTGATGTAGATGTATTAGGGTAGCCAGTGGTAATTTTACATACGTTAGCGATATGAGTGGTACCACCAGGTGGATTGATCATTGTCTCACTAGTAATAATCTAAAGGATCGAATTGTTAGAGTTCATATTTTGCATGATTTCCTTCTTTCTGATCATAGACCATTAGAAATATTAATTAACGTTACCAATTTATGCGCAACACGACTTAACAAGAACTCAATAGGTAAGAATAATCGCGTCGATTGGTCCAATGTTAATATGCAGCAGAGAATAGAATACAAAGACAGAACATGTCACCTCTTTAATAATTTAGAAATTTTGCACCTTGCCTGTAATAATCCTTGCTCAAATGATTCTCACTGTAAACTCATAGATAGGTATTATAGTAAGATAATATCCCTGTTAAGAGAAGCAGGAAGCCCCTTGATTAAATCTTACAACTATCATACTAAGGTTATTCCTGGATGGAATGATTTTATTGCCCCCCTGAAGAGGGAATCGAAAGACGCCTATGATTTGTGGTGCTTTCATGGTAGAAGTCGGGGTCAGTATAAGGCGGCCATAAGGCGATGTAAACAGGAAGAAGAGTCTATTCGAGCATCAAAAGCCTGTGAAGCTCGCATAAATAACGATAATAACAAATTTTGGAAATTTGTTAAGAATCAAACGGGTGTCAAAAATGTCCTCCCTCCGACAATCGATGGGGTGTCGGGGGAGGATGAAATTGCAAAGCTGTGGAAAAACCACTACTCTAACATTCTTAATAGTGTGAGTAGGGATAATCTTAAGATAGATTGCAGCGAAACGATTGTGGGAGGGACAAGGGAAAATATTTTGATATCATTTTCTGAAGTAAAGAGGTTAATTAAAGAGTTAAAGACTGGTTCTGCGTCAGGGGTAGATGACTTATCGAATGAGCACTTAAAATATGCAAATGACGTAGTATGTCTGCATATATCATTGCTCCTATCAGCCATGCTTGCTCATAGCTATATCCCTGCAGAGTTCATGAGGGTATATATCTTGCCCCTGGTCAAAAATAAGTACGGAGACATTCTGTCCAGCAATAATTACAGGCCTATTGCTGTCGCTTCCTGCTTCTCGAAACTACTAGAAAAACTCTTGTTACTCCGATTAAATGATTTCCTATGGACATCTAATCAGTTTGGCTTTAAAAGGTCCCACTCAACTGACCTGTGTATCTATGTACTTAAAGAAACAATATCTAAATACATTGACAGTAATTCAACCATTTATAGCTGTTTCCTTGATATAAGTAAGGCATATGATAGGGTGAACCACAATATTTTATTTGCAAAACTAGAAGACAGGAAGGTTCCCATGTACATATTAAATTTATTGAAATTTTGGTATTCCCACCAATCTTTCACTGTTAGGTGGGGCAATGTACTATCCGAGTGTTTTGGCTCCTCTTGCGGGGTGAGACAAGGCTCCTTGCTCTCCCCTATGCTGTTTAATGTGTATATTGACGGATTAATTGCTTCACTTAATGAGGCAACAGTGGATGTTGTATAGATAACACAAGGATAAATAACTTAGTTTATGCCGATGATATGGTGTTAATAAGTCCCTCTGTTAAAGGTCTGGATCGGCTACTAAATGTCTGCGAAGTGTATTCGCAGAAACATGATATTCTTTTTAATGTTACAAAAACTAAGGTTATGCAATTTCATCCTAAAAGCTGTAATCAGCCAGCTGATATAAGGTTTAAAATGAATGGTGAAGTAATTGAGGAAGTACAAGAGTTTAAGTATTTGGGTCAAACTATTACCAGCTCCTTGAGTGATGACTCGGATATAAGAAAACAATCTCGAAGCCTGTGTGCTAAAGCGAATATGACCATAAGGAACTTTCGTTTCTGTACAAGTGAAGCTAAAGACACACTCTTTCGTACTTTCTGCAGTAATATATACGGTCAGCAACTCTGGGTGAATTATAAAAAAGGTTCTGGCAGAACCCTAAATTTGCTGTACAACAGGTCTTTTAGACTCTTACATAAATTACCCCCGAGATGCTCAGCTTCGCAAATGTTTGCTACCCGCAATGTCCCGAGCTTCCCGGAGGTAACAAGACGTGCTCAACACAGTCTAATGCAAAGAATTAAAAAATCAACCAACCCGATCATCCAAGCTATCCATGAGTCCTGCCATTTATCCTCTAAGCCAGTGGTTCCCAACCTGGGGTCCCCGGACCCCTGGGGGTCCGCGAAGGTAGTACTGGGGGTCCGTGAGCTTTCAATATTTCGAGAGGCTCCATTGAAAATCGTACATTTACTCAGGCTAAAATTTCAAGTTTCCTTGCTCTTGGCTGGAATTATTAATACTTTTTTTAAAACGCTGTATTTTAATTGCATACTCACTTATATGTCCTTTATTTGATAGTGAAAAATGAGAAAACGAGTTAATTATTAGTTAATAAAAACAGTTTGTTTGGTAGACGGAATCTTCCAAAAACATGGGGTCCGTGGGAAAAAAATAAAAATAAAAGGGGTCCTTTGTGGTGAAAAGGTTGGGAACCACTGCTCTAAGCTATGGACTTCTTGGTACGAAAACGTCTGTCTGTAGCTCCACTTAACTTCGACAGTGCAGTACTATTTCTAATCAATTGTATATATTTCTATCTTTAGTATATGAACTGTCATTGTATTAATAATATTTGTGATATGGCTATAGTCTGCCAATAGACCTTTTCATTTCATTCATTTTCATTTCATTCATTTCATTTCATATATTCTGAAACTAAAGTTATTAAATTTATGTAAATAAAATATTCTCCTGACGTATAAAGGTAACTTAGTAATATAATAAATTTGCATTGGTTCTCTTTTATTATCAATTTATTTCAACCACTTCAGATATCATAAATAAAAGGTTTTTTTTAAGGATGACTTTAAAAGAATCGAGAATAACATTTAGACCGTGAATTCCGTTCTAATGTGAGACCACAGCAGGTGGAATAACTTTGAAATTACTTCTTTTTTCATTGTATTATTCACGTGTTATAGGATGAGGGTGGGGGGGAGAAGAGTTGTTGCGTTCTTTCTAATTCACATTGTTACAAATTATTCTTCGTTTCTTTCAAGAACGTTACTTTTGCCCTCGGTTACCGTTTGTTCGCGTATAGGAAACTGTTTTGCTTGGGACAGTTCCTTTACTATTTGGCGTCATAAATCAGTAGCGGGTTTAAGGTGAGGGCCGCCCCGTTTTGGCTCTAGGTACCTATTTTGGGGCCCCTATTAGAAGGAATGGCACCCCATGGGCCATAAATGATATTGTACTCTTATTTTCAGAGGTTTGTTAATGCTCAACGCAAACTAGTTTCGGATCACTTTAACATTGCTTCCCAAAGCATTCGGGAAACAATATGTTAAAGTGATCTCTCCTGGGAAGCAATATGTTAAAGTGATTAACATTGGAAGCAATATGTTAAAAAGAGAAAGGTTGGTTGGTTAGAAAGAGATTGGTAATCTAGGAGATAACCTACCGACCGTAAACAAAGCTATAAATGTCCTAACCGGGCATTCTTTATATATTTAATGTAGGTAACTGAATGCCCGGTTAGGTCAACTGTACGCCCTTGATGAATGGTTAGGTTAAATCGTGATATTTTCGTTAGTTTTAACGAAAATATCACAACTTAACCTAACCAATCGTCAAGGGCATACAGTTGACCTAACCGGGCATTCAGTTAACCTACATTAAATATATAAAGAAAATGAAAGGGATGCAAAAAGGAGCTACTCAACTCGTACTTGTGGCAAATGATGTGGTGTGACCGATTCTTCCGAAATCCATTTTTTACTTTGTGTGACCATATAGCGCAACAATTCTAATAAATTTACTTTCAATCTAATATTTTAACATGTTATGATTTACTTTTCATGCCTTTACTTTATTAAAGCGAACATTTTTTATCGTACTCCTTATCCTAAATATTGGGAAGCAATATGTTAAAGTGATTTAACACTGGGAAGCAATATGTTAAAGTGATTAACACTGGGAAGCAACATGTTAAAGTGATATATACTGGGAAGCAATATGTTAAAGAGGGTTCCTGGGAAGCAATATGTTAAAGTGATCCCTAGTTTCTTCCAAATTTCAACACTTGATTTAATTGGCGATAAAAATTGAGACTTACAGTACATAAAAAAAAAAAACGGCGATATGTATACCTAAATATCTGACAACTCTTTTTGTTGCGTGTGTGGGGGGTGCTCATGGTTGTAAAACAATGTATTTTCTGGCTTAGCACTGGTATTGTAAAAGTATAAGGAGCTTTGGATCCGACAGCGCCCCTGAAGTGGTGGTCCGCCCCCTTTGAAAATTCCTAGATCCGCCACTCTCATGAATACATATATATGGATAGATAGATAGATAGATAGATAGATATGAAAAATATTTAATAACGAAATAAGACACGACCCGGTTATTTATGGAATCTTTATTAGCTATTAAGTTCAACAACAACAACAACAACAATGTTTGGGGTTTGGTTAACCTTCTTCGTAACGACAAAGTTCATGTGACGGAGGGGACCTACAGCTTTCGGTTGGATCCGAACCATCTACGGGTCTCTTCATCATCTGAACTTAGAGGACGGTCACCCACTTAAATACTGAACAAACCCAATATCTCTTAATTTCGCTGATCCAACGGGAAGTGGTGTTGCGACGTGGGCACGATGTATCCCGATGTAACAGCGAAAACAGGTGATATATAAATATGGGATCAGTACTTGTTAGAGTTGCCCTTTGCGTTAAGCGAAGCAGCAGTGAGCTTGTACTTTGTCTGCAATCTTGATTTGTGGTATACACTGCATTCCATTTCTGACTTAAAGCTGTTTCGGAAGAATCCCTTGAAGTTGGTTTGCACCGATACTTTCTTGGAAATACCGTATTTTACGCCTCATAAGACGCTACTTTTTTCTTGAAAAACATCTCCAAAAATCAGCCTGCGTCTTAGCATCGTAAGGTCAAGATCTTAGAGATAAGTTTACTAGCCCTCACAAACACCAGACATGTAAATTATCATTAAATTAAATTATCATTAGGTTATAGGTGTATTCATGGTAACCATTAGGAAGCTTAATAGGCCTACCTGCTACCATTAATCCAAGCTGACTGGAGATAACCTGAGCCTAAACTGGTAAAGTCCACCATTTGTTTTGTTTACGATCACCACGCCATCTACATGCAGACAAACCGATTATCGTTCCTGCTTCGAAGCAGACGTCGTCTGCATCTGCCTGTCAGTATAATCATTCATCAAACGGCCACCCTCACAATGGCAACGAAGCAAAGGAGACAGGCTTACACCATTAGTTGTAAGCTACAAGTAATACAGTATGCTAAAGAACACGGCAACCGGGCAGCTGAGAGGGATTATGGACCACCACCCACCGAAAAAATTATTAGCGAATGGAGGAAGCAGGAGGATGCATTAAAGATGGAACAGAGGACGAGCTTCTTTATGAAGATAGTGACACAGCGAACGACCCAGAATCAGCTAGTGGCAGTGATGTTGGTAACGATGCCAGCAGTGATGACAGCAGCACGGAAATCTCAGGATTTGAGGATAATTAAATATGTCACTTCAGAGCTCATATGTTATTATTTTGTTTAATGTTCTTTTAATAAAGTTATGGGAATTTATTTTTTGTCAGGCTGATAAATCTTCGAAGTATTTTTTTCCTAAATATTCTTTGCTAAATATAGGGTGCGTCTTACCACTTGTAGCGTCTTATGAGGCGTAAAATACAGTAGGTCAAGTATATTCTAAATAGTCTCAATGGGGCTCATAAGCGGTGAATGGCAAATCCTTGGCAAAATTCTGAGTCTGTGGCTATAGCGTAAAATACAGACCACCTTTTCTAAAAATTTAATTGTTCTATTTCAACCGAACGTTTCTGAATGAGTTATATTTTTTCTAATATCGATACAATTGGTTCAAAATAGTTCCAGAAAAGAAAGTTTTTCCACGGTTTCAATGACAGATCATTGGTTTTACAAAGAAATCGCTCCATAATTGGCTCATGCGGCAAATCGTGGTGCCTTGTAAGAGTTCAAATAAAAAAAAATTTTTGCATGACACCGCCAAACCTACCTATACACGTTCACTTTTCGGAAAACGATACAAAAATCTAGAATCACTCGCTGAAAAACAGTTTCTCAGAAGTCTGTGATACCAGTAAATCAGCATCTTCTTTTATCACTAATATTCGGTTACGGTATTGCGTGATGTAAACAATGACAATGACTTAATTTTTGATATCATACCCATTATGACCCATATCAAGAAAGTAGCCCGTAGTTCATCACGTAGATATTTGGTGCGTTCTCTTAGGGACCTTTTTCCATTGAGTTCTTTTAACAGCACAAAGTGTCCTTTCAGATAAGCTTCAGAGTTTCAGAAAATGCATGGACGATTTTTCGTGTTTGTTCTTGGCTGCTCAAATTCTATTTAAATCAATTGTGGATTTTTTACTGTTTTCAATATCTGACAGTCATTTTTCCAATTTTCCAACATCCCATAGGTCAGTTATACTTTTTCTATTGAAGTAATTATATTAAATTGTTGCTAAACTAGCTTCCTTACACCGGGGAACTTTATATATATATATATATATATATATTACGGCCTTTTTGTGAAATTGGCTATTTTGCAAAATGATCGGCCTTTTTGCAAAAGAACCAAAAAGACGGCTTTTTTGCATAATGGCATTAAATGCCACGCCACTTTGCAAACAGGCCGGCATAGGTCAGTTATACTTTTTCTGTTGAAGTAATTATATTAAATTGTTGCTAGACTAGCTTCCTTACACCGGTGAACTTTATATATATATATATATATATATATATATATATATATATATATTACGGCCTTTTTGTGAAATTGGCCATTTTGCAAAAAGATCGGCCTTTTTGCATAAGAACAAAAAAGCCGGCTTTTTTGCATAATGGCATTAAATGCCAGGCCACTTTGCAAACAGGCCGGCATATTAGCCACTTTGCAAAATGGCTGGTAATCCAGCCGGCCGTTTTGTGAAAAGGCAGAACTTCAGTTAAGAGATTCAATCCAGTTCGATTAAAATTAGTGAAATTATTGAAATTGAAATTATTGAAATTTAACTTATTGAATCCCCGGTTAGATTAACTGAATGCCCGGTTAGGTCAACTGTCCGCCCTTGACGATTGGTTAGGTTAAGTCGTGACATTTTCGTTAAACAACAAAAATATCACGACTTAACCAATCGTGAAGGGCGGACAGTTGACCTAACCGAGCATTCAATTAACCTAACCGGGCATTCAATTGATCTAACAGGGCATTCAATGTCCAGTTCGACACAGCTTCGAAGGGTATACGCAAAATGGCCTGCAGGATTACCAGTTATTTTGCAAAATGGCCAATATGCCGGCCTGTTTGCAAAGTGGCCTGGCATTTAATGCCATTATGCTAAAAGGCCGGCTTTTTGGTTCTTTTGCAAAAAGGCCAATTTCACAAAAAGGCCGTAATATATATATGTATATATACACACACACACACACACACACACACACTAGTGATGTAGGTCACATCCGCATCCGCATCCGCGGAACATCCGCACATTTTCTCGCATCCGCATCCGCACCCGCATCCGCACTTTGGACTGCGGATGTCGTGCGGATGTGGACCGTTGAGATAAAACGTCATTAATAAGCGGAAATTATCAAATTCTACTATATTAATAGAACTAGTTCATTGTGCGCAAAAGTGATGCAAGCGACAAGACGAGAGGCTGTTCTTGTATGAAGTTACTCTCTTGCAACCTACTTAGATCCACGTTACAAAGCTAAGTTATTTTCACCTAGTACATTAGAACGAGTTAAATCATCACTTGGCAAAGCAGTTGAAGAGTTTCAATCTCTTGAATCTGTCGCTTCGCCACCCACCAAAAGAATAAAAGTTTCAGTGACAGAACCAACACCTTCAAAGCAAATCTATCACAGAATCTGTCTCTCAGTTTCTTGAGTCAAGCAGCAATGACGAGACCTACGCGATGTCAAAAGATGTAGTAAAAATGATCGAGAGCTATCACCAAGAAAAACGCCTGGCTGCATGTGACAATCCTATTAGTTGGTGGAAAAATACGCAGAATATCTATCCATACTTAGTAAACTTGCAAGGAAACATTTAGCCTGTCCTCCAACAAACGTACCAAGCGAGAGATTATTTAGCAGTGCTGGATTAATATATGAAAAAAGAAACAGACTGGCAGCAGAAAAGGCAGAAAAATTAATGTTCCTTAAGCATAACCTTCCTATAATTAAGTTTGAACATTAAACGATGAACATCTTAGTTTACTTTATTTTAATTACTCATTTATAAATATGCCTAATAAAACTTTAAACTTAATATAAATAGTTATCAAGCTAATTAAAGATCTCTTTCTATATGGGTGGAGGTTGCGGAAAGATGACGGTGGGGTGCATTTGAGTTGGGTTCACGTCCCGCATCCTGGTAACACAATTATGGTTTCTAATTGTGGCTGAAACTCAACAAAATATAACGAATTTATTTGCAGACGAATTCACTAATTGATTTCTATATTAGTTAGATGCTTGATATTATTTTATATGTTCAGAGAAAAGTACAGCAATTATTGTACAATTAATCAATTATACTACATTATAGCTACAGCTCTCTCTATATAATAACTTATTATATACGTTAAACACAACAAATCTCGAATATATCCTAAAAAATAACGAAAATGTAGACATCCGCATCCGCATCCGCATCCGCGGATGTTGAAATCAAACATCCTCATTCGCATCCGCATCCGCGGATGTGAAAAAAATGACATCCGCTACATCACTAACACACACACACAAACATATATATATATATATATATATATATATGATATATTCCATACTCAGAATCAGTATTACGAGAACAGTACCATTTATATATTTAGTATTTCGCATACAATACGTAAAAATGAATGGGCGGGGCTTGGTGAAAAAGCGTATTATTTTCAACCAATCATATGGCTTTAAATCTCCTACCAATTAACATTTAAAACTTGACCAATGAGCTTTCGACAAATACATACATATACAATTTATACATACATAACATATAAGGACGCCGACGAACTTTTCTCCACAATTGTACATCGTCCATTCTTGTTTATAGTTTTTCATTTCTTTCATTTCTGTCTTTAGTAATTCTATGATAGAAAATTGGATGCGAGATAAGTTAATTTAATTTATTTTTTATTTTTTATTTCAACGAAATCATTTTCTTTTTTTGTTCTTTTAAAATTAACTTTGAATTTTATTTCATTTTTCTGAACGAATTGACATTGATCGGATTAAATTAAATGCACTTTTTTAATGTGCGTATTTTTGATTCAATAAAATACCACTTCTTTTTACTTAATGCATTATTTTTTTTTATTTTATAATTAATATTCTTCTATTATTTAATTTTTTTTTTTTAACACTCGTTTTGGTCGGGTTTGTTTTCTTGTCTGATGATGCTCATATGAATAAAGTTTCAGTATACATCGGGTGGCCCAAAAAAAAACGCCTTGAAATTTGAACATCATTAACTTCAAAAAAATGCAGTTCACACTTCCAAAATTTACATATCTTTTACCTCAATCTATTGATAAGCCATCATAAAAATTTCAGACTTCTACATAAAATACTTTTTCCACAGCTGAGGGAACAATGAGGTATGGTGAAAAAAACGAATAGCCTAAATCTTAAATGTGTATAGCTGTACCTGGCAACTATTCTAAGACTTGTAGTAGTTTCCTTAGCCTATGGATAATCTGTTAGTCTCTGAAAAACGTCAGATGATATAGGCTACGCCAGGGCCGGATTAAGACCTTTAGAGGCCCTAAGCACTTAAAAGATTTTGGTGCCCCATATATATGTAATTCAAAATATAAACAAAAATAAACCATAAAATAAAATTTTATTTTTTGAAATGAAACAAAACTTACAGTAAGATGGAAAATAATGTTTATTTTTGTATACTTCCACTTCATTTATATTTGAAAAGTTTTCTCCTACTTTTTTTAATTGCAAAGTCTTTGATCAGATCCTCAAAACTAATCTTACGTAACACATCTGCTTCTATACTTAGTAGAGATAAGGCATCCAGCCTGCCTTGTTGCATAGTTGTTCTGTTGGTATTATAATAGTATAATAAATCCATGGTAAATCCGACAATGGAAAATTTCTGTGGTGCCCCCCTTCCCTTGATGCCCTAAGCACGGGCTTATTTTGCTTAATGGTTAATCCGGCCCTGGGCTACGCCCATCTTAACTACTGATTTTTAAACTTACCCTTCAAATTATGGTTCTAACTAACGGTGAAAAAGCGGTGATTGAAAAGTGTTTCTTGGAAAAAAGATGGACTGGGGCAAGAATTTTGAGGGAATTTTCAGGAATAACTTGTAATGTTACGTCTGTGAATAGAATAATTAAAAATTTAAAGCAACCGGTTCGACGGCACGGAAGCGTGGAAGTGGTCGGCCTAAAACAGTTTACACTCAAGACAATATAGCAATGATCGAAATGATGAGCCTATCTCAAGGGCGGTAGGACAGTTCGGTACGGGACAATTCGGTACGGGACAATTCGGTACGGGAGAATTCGGTACGGGACAATTCGGTACTAGGACAATTCGGTAGTAGGACAATTCGGTACGGGTATAAATTAAAATGTAAATGAATTGAAATAAACACAAATAAGATATATATATTTTATTAAAATAATTGTTTGCATATATTTATTGATTAAAAGTGAAATTAAAACGATTTAGCTATTTTATACTAATGCATCTTAAAACTTTATATTACAGTATATGCTATCCCTTTTAAAAATTCAATTTTATTCTCTGAATCATAATTATTTATTAACGTTAGGATACGTTTGTTACTATCACGACACTTTTTTTTTGGAGGACTTTTTCTCCCTGATGTACTTTCTGAAGTTTACTGTTTGCCAGCATTTCTTCTTGTTTAAGAGTATCAATCAGCGCCCAAATATCTGGATGATTACCTGGGACTGCCTTATTTAATGTTCCATGAAATGCTTTCAAACTGTTGATTGTCCGAGATGTCCCTGTCCTAACCTAACCTAACCTAACCTAACCTACTCTATGTAGTTGTTGAAAAATACAAAGGGAAATTAGTCGCACAAGGCAAATTCGCCAATGTAATATTTTAAATTTATACCGGTACCGAATTGTCCTAGTACCGAATTGTCCCGTACCGAATTGTCCCGTACCGAATTTTCCGGACGCCATCTCAAGAGGATCGACCTGGGTCACACTGCTCTCAGAGGAAAATTGCAAGAAATTTAGCTATCAGTCGAAGTTCCATACAAAAAATGCAGAGAACGGTAGGACTTAAAGCACTTAAAAGGATCCGTGTTTCAAGACGTGACAGCAGTGTAAGAGCTAAAAGAAAAATTCGTTGTAGAAAATTGTTTGATAGATTTTCGTCCAATGATGTTAAAAAAAAATAGTTTTTACAGATGAAAAAGATTTCACCATCGAGATTGCTCGAAACTCCCGGAACGATGTTGTTTATGGCAGTTAGCAGGTGCATCGTGGAATGGAAAGACGAAAATTCATTTCATTTCAGAAAATAAAAAAAAGTAATTCAGAGACCTATGTAAATCTCTTAGAGGAGAATCTTTTGCTTGATTGTCGGCGTCTGTATTATGGAAACGATTTCATACTCCAACAAGTTCACACAGGATTACACAAGTTCACACAGGATTATCTACAACAGAATGTAGTTAATTGGAAAAAACGACTGGCCCCCGCAGTCACCTGATTGCAATCCCACGGAAATTATTGCATATGGAACACTCTAGCAGAGAAGATTTATGAAGGGCAAACAGAAAAGTTTACAGAAATGCAATTAAAGAAAAAATACTCGAATGATGAGACAAAATAACATTAGCAGAAATCAGAAAATGTATCATGTCGTGGAAGAAAAGGTTAAGATTAGTTTGTAAGCAGGACGGCAGACATATTGATCATATTTGTTGATGTGAATAATAAAATTTTTTCACTTTATGATATTGGTCTGAAATTTTTATGATGGCTTATCAATAGATTGAGATAAAAGTTATGTAAATTTTGGAAGTGTGAACTACATATTTTTGAAGTTATTAATGTTCATATCTCAAGGCGTTTATATATATATATATATACACACACACACACGAGTATATCTATATGAGGCGTCGCGAGTACGAGGGCCAAACTCGCCACATTGGCAAATTTTCGATTGCTCCACGAATGAATAGTTCAACCCTGCCCCAATTCACAGACACTTGGTATAGCCAAATAACCCCCCACCCTACCCGCTCGGACACTCAAAATGTAGTTATTTTCAGTGCGTGTATTTGCGCTATGTGCCCCTCGTACACAATAGTCACAAAGTTTAAACGCGACTATCTCAAAACTGGTTTTGCGAGTTCGCCCTTCGTACTGACGACGCCTCATATCTCTCTCTCTCTCTCTCTCTCTCTCTCTCTCTCTCTCTCTCTCTCTCTCTATATATATATATATATATATATATATATATATATATATATATATATAGGGTGTTCTAAAAAGTAAGCTTAAATTTTAATAAAATTTTAAGGGAAAAAAAATGGAATTAGAAAAAAAATAGCATATGATCATTTGATCAATCTGTCGAACGCTGATTCTAGCGAGACTCAGCTCTAGCAGAGAAGCTGTTCGCAATGACCTTTTTGGGATTGGTTTAAACGGATACCATGGGAGGGCTACAATTGCCAAACCCTTCCTTTTGCACATCAACATTGAGCGGCGCAGAAAATGGTGTAATGACCATAAGAATTGGTCAATGGACCGGTGGAAGAATGTAGTCTACTCCGACGAATCCTCCTTTACGCTATTTCCATGTTCTGGTCGAGTTTACGTCTGGAGACAGCCTAAAGATGCTTATGACCCCGACTGCCTGACCCCAACCGTTAAGCATGGAGGCGGATCTGTGATGGTTTGGGCAGCAATATCGTGGAATACTCTTGGCCCAGCTGTAGTACTGCATGGTAGGGTTAACGCCCAGGTCTATCTGTCAATATTGGCTGACCAGGTCCATCCCATGGTCAAACGCTGTTTCCCAATGGCGGCGCCGTCTTCCAGGATGATAATGCACCAATCCACACCGCTGGGGTCGTTAAAAACTGGTTTGAAGAGCATGTTAGTGAAGTAGAACGCTTGGATTGGCCTCCACAATCCCCGGATCTTAACATTATCGAGCATCTATGGTGTCAGTTGGAGCAGCTGGTCAGAAGCCGATTCCCACCGCCGGCGTCTTTGGAGGAACTGGAGCAGGGTTTGCTCGAAGAATGGCTCAGGATTCCTCTAGCCACTGTCCAAAAGCTGTATGAATCAATTCCCCGACGCATTGCAGCTGTTATTGCCGCTAAAGGAGGACCAACTCCATATTAAGAATAAAAACCGCCATTTATCAAGGTGTTCATATTATTTTGTCCAACCCCTGTATGTGCAGCCTTTCCAGGTCTTATATTCGATGGTCCCCAGATAAGAAAACTGATGAAAGATCCGCAGTTCAGTAACTCAATGACCGAAACGGAGGCAAGAGCTTGGAATGCTTTTGTGGCAGTAGTTAAGAACTTCCTAGGAAACAAAAAGTCTGAAAATTATAAAGATCTTGTAAAGGATTTACTTGTAAACTTTCAGCAGTTGGGTTGCAACATGAGCATTAAAGTTCACTATCTCAACAGTCATCTGGATAAATTTCCAGAAAATCTTGGTGATGTTAGTGAAGTGCAAGGTGAAAGGTTCCACCAAGATATCAAAGTGATGGAAGAACGATACCAAGGAAGATGGGATACCCATATAATGGCTGACTACTGCTGGAGCCTGCAAAGAGATTGTCTTGACATCTCTCATTCTAGGAAGTCCTATAAGAGAAAATTTATCAGCACTGAAAAGTAAGAAAACAAGAAAAAGACAATGTTTAGAAAACTGGTCCCGTGCTTGCTTTAATATGGATTCATTTTTTGCTTATTTAAACACTTTTAATCACTTTATGTGTCAATATTACCATTGTATATTAAAGTTCACTCCCTGCACAATTGTTTACTTTTCCATGCTGATTCTGAGTATGTAAAAACTTATTTTTTGAAAAGAAAAAAAATTGGGCATAACCCTGCCAAAATGCGATATCTCCAAAATATCCGTATTTGATTGCTCAAAAACCTGACGTGATAGGCAAAAACTAAGGTGATTTTTGAAATCAGCACAACAAAGTTACCTAAAAACAGGTGTTAGAATTAAATCAGCAAAATTGGTTTTGGGCAGTGTTATTATACATACGGAAAAATAATGGTAAAAATAATGATAATGAGTATTGGTAATGAACAGGTTTGCCCTCAAAATACTTGAGGATGGTGCAGGGACGGACTGGGACTCAAAAGCAGCCCTGGACTTTCACCCAGACCAGCCCACACAATACGCGCGCGTGCGCCCTCCCCCCTCCTCCAACACCACTACCACCCTTAGGGCCACAAAATAGTGAAAATACCGCCACCCACACACACTCAATTATTGGACATTTATTTTTATTATATTGACACACACACACACACACACACACACACACACACACACACACACTGTTAATATAGTAGAGCCGCTATTATAGACAACACAGTAAAACAGAAAATAGAGACGCCAGAAATTGACATAGTCCTACACTATGTCATTAATTACATGGAAAGCAAAAAGCCTATCTACCAATGAGAAAAATATGTATTACTCTAATGTGTCAGCAGAGCTGGGCAATAAATACATTGAATGTATTTAAATACTAAATACTAAATACATGGGAGAAATGTATTTAAATACTAAATACTAAATACATTTTACGAATGTATTTAGATACTAAATACAAAATACATCAATTGTATTTAAATACATTTGTAAATACATTTTAAATACATACAGATTTGCTTGTTGAAGCCATGACACGCACACGATAAAGAAATCAACCGCTTTTGACTAAGAGTGGCACACAACTGATTGAACTGACACGTTGAAACATGAACCATGCTGTACTACACTGTCGACGCGTCGTACTGTGCTAGTACAGAACGTGTATTAAACCAGTAAAAGTATTTACATTTTTATATTTTGAGTATTTAAATACATTGTATTTAAATACTCATTAAAGTATTTAAATACTATATTTAAATACATGAAAAACAATGTATTTATAAATACAGTTCTAAATACACAAATGTATTTAAATACGTATTTAAATACAAATGTATTTAAATACTGCCCAGCTCTGTGTGTCAGCAGTTTTCTCAGCAGCTCACTCCTCTCTTCAACTCTGTCTATCATTACATCTGTACCCAGGGCCATTAAGATGTCCTTCTCAGTTGCCATCAGCATAAACGCCTCCAGGTGCTCCTAGGAGAGAGTGCTCCTGAGTCGACTTTTGATGTACTTCAGGGTTGGGAAACTTCTCTCACAGGCCACCTAGATGATTGACAGGGTGAGGAGGAACTTGTACCCAAGGCCTATGATGTGGTAAGCATCTGTCAACAAGTTGTACCTCCGGATTATCTGGTAACAACATACTGCACAGTCTTTACAAGAGGAACACCTTTTATTCGTCATCTCCACTTCGTCTTCCTTTCCATCAGCCTCAGGTCCGTCCTCAGGTGTCTCACTGATTATTCTGATGGTGTATTCGTTTTCAGCCTCTCCACTGTGCAGCCAGACTCTTCAGCTCACACTGCAAGTTCTCAACTGTTGCCCTGCTGTCAAACTTCAGCAAGCATTTGCTGAGCTCTTGAAGGGCTGACTGGGGTATGGTCTCAGTATGGTCTCGTATTTCAGTAGTGTTTCAATGAATGCTCTTGCCTTGACACGTACGGTGGTCTTGATATTTACTTGGCCTTGTATTACAGCTAGTGTAAGCAGTACGTCAGTGTACAGAGCATTGTCTGGGCTACCAAAGAATCCAAAGACCTTCTTCAGCGCAGCATCCTTTGCCCACCAGCGGGTTTCTCTGATTGGAGAGAGGCGTTGGTGGCGAGTGTTGTGGCTCTCTCCTGGGTTGTGTCGATCTGGACTGAGAACATTCCAGCTTCCTCAACTTCACTAGAGATGGATTCTTGGATAATGTCCTGAATTATGTTTATAACAGTATTGATTGTATTTTTAGAGAGAAAAGTGATGAGAGAACCTCTGCCTCTTGTCCCAGACTGATGCAGTTTCTTGCTTTTCTCTATGCAATCAGTTAGATGTTCTTTCAAGCAGACATCATATTTTCCAAGTAGAATGATAAGTTCCAAAAAGTTACCATGATCGACACGAGCGTCACTTAATGTATAAGCTGCCTTCGCCTGCATCCACCTGTAGCTAAGCCCTCTCTTGCCAATGACTTTAACTACATCTACTATACGCTCCATCACCTGACGTCTCTTGCGGAGGACCTGCACTCTATGGGTTGAAATCTGACTGCCACTCAGTAAACCCTCTATGTCTGCTTTAGAGGCCTTTAGAAAGTATGCTTCAGCGGAATTTCTGTGCGTGCTACTCTTTTCGTGCTCCATTACACGTTGATGGATATGCTTCCAATCTTTCATTCCAGTGATGAAAATACTACTGTCAGCGGGCTTACCAAATGCCATACAAACTGAACAATGCAAAGTGTGATTTCCTTCATTGTACGTAAGCCACTTCCTATTGGTGCCATCTTTGCAAAGGAAAACTCTTTGCACCACAGGGTTTCTTGACTGCTGTGGGTGAAAACTAAAAAACAATTGGTGGTCATCTGATTTGGGTCACTTAAAATAGTCTAAGGTTGGGCTGGCATCCTTGTTTTCCGTGACTCTTTCTTCTGCTGCAGGTGAACTGGGCCGATCATCAACCTGCACATGAAAGAATAAATAAACTAATTAATAATAAAATAATTAATAATATAATATATTTATTTTTTAGTTATTTATATTTATTTTATTAATTTTATATTAATAAAATTAATTATTATTATTATATCAGATTTTTCAGCTGATTTTTTTGTCATTTTAATAAAATTTACTGATTTAAAAATGATTAAATTTATTGCTAATACATATGAAAAATTTATATAATAATTTATGAAATTTATTTTATTTTGTTTTATTAAAAATATTATTGACTTTGTTATAGACAACTAGACAAGCTATGCACTCTTACTTTCTCAAATCATCAAATGCTACAGATTCAAAGAAAACACATACACATAGCTCCAATTTATCACACTATCAAATACATTGGCCCACTAAAAAATCAAATGTTGAAAATGTACAAGCATTATTTTTTAACTGAGATACATAATAAAAATTTAAGCAGTTATCATGAAAATCCAAATCTAGCTGTAGATAGTAAAATGGTAAATCTGGTGTCCCTAGTCAGATTTGAACAAAGCATGTTAAATACTACTAGAAAGATGTATTTTGGAGTTTGTATTGAACTTTTATTTGCTAGTAAGTTATTAACTTACTAGAAAATATACCTTACTCTGCTAGTTATATTAGCAAATATAACTAGCAAAGTAGCAATAGCAAATATAACAGCAAAAATAAACAGTTTGGAAGCCATTAGCATTACCAGGAATATTATACGGATCAAGTATAGGTGATTATAATGAAAAGAGATAGGAAAACTCCAATGAATAGAAATCGGTATATAAAACCATGCTTACCGGTTCAGATGCAAAAATTTTCATTGCACTAGGCTCGCACTCAGCTATGCTGTCCTCTTTCACAATTTCACCTGCATGAGATTCTGCAGGAGCAGCAGCAGCAGCACCTGCACTGATTTTACTTGTGCTACCTAGCTCGGCATGGGCATGACCGGCAGCACTACTACTACTAAACAAGTCAGTTAATTTTTGACATTTGGCTGCATCAGCTTCAAGAGATTTTGCTTTCTTATCTCTTAATTTTTCGGCACCACCTTTGCGTTTTTGACTGGGTTGAATTGGCATTTTGAAACTGTCCCTATTCATTGCGATATTTCAGTTGTTTATTTCATCGAAAAACACAACACTATTTGGACACTTTTAAGTTTTATATCAGTGATTAGCTAAACAATATATTCAAGTGAAACTGTAAAAGATGCATTAGTTGATAAACATAGCTTGTCAACAGCAATATCTGAATTAACATCTAGGCATAGCGGACCGAGCAACACCACCAGTCCACTGTCCATAGGGTTGCCAGGTCTAGAAAAAAAATTATCCTAGATGCAGGTCAAAATTATCCTAGTATTACGTAGGAATATAACACGTATAAATACCATTCGGATCATTTTTTTGCCAACTTATTTCTTTACATCAATGGGGGAAATGGGCTGCGGCGGTTGCGAAGACGGAGGAATGGGGAGATGGGAGATAATTTACTTTTCTTTTTTTTTCTATATTTTTCGTGCTACCCTCACTGTCCCACAGATCGACCGGCCCACTGGGAATTCTCCCGGTGCTCCAGATGGCCAGTCCGCTATTGGGGTGGTAGTACGCTAAACTTTCTGTTTGGTTGTTTATGGTGCAGAAAAAAATAAGTTTGAGAACCGTTTATATAGAGCAATGGGCAAAACCAATATCGTTGAGTGCGGGGTTTCTCCGGGGATGACATCCCTGGTAAAAGTTAATAATAGTGGACAAATTTTTGTTTCATATATATATATATATATATATATATATATATATATATATATATATATATATATATATATATATAAATTATCACTAAATTCCAAATAGCCTTTTAAGCCATGAATAAGTGGTTTTGGTAAATAGAAATTATAAATAAATCTATAAATAATAGTTGAACATGGGGCTAGTTCGTGTAGTGTATATCCAAATATATCTAACCTAACCTACCTGCCTACTCTAACTTACGAAAAAAAACTTGCATGTGGTTGTATGCTCTGTTGGGCGATTTGTTTGGAGTCCAGTTTGAATTTCGGCTACTATAATTAATCGCCCAAATATATAAATATCTAATTATTATACACTACACTGACTAGTCCCACGTTTCGCATGGGAAAGCAAAAATTCTAAAGTAATTACTCTAAACTAACCTACAAAAAACCACTTACATGTGGTTGTATACCCTATTAAAAGTTCCATAAGCAATTTAGTTTTTTAAACAAAACAAATAAATTATTCATATTGTTAACCTTAGCCACGCCGCTTCCCCTGGTGACCCCTATTGCAAGACCCTTTCATTGACCCATTCGTGGTTGGGTGTTAACGTAACTTGTAACGTTTTTCACGAACAAACTGTTTCCATCGAAACAAACGTCACAAACAATTTAATGCATAGATGTTAGCACAGACAATTATAACTCTTATGTTTTTCTTCGTATGATTACTCACAACAGCTAATTCGAAATATGTATATGTTTCACTGTTTTTATAAAAAACAAAAATATTTGGATCACCTGAAGATCTTTCCCCCCAGGTAGAGCTGGAGGGAAGATCTCCAGGTGGATCGGGCTGGGGGGGAAGATCTTCAGGTGATCTATATATATATATATATATATATATATATATATATATATATATATATATATGCCCCCAGTTAGGTAATGGTCAATGTTGCAAAGGGGTGGGGGCATGTTGCAAATGGGGGGTTATGCAATGGAGGGGAGGGGAATGTTGCAGGTGCAACAAGGGTTTATGAAACTTGGAGGCGGAGTTATCCCCCAAGAGAAATAGAGGAGAGAGAGAGGAAGAGAGGTGTTCACCTGGCAGGAGCCAAGTGCATATTAAGACTTCAGCCGAGCGACCGCTGTTTTATTATTTGTAAATAAGCCAGTTGGCTTAGGCGTAAATGGCTTGTACAGGTTGAGTTGCCAGATTGTGCTATTTATTTAATTAAAGCATATATTATTGACAGTTGGCTTAGAATTCCGCCAGTCGGTTTAGAAGACGTAACCAGCCATTTGGTATAATTAAATATCGTTTAAAACCAAAAGAATTAGATAAAACACCATTACATCATTCTGTTTACTCAGACGAAATATTGTAAATATATAGAAAATAAATAGACATTGGAATGATAACAAAATTAAAAAATAATAATGGTATAAGAAATATGAACGAGGAATATGTATATAATCAAAAAATATAACCATCAATATAACAGTACAGGAGAAATATACACACACACAATTATGTTAAATAATTAAATATGTCGAAAATAAATACATACACTTTATCTTCTACTGCATAAAATCGAAAAAATAAAAAATAAGAAATACAAAACGTATAACCATCAATATAGCAGTACAGGAGATATATATATATATATATATATATATATATATATATACAATTACGTTAAATATATTGAAAATAAATACATACACTTTATCTTCTACTGCACAAAATCCAAAAATAAAAAATAAGAAATACAAAACGTATAGCCATCAATATAACAGTACAGGAGAAGTATATACACACACAATTATGTTAAATAATTATATATATTGAAAATAAATACATACATTTTATCTTCTACTGCAAAAAAAAAATAAGAAATACAAAACGTATAGCCATCAATAAAGCAATACAGGAGAAATATATATGCACGATTATGTTAAATATATTGAAAATAAATACATTCACTTTGTTTTACTGCGCAATACACTAAACTCACACGTAATCGAGTCTACAATCACATCGTTATTGCTTTGCATTACGCAGTATACGCGGTTTAATATTATTTCACTGCTCAAGGTATAGGGAAATCTGTACTCTATATAAATGCCCTTCATATCGTTCAGTACTATTTTTGTGCCCACTTTACATCCGGTTGGCAAGTTATCTTTAAATACGCCTAGAATACGATCAAAAGCACGCACAAAGAGGTCATCGTTAGCGACAACGTCATTATTAAATACAAGTTTATAAACACGCCTTTCCAATCGTGGGTTTATTTCTACCGACCCGAGCTTTTCAATCGTGAACTCTTCTTCACACTGCATAGCGACAGTTGAAATAATCTTCTAAGTCGTTACGACAGCTGCTCATTATATAAAGAAATAGTTCTTCAGGGTGAACGGTGTAGGTGAGCTCAGCCCTGTACCGATCAAGTGCTTTGTACCAAAGTTCATGATACTTCAAAGAGTCTAAATTTTTTAAATAATCATCCAGCTCTAGACCATTCTCACCTTGTTCAGTCCTACACTCGGTAAACCCATCGAGCAGAGCGGTGTATGCGTATTCAAGAACCGTATCAAAATAAACCATATCCATAACACGTGCGTCTAATATAGGCTTCAGCTTGCGGAATCCGACGATTTCAAACATTCTGTCGAGAATGAAACGGTTTCGCGTAGGGACAAGAGCGTTATTATCAGAAGCATTCTTCCACATCAGCCGTATATCAATGCATGGCCGATCGTTATTTATACACAACGTACAAACAACGGCATATGAGGGGGGTGTCACTAATCTGCTCTCTTCTTGTACCTACACCTGTAGGAATTTTATAACGATCCTCACTCCACTTCTCAACTATCATGAAGATTCTATTCATCTCCTCGACACTTAAATAAATAACATTCCATTTGTTTGTTTGTCTACATCCCGTTTCCAGTACATAGTTAACGGCACCGGATTTACGCCTGAACACGCGCAACGACTTCGTCACGGACACATCGTACACGGCGTTGAGAATGCTGCTCAAAGGAAGTTCCATCGTATTCGAGGAGCGCACGTCCACTCGGTTCAAGCTCTGAGATGACTATGAGCCACATGCAACGGATCGGCTCGACGGGAGGAGTGAGTCACACCATAATCTAATGAAACGTGTACGGCGCTGTTCGAACATGAACAGTTGTATCCCATTATATTGGGTAGATGTTTTGATAAATTTTATGATACATGAAGTAATAACGGTTTTAATGTTTTATCACTCCCACTCCCCAGAATACGCACCAGACATTTTTGCAAAGGGGGATTTTCACGAACTAAACACATTTTATAACGGTTTTAATGTTTTACCACTCACTACACGTTCATTTCCACAAACTAAACATCTTCACAATCCGGCGCACTATTTGAAAGGAACATATGCCCATATTTTTCCTTTCTGTTTAATACTCGTCTCCAAAGTCTGTTAAAAACTCACACAGGGCATTAGCCACAACCTCACTACAAACTTCGTCATGATATATATTAATATAGTGATAAAAATACTTAATATTCTCCATGATGACAAGATTTACAGTCTCAGTCGCAGGGTACAAGTACTCGGCATGATGCAACATGATAATAATATCGCTTGTCACACCACTCATCAACAAGACTCACTATCCATATCCGTTGCTTCTTTTTTGCACGTGTTGTTTCTTTTACTTCACGGTATATGTAAGCTTTTATAAAGTTTGGTTCTACAACATAGTTCAAGACATCACTTGTCCCACGAAATCCTACAATGCTTTCACCAGAATAACCATAGAGTATTTGTACCTCTTGCTCCTTCGCACGATTCAATGTAGCCTTAAAAGCATCAAAGGAGGGTGAAATAGGGAGCTTTTCAGTATCCACCACATCTTGACACTTTGCAGAATACCATTTCATAAACGTCGAACACGCAATATTAAAGGTAGCCATTACTATTTTCTGTCTACGTGGGAGAATACACGTCTGAGGTCCAGGGCTTACTGCGATCAACTGAGCACGCAGGGAAGCCCAGGTAGTAGCAGGAGTCACGTGTTCAATCATACAGTGGGCGGAGCTTAATTGAAACCCGATTTATTTAATAAACGAAATATTCAAGGTGTGTATATATTTACAAATACATGTAATAAATAACTTAACAATAGACACATCAAAGATTATATTCAAGGTGTGTGTATATATATTTAAAAATACGTGTAATAAATAAGTTAACAATAGACACATCAAAAATTATGGTATCCAAAGGGTACGGTATCATAGGTACCAGTTACCTGGTAACGTTTCCTATAGGTGTTACGGCACACCTTTGTACCCCTAAGTTCCTTCACGCCACCCAGCTTCTGCGCCCGAAAATTGTGGGTGCCTACAGTTAGTTGGGGCGGCCGGTCGCCCTCATCATCATCATCCATGCACACTAGATCCTTCAACGATTCAAAGTTAACGACCCTCCGATTCGCCTGGTTGAGCGTGATACCCTTTGCCTTCACGGTATATTTCATATCCTCCCCCAACCTCACCCGTACCCCATAAGTTTTTGGCCCTGTTGAGACAAAAGAGTCGGCGTATGCGGTGTCTCCATACTCATCCTTGATCTCATCAGTCAACTCACCGAGGAATTCACCAATAGGAGGCATGTATTCACCCTCCCTCTCTGTGAATATCACACTATCTGTATCAGCGTACAATACCCTCCGCCCAAGAGAATGCAATAAACCCCAAAGTTTGATGCGTGCATAGGCCGTTGTGAAGCTGGCTACAAGTATGTTTGTAACCCGTGAGGTATCTGTGTCCAATTCGGTATTGTTGTACTTTATTATGTAAGTATTACCTACATTCATGATCTCCATGACCTCTTTATCGGGAGCATTGGCATAATCCCAGACTTCATTATAACTTTGTGCCAAATGAACGTTCCCTTTGCCAGTATTCTGTGCAAATTTTCCCCAAAGACTGTTTAGACACAACTTTGCACTAAAACGCTTGCCCAGGGTTCTTTACAATTTGGGAACCGTCAAGCTGTATATTTTCACAGTCACGGTAACGTTGAATATAGGCCGACTTTTCATCTTCGGTATCAACTCCTCGTGGATACCCTGATGCTTCGACATTATCTTTCAAAAAAGCGTTTATATATGGCGTGAAAAGGTTGGGTAGCTTCTGAAACGTCAACACCTCATGTATCTTCAATATGCTGTAGCCATGGCGAACAGCTAGACCCAGCTCTGGACTTGTATATACACCTCTAATCTTACGCTGGTGGGTTGTATGGTCACAATCACCGTTGTTCTCTTCTGCGCACTTCATGCACAAGAGAAACATGAGCTTGTGATCTATAACGACGGGTAAGATCGGCATCCATAAATCGCGAGGGGGAGTACGTCTACGAAAGAAAGGCCGAAATAGTAACCGTTCAAATTTGTTGAGAACTCCTCGATGGTGGGTAAGTCAGGTCCCACCAGTTTTTCAGGCGCACGTACGTAGGGGTATAAAGAACAGAAGTCGTAGTAATGGAGTTTCACACCCTCCGTAGGCGGAAAGTATAGCTTGAAGGGATTTGTACGCCCTCCGAACAAGCTATCACCGCATTTGAGAGGATCGAGCACCATTGAACGCTTGATCGTGTTTATTTCTTCACGGTACTGTCCATCTATCTCCATCCGTGCATCATACTCATGCTCCCACAAGACTTTGTGAGTGAACTGAGAGCCTATAAGTTGATCGCGAGTGCGGGTCCACGCAAGACAGTCGGCAGGAGATCTACCGTGGATATCTCCTACGATTCCACACTCAGGACGGGGGCATCCGTGCCACCAGCAGCCGTTAAAGGAGTACACATTCTTCTCACCAGTGGCACGGTTTTCACTTAGACGATCAACCCAAAAAACACGACCATTAACCTTAATGGGTACTTCACCCGTGTTGCGGGCATGCTTTATATATACACCCCTGTCTGCTGCTGTAGGTGTATGAGCCAGTAAATAGCTTTGTGTCCATAACTGCGGGGATTGTTTCTGTGAATAATGGCTAAGGTGTCTTTAGGCATGAAGATATTCTTAAACACAGTAAAACATAATGAGGCGTTGGTGGTTGCGATTTGCCACGGATCACATTTGAAACGGCCTATGTACATTCTTCTAAAGGCCTGGAAACATACTCTAAGCACGCGCACATCATTCACGCAATAACGCTCACATTCATCAGCTATATTATAATGATTACATTCATTAAAACTGTTGTAGTATCGGTCAAAATCTTCACGTTCATCTGTACTCATACTTCATAGTTAAAGTAATGTTTGGATGGAGGTAGTCCTACGTAATTTAAAGTTTCGTTAGTGAGGAACGTGTAAGGGAAATATCCTTTTGAAACTTCAGCTGCTACGCCCATCACCTTGGGTAGCTTTGCTAATTTACAAGGTGTGAATAATAAAGTGTATTTAAACTGTACATTACCTCTTATTTGCATCTGTATTAGCTTGTTGCCTCTTTTCAAGGGATCACCTGTAAATATTTCAGATGACTCATGCTCAAGCAACTCCTTATAAAGGAACTGTGTGTCAAATTTTGCTCCGTTATGGGCGAGAATATACACAGTCATTTTTTTGAACTTGTCCGCTAGCTTGACAATATAGGACACAAAGAGTTTCACAGGGCTATCGTGAGCAATCGTTTTAAAAACGTTTGTACGTTTACCACGTTTGTGACACTCATCACACTCGATCTCCATACACTCATCACAGATTATCTGGCTTACAAGTAAATGTGGAATAACCTCTTTGGTTTCAGTGTTCGTGTATTTTCTATATCATAGTACACAGTTATACAAGGGCTATTATTAGGCTTAGCATCTTTCATATAACATGCATGCTTTACGCCATCCGCCTTATATTTCTCATATCATGTAGGACAGTGAATTTCATCACATTTATGCTTGAAATTCCCCCAATTATCTATCATATGAAACATACCACATTCACAGATTCTCATTTTCCTGCACGTGCCAATTGATTTATGGAGCTCAAAACAGTTATTATTGAAAAATGTGCGTCTACACACATCACAGTCCCTCTTCTCAGCTTCAACTACACGGCTTTCACATTTGGAGCTTTTACACTGCTCACATACCATGTGGCAATCTTTACAATGTTTCACTATATCATCCGCAAACTCGATACAGCCCTTACACAAATCATGATGCCGCCCATATTTTCGACTTTTATCATAACTAGCTTAAAGGTCCCTTCTATTACGGATGGGGAGATACGTTGTCCCTGACAGTCCTACAATAAGTAGGGGCCTTGTACGATCTCTCACACTGCTTTTAAAAACATACACAGTCCTACGACGATCATCCATTCCAAATACAACTGTACGAACATTTATTTCCTGTTCTACCCTTCTCAGCTCTTCAGGACCCATATTACAGTCAAACTCAAGTTTACAGTCTACAGCTAGTTTACGGGCACGCTCCACTACCGTAGGCAACCAAATGTTTTTCACCCGTGTATTTAGTACAGTAAACATACGGGCGAAGACTACTCCTATAAAGCCCCAACCACGATCGACGTTTATATGCCGTTTATAAATTGCCTGAGAATTGAAGTTAAGAGTATAATGTGTGGCACTATGACCCGCAACACGGAATACACGGTCAATATTTTGCATTATACGGCCTAATATATACTCTATATCTTCAGCTGCCAAACGTCTGAACGGTATTACTACCCAAAAATCATCAACATCTTCATCTGACCCGAATCAGAAGGACAGCCTCGTCCTGACTTCACGTTCGTCGCGGTTCTGAAGGGCAAACTCTACAATACGTTCAACTATGCGCCGTAGTCCGTGTTCAACATCATTGCTGTACATGGATCTAGGATCAACCCTGACTATATACCGATTTCTAGTCAAGGCTGGGGTGGGGTTAGCGGTACGCACCAACTCGAATGTTATGCCATTCTCAACAGAGTGAGAAGCTGCTGTGGAGGATGTACTCGGAATTGCACAGGAATAAGGGGATATATTTTTATTTGAGGAAGGTACTATTGTGGGGGTTGTGTTGTAAGACGTAGAGGGTTGGGGCTCTACTACTGGTGGTCTAACAACCGGCGCAATCCTGGTACGCTTTATACCTGACGTGGAGGGCTCTTCATCATGCCTCCGCTTTGAATTGTCGCGTGCTACAGGTATCGCTGGTGAGGATTCGTCGGCGGGGAAGGATCCTGTGATCACAACTACACTGTCGTCAGGGTCATCTGTAATGTCGATGATGGGGTGCTGTACCTCATCGTCATTCACGGTTCTGTGGGAGAAGAGAAAAGCAAGACTGTAGAATATAAGGAGCAACACTTAAATATTTATTAAATTTTGTAAATGACCCACTTAAGAGTGTGACGTGTTAGAAATGGACTCTGTAGAAAAATTCAGGTTCACGAGCCCATCCACATGTATTATATCTGGACCTACAGGATGTGGTAAAAGTGTGTTTATGCTTAAAATCATTAAAGAAAAGGGAGAGATGTTCTCAAAATTTGTGCATAAAGTTATATGGTGCTATTCGACGTATCAATCAGTGTTCAACGAGTACCAAGATGATATTTTGTTCCACAAAGGTGTATATGATGTTAATTCGTTAAAGGGAAATGAACATACAGTCATTGTAATTGACGATCTCATGTTGGAGATGGATAAAACGTTTGCCGAGACATTTACAGTATTCTCCCACCATCTTAACATAAGCGTGTTCTTCATCAATCAGAATCTATTTTTCAAAAATAGATACATGCGCGATGTGTCGTTAAATACACAATATCTAGTCTTATTCGCGCAACGTAGAGATGTATCACAAATTGGGGTATTAGCCAATCAAATGTTCCCGAATCAGCGTAAGGAGTTTTTGGAAGTTTATAAAGAAGCTACAAGCCCGCGTTACGGATATTTGCTTTGCGACCTTCATCCGCGAAACACGTTTAGGGTGCTTCTAAGAACGAATATATTTCCAAACGAGCCTGAAACGGTGTATATTCCAGAATGACAAAGAGGCTAAAGAAATACCATGAATTAATAAAAATCTATCATCGACTGCCCCGGGCAATGCAGCAGATGTTTATTAAAAATATCGACTCCGACTTTTTAAAATGCATCTGTGAAATCTGTCTTAACGTTATAAATTGCAATGTATCAATGAAACCACCTCAGAAGGCTCGCCTACGCCGTTACAAGAACATAATACGTGCACTCGCTCGTAAAAGTCAAACTGTAGGGAAGAAAAAACGAATTATTGTACAAAGAGGAGGTCATTCCTCCCCATCTTATTTTCAGTTTTGGGTCCTTTACTGACTAGATTAATATAATGAAGAAAGTGGTAGTGATTCCACACGAGGTGTATGCTTCACTGCAAAGTTCAAAGAATCCAGACACGGATCTAGATCCCCGTAAAAGCAGGCTTAAAAGAATGGAAAGCGAATTGCTAGCCCTATTAAACAGTGAAAAAACACCTGATGAAAAGAATCTTATACCAAGAAGCTCTGCAGAAATTTCTTCACGAGTACGAAAATTATAAGAACCCGACAGAGATTCCCGTGGTTATTAGGCACAGCACGGGAACGATGGACATGGTGACATAGGACCTGTCCGACGATAGAGCTGACCAACCAAAGATTAAGGGTCGGCCACACAACATATCGAGCATGTATTAAAAAGCACCCTCCCACATACATTGAGGAATAAAGGTTTAAGTCTTTATAATCTATTGAATGAGGACCCAGCCATACAATGGACCGATACAGGCGAGATCATTGTGGAAGGAGCAAAGGTACAGGGATCGAATATCGTAGACATGTCCATGATCTGGTGAGAAAGTGGGATAGGCCCTCACCATCAGGATGGAAGCATATTAAAGCAAGACTACAACAAATAAATGTCCCCAAAGCAATGATAGGAAATCTGAACAGGTTAAAAGACTTGGAACATGCGTCGCACGTGACACAATTGAAGACGCCATCACCCCGGCGGTAACATCTTTGAAGAGGAGAAAGAAGAGGTTAAACAACGGTCAACCCTACCCACGTGCCTCTAAAATACGCAAATGGCTAACATAAGAAGACGTTATTATGACATTTCTAACCCAGCCTCCTACGGAGGCGTAGATAGACTGTACAGAAGTGTTTACGGAGTAGGAAAAAAAGACGTTGAGAGATTTTTGCGGGAGCAGGACGCTTATACACTTCATAAGCCTGTGAGAAAAAGGTTTAAAACAGCCAAGACAACAGCTGCTTCGATTGACTCTATTTGGCAAGCAGATTTAACAGACATGCAAAGATATTCTGTGTATAACGATGGTTACCGCTACATTCTATTCATAATAGATGTATTCTTTAGATATCTGTAGCTAATTCCTCTGAAAAATAAATCACCTGAAACAGTTGCTAAAGCCACCAAAACGCCGATGTTGAAAGAAAACAGGGTTCCTGGCTATTTTTGTATGGATATGGGGAAAGAATTTATAGGCCGTGCCTTTCAGAACATGTTGACAGAGTTTAATATCAGCTATCACACTACCAATTCTATACATAAGGCTTCATTAGCCTAAAGAGTTCACCGTACCATAAAGGAACGCATGCACCACTATTTTACACATAAAAACACACACAGATTTCTAGACATTCTGGAATCATTGGCCTCATCCTACAACTGCTCACACCATCGCACGATTGGGACAACACCTAACGAACGAAGTTTTAGAAAGAGGTACGCGCCCAGAGATGAGAAGAGATGGAATACCACCACCACCACACTCTGCGCGTTTCAAAATCAATGATTATGTAAGGCTGTCGCGTTCGGGAAATAAATTCGCGAAGGGGTTTGAGCAAGGATGAACACGTGAGATTTTTAAAGTTAGGGCTATGAGACCTAAAGGTGAGATAATGATGTATTATGTTGAAGATTTGAATGGGGAAGAAATCGCAGGAGGCTTTTACCGCGAGGAGTTGCAGAAAGTGGCATTTAATTTAGGAAAAAATGTGTTTAAAATTGAGAAAATTTTAGGAAGCAAAGGTTCAGGAAAGAGAAAAATGTACCTGGTGAAATGGCTAGGGTACCCAGAAAGCTTCAACACCTATATAAAAGCTGATGCAATAATGAAGCTTAAATAGTATGCAACATGGCTCCTAACCATTTCTACGTCACACTCCCGTCCTCCTCGTCCCTGTCTGTACACCCTAACAACACACTAGCCAACTTTGTAACAGATCTCCATGGACCCATTGAATTGGGTCGTGATTCGTATGAGGTGGGGATATGTGAAATTCAGCTGGACACCCTCTTTTTAAATATGATTATAAAGATACCGTTTTTACGATTCTTAGAGACATTGATGAGTGTGAAAAAGCCGGGGTAACTCGGGATGAAACTATACGTATCGCCCGGACTGAGGTTGCACGGTATTACAGTACAGTAGTAACACTAGGTCCGGGCCGTTATGGTTCGGCTGAGGATGTTGTGAGAGACTTAAACGTAAGTTTAAAAAACTCAAATCTTACGATGATTTAGTATACGAAATCGTAAACAAAGGAAACCCTGCACATACTCTAATCCTAAAATCAAAGGCTAACAGAAATATTAAAGACCGAAGAGTGTTCAAAATTATGACCGAGGGCGATATCGATCAGCCTTCCAAAGAGACACATTTCACGAGGTACAACCATTTGTCCAGCCTAATGTATCAATGAAGATGGAGAAATTGGGTGAAACTCAGCCCCCAGACATGTGCTATATTTACAGCAATATAGTGGAGCACCAGTTTGTTGGGGATACCCAGGCACGCCTGCTGCATTGCCACATCCCCAACCATAGAGGAAGGAGTTTGAGTATTACATATGACAGACCCCATTATGTGAATGTCGCAACTAATCTAATAACCAATATCTCAATATATATAAGAACGATTGAGGGTAAAAATTTCCCATTCGGTGACGGGAGCTTAACAGTGAAGCTGCACTTTCGACGCACTGAGTTATAATGGACAGAAAGCCTTTCACCGTCTATCGAGGGGTGAGATACCAGCGTGGTAGTGGACTTGGGTCCATTTTTTCAACCATACTACGTACGGCTGTTCCTTTGCTGAAGAGGGGTGCCAGATACCTCGGAAGGAAAGCGCTACAATCAGGTCTTAACACTGCAGAAGACATATTGGCTGGGGCTAAACCTAAAGAAGCTCTAAAAAAACATTTAAAACGTACACGGGACGAAATCGTCAAAGATGCAAAGAGAAAAATGCGTGGTGGTGGGAAGAAGAAGAGGACTGGCCGGAAGAAGGGATTACCACCACGTGGCATTAAACGTAAAAGGATATAAAAAAGAAGTGTTCTAAGCGAATGAAACCTATGGTTGACCATTTTTTTGACTGATATAAGCTAAGGACATTGATCTCATGAATCATAGTTTGTTTACTACTTGTCGAGAGAGGAGGTATTTCTAACTCGTCATGGCACGCTTCATCCATCCGTGTAGTTCACAATGCTGTAAATCGGAGCTGTCCCTCTTTGAGATGCCCCAACTCAAGTTTCTATTGAACACAGTGACTTTATTACAATTAACCCTTTAAACACAATTAGTTCCCCGAGTGCCCCTATAGAATTCGTGATACCCAGCTCAGGCCCTTACTTTTTTGATCCAAGCTGTGTGCACATGTACGCTAAACTACGTATAGCCCATTCTGATGGAACGGACTGCGATGACAAATATGCTGTATACCCTGAAACAAACTTTCTGCACTCCATATTCAACCAGTGTGACGTATATTTAAATCAGGTCAACATATCGGCAGCACGGAGTAGTTACTCACCTACGAGCCTATCTGGAAAATGTCCTCAACTTTTCCAAAGAAGCGAAGGATACCTTTTTACGTGCCGAGGGATATTATCAAACTAAAGACGAAAGTAGTATAAAGGACAAATTTAAAAATTCTAAAAAGAAGATATACGAGTGTTTGGACGTCTGCATACAGATTTCACATTCCAGAAGTTGTTTGTGAATGGGGTGGATATGAAAATAAAGCTCACCCGCACGAGTCCTGAGATCTGCTTAAATCTGGATGCTGATCAAGAAGGGGAGCAAAACCCGTTGTGGTTCACATTATGGAGACATACCTCCGCGTACGACGAATGAAATTAAGTTCACCAAAACAACTAGAAATGAGAAAATTTACTAAACGCCACAGTAAAATACCCTATTAACAGAGTACAAATCAAACTATACACGGTGCAGCAGGGTTGGCATCGAAACAGATAGAAAACATCGCCCTGGGAAATCTTCCTAAAAGGATATTAATTGGAATGCAGAACCATGCTTCGGTGAATGGAAAATATAAAAAGAGTGCCTTTAAATTCGAGAATTTCGGACTTAAAAATATTAATCTATACGTTGCAGGAACATTGAATACGAGACTATCATCAGACGCTGTTACCTCTTTGCGCGAGAGCAATAGTAATTGGCCCATATGCCGGTGATTGTGATGAGCTCGGAATGGGGTAACGCAGAAAGAATTCATTGATCAATTTAACCTTTATCCGTTTGACACACCTGACTATCTCTGCTAGCGTAAATACACATTAAGTCCACAACAGAGTGCGGAAACATCTCAGTCAGGTTGGAATTCACCAAGCCTATAGACGCGCTATTAGTGTACTAGTATACTCGAGTCACAAGCTCTAATAGAAGTAGACAGATTTAGGGGCGTTATCACTGACTTTTAAAATGGATGCGAATACACTTCAGAGAGTAATGAATAGTGAACGAATCACACGTTCCAAATTTATCGGGTTTGCGAAGAATGAAACATTGAATTGCCAACTACGCGAATTGCGGTAGTATATTGTGAACACAGATGTCATTCGGTAATGAAGGGATTCATTAGTTTGCAATCTATTTTAAAAATTAGGACCGCTACTATTTTGATTCACTCGGGACTCAACCTGGAGTGACCCTGGTTATGTAAAATTTCTCGACCAGTTACATATCCCGAAGTTGTATGGAACCCATTCGTTACAAGGATATTTTAGTAATACTTGTGGAATGTACTGCATTTCATTTATCATGCATATGTCACGGTAAAGCTTTATAAATTTTTAAAATTATTCGACCCGTGTCACACTCAACGAAACGATGAAATGGTATGCAGACAGATAAAAAGCCGTTTTCCATTGTGCGTACTCGTTGTATAGTATGATGTTTTGTTCGTATATATATATATATATATATATATATATATATATATATATTTGTAACCAATATTAGTTTGTATATTCTGTAGTTTAAGATGGTTATTGTACTAAAAACATGATTTCTTTCATTTAATAAATTGATGAAAATACATTGTGTCTTCTTCCCCCCCAAAAAAGATCGAAAAAAAACACCTAAATTATTTCGTTAATGATGTAACAATCGTTGGGCTGACTTCTCGGTAAATCTTCTACCTCCGTATTCAGGTCCATGACATGGGATTCTTCAAAACGAAAAGATTGTATAACACGTGTCAAATCCTCATCGGACCTTAAAGGATAAAGAATAATTCATTATTTCATACTGAATCTTTTTTAATAAAAACATACAGAGTATACATGTAGTAAGAGTATTACAATGTGAAGATATCTTTGAACCGCTCAGAGAAGTTCATTTAAGAGATAATTCCGAATAACATTTGAATTTATAAAAAAACATGCAAAAGATTGCTATAAAAAAAATTAAATGGTTCAAAACAGTATTTTAGCATAATTGCAAACTAATCTATAATTGCGTATACCTAGATGATGTATTTTTAATGTGATGAGATGAATTACTACTACCCTCCATATACAGAGGGTGATCAAATTATTACAGCCACTACATAAAAAATAGTTTTTCTTGTATAAGTTTATTTCTAATGCTAATAATAGTAACATTTGGCTAATTTAAACACTTATTTTATTTCAAAATATATTTATATACACTCTACAGTCATATTAAACACATTTAGTACTTAGTGGGTCCTCCTTTGGCCTTAGTTAAGGCAGCAACCCGTCTAGGTATACTCTCTATACAGACTTTGCAGCTGGCCTGTATCTCAGGATCACGGTTCCAAACGGCAGTTATTCGTTCTATTAACTATATTCGAGTTGTTATTTCCACGCCTTTCAGTCTACGCTTTACTATTTCCAATAGGTTTTCGATAGGGTTCATATCCGGAGAATTTCCTGGCCAATCCACGAGAGGAATATTCTTTGCAGCCAGAAAACTTTTAACTGACTTTGCAGTGTGGCATGGGGCCGAATCTTGCATAAAATGGAATGGCTCACCATTTGGAAACCAGTCGGCGATCTGTGGAATAAGTCTTGTTTCAAAAACCTTTCGGTATTAGTCATGCTTCATAGTACCCTCAACAATGTAAATTTGTCCAGTACCTTTACCGCTTATCATTGCCCATATCATGACAGATGTTGGATACTTAACCGTACTTACGACACAGTCTGGATGATATTCCTCACCAACACGTCGCCTAACGTACTGTGATTTATCAGACATGACTAGGAATGTGGATTCGTCACTGAAACACACCTGCAAATGAAAGGAGAAAGAAATGATTGCAACCAAAATGAAATGTGCCTTGTTATACAAATATCAAAATAATACATTTTACTCAAAATAAGCATACAAGATCACTAAAATATTGTGACTTACCGATTTCCAGTCATCTACAGTGAACTTTGAGTAATATTTAGCCCACTTTAAGCGATTTTTGATCATTGTTGGAGTCAATTTTGGTTTTCCTTGGCCGGCGACTACTCAATCCATATTCCCTGGCACGCCTTCTTAAGATCATTGTCGAAATGTTGATGTTTTCCTTCTCCAGCTCCAATTTAAGTTTGTTAATAGAACTTCTATTATTTACAAGTTTCTTTTCAATGCATCTGTCGGCTCTAGATGTAGTTATCCTTTTCCGACCACATTTACCCTTTCTTTTTGTAGTGAGCTCTGGATTATCCCCTTCAACTTTAATTTTTGATGCGATCCTGTCAACACTCGCACGTGACACATTCAGTTCTCGGGCTATTTTTCTGTGAGAATAATCAGTTGCAGTCAGCAGCGAGAGCATTCTACCTTTCTTCTTTGGCGATAGATCACATTTCTTACCCATGTTGGGTAGCCTACAGTACATAAAAGTTATTCCTGTAAAGAAACACTAATTTAATTAAAATAATCACAATACGTTGCTGAGAAACAATATCATTTGGATGTATGAGTGCATATTTCACGTACAATGGTTTAAATATAATAACTTGCCATTAACTTAACATACACTTAACGCACCTGACCACTTGACACAACCTTCCACGTTCTCAGCTGAAACACTACTGAACCCACTTTTCACATACTCCCTCCCTACTACCCAAATTAACCCCTATCCCCAGTTTCTGTTATTCAGGTAGAGAACACTACATGTGCTAACAATTTGGAATACTGTGTGCATACTTAAAATGTTATTATTTAAACTAAACACACCATATTATAATGAAAATGTGTTTTTCAAGGCATGGCTCTAATAATTTGATCACCCTCTGTATATGATGAAATAATCCAGATCAGTGCTCTTTCTGACATGCACAAGTTCGCGAATAATTGGCTCCAAAAAATAAAATTATAGGCACTTACATTTCTACGGCCGTCCCTTGCGTCGGATCGTAAGGAGTGTTATTGCAAATATCATCAACGGTTTGTGTTAGAAATAATCCATCCCGGTCAGCCGCGTTAAAAAGATTAATTGTAGACAATGCTACAATGTCACCATCTTGATATAAATCCGGTAAACTGTAAAGTTCTTGATTCATGGCGGAGGGAATTTTTATTCACTGGTGAAAATAACTACTGTGATTCCCAGCTGAAAATATTTCCTTTTATACGCATGATCCCAAGCACCACCCCAAAAGACTAAGAGCGGCTCGTAAGTTTAATGATTGGTTGTCAGTGTAATTGGGCGGAGCTATGATAAGTTTGTGTACCAATCGTAACACCTGTGTTATGGGTCCATGCTTTGGACGACTAATGGTGTCTTTATATTCTCTCCGTAGATTTAATGCTCACATTGTGTATTACCCCTTGCAGTCTCTACCACAACAATATTTGCATTTGCGCCCATACTTTTCTCGGTTTTCCATCTTTATCACAACAATATTTTACATTATTATTTTTGCGGCCATACTATTTGATCCTCAATTTTCCCAGTTCGGATGCAAGTCGTTATAGGAATATCTTCATCAGAGTCGCTCAGCTCAGTACCACAGGAAACAAAATTAGCGCCGCTACTCTTCATAATCCTGACATTACCAGAAACAGCACAGTAACATCCGATGACGCAAATATCATTACGAAATAAGAAATCTAGAAGATTTCTACAAGCAGAATGTGCATTATTATGTTTTGCGGTCATACTATTCTCAGCTTTCCCAAGATTCCTGACTTGTGGATTTGGTTATATATATATATATATATATATATATATATATAATATATATATATGTGTGTGTGTGTGTGTGTGTGTGTGTGTGTGTGTGTGTGTGTGTGTTTAATTGCCTTTTACAGTCTCTGCCACGATAGTTTCAAATATTTGCAAAATATATGTTTGCGGTCATACTATTCGACCCTCAACTTTGATTAATGTATTCGGTTTGACTTTATACTTCTCGCGTAGGAGTGTGATTAATTTGTATTTAGTTCATGAATGTCTGTTTGGGTTGGTAGATAAATGGGCGCCCGAGGTATCCTAGTGGTTAAGACGCTGGGGTGCTGGTTGAGATCGGGTGAGTGATGACATTGTTCTGAAAATTAGTGCTATAAATATTTTATCCATATAGAATAAACAAAACTTTCTTTCTATGTGTGTGTGTGTGTGTGTGTGTTAATTTTGAAAAAAATGTATAATGATAATAATATATCTTTCCATTTTTTTTATTCATTTCAATAACAGAGACAATAACTATGAAGATGATACCATGTAAATTACACGTAAAGAAAAATAAGACATAAAACAACGAAGTTAATAAAATATAAAAATATTTATATACAGGCAAACGATCGCATGGAGAGAGAAGAGACGGATGCGAGTGTTTTAGTGAAAGTTTTCCCACCACATTCCAATTTGTCCAGTTTGCGGTCAGCCTCTGCGACCTTCAAAAAAGCTTCGGGCTAAGTATGGGTGAACCTTATCCGCTCCTGTCTCCATTCCTTCTCGTCTCAACATAATGTGAAAATAAACGATATTTTATGAGAATAATTGTTTATTACCAAATTTAATATACATTTCAGTATATCTTCGCAAATTATTAATCCTGTTTTCATATGGAAATTTAATGTAAATGTATGTGTGTGTGTATAAATTTCACAAATCGATAGAATTAATAAAAATAAATGTAAGTTGAGAAGACACATCTTGTATATATATATATATATATATATATATGACAAAAGTAAATAGACCTTTAGGTGAAATTAGTTAAAATAATTATAGTTTTTCATATATATATATATATATATATATATATATATAGTGTGTATTAATATTTTTGTATGAAATTAGCTTGAAAACAAATGAATAAAGGATTCCTTTTCTTGATTTCGCTGATTTTGGCTTATAGAAAATATAGGTGTATAGAAGACTGTCAAAAGTAAATAGACACAGTATACATTCTAAGGTGTTAGAATAAATGAAAGCAAATGGTAAATTGAATATTTTTCTTAGAGAATATGTTACTGGAATGATTTCTTTTGCTAAGCCAATTGTCTAGTGTATTTCTTTTATTGTTAATATTGGGTTTCGTTTAAATAATTAATTCTCTTTCTGAACCATTTTAAGGAGAAAGTCCGCTTGCTTTTAGTAAATAAAAAAAAATTTGGCAACGCGTGTGAATTAAAATAAATGGTGGTATCTGCCAACTCTCCCTAATAATGTATACCTGAACAATTAAAATAAATGCTATCTGGTAACCCCCTCTATATATAAAGTGATATCTGGCAATTCACGATCCTCTATATAACACCTGCTTGGCTTCAGGACGCTCAAAATGATGCGGACTCCGGTGGAATAAAGAACTCTCTCCCTTCTTTCTTAGGTTAAGACTTAGGTTAGGTTTCCCTTTGGGGGTGTGAGGACATCCCAACTTCTCCCCCAAAGACCTCCTCCGTCTCCTTTGTCTTCCTCTCTTAGTTTAAGGCTACCCCTTTGGGGGAAGGTCATCCTCCCTTCTCGCCCTGAAGCTCCCTCCCCTCTCGCCCCTTCATTGCACATCCTCCCCTTTGAAACATACCCCCATTCCCCCTTGCAACACCACCCCATTTGCAACATACCGCCACCCCCTTTGCAACATTGATCATTATCTCTGCAATATTCTTGCACTCGTCCATTTTGCTCCCATACTGCTAGGTCAACTGTACGCTCTTGATGACTGGTTAGGTTAAGTCGTAATATTTTCATTAGTTTTAACACCAGTATCGCTTATACGATACTGTGGGGCTACCAGCGAGTGAATCACCCTATATAAACATATTATAGCAATAACAAGATGTATTATTATTATTACTAGTACAGTTCCCGTCACTTCGCTGACGGTTAGACAGGCTAAACTACAAAAAAAGAACCCAGCCGTGAAAATTTTGAGCTTCACATTGTGTCAACATTTCTGAATCTGGTATCTCCCAAAACTTCCTCACCCCCATTCATACAACTTGGGGGCTAACCCCCTCCCCCATTACCCGCACCCCTCCCCATTACCACACCCATCCCCCATTACCCCCACCCCCACCCTTCCGCCCACCCCAACCCTTCCCCCCACTCCCACCCTTCCCCCCACCCTCACTCTTCCCCCATTGCTAAACTACAGAAAAGAACACAGTCATGAAAATCTTGAGCTTCACATTGCCGCCCGTAATACAATTTCTGAATTTTTTTTCTCACAATTTTTTCTAACAATTTCTGAAAGTGTGACGGACAGACAGACGGACAGCTCTCTTATTATAGTATAGATTATTATTAAGTCAATGGTCAGACGGTATTATTGATAAGGAGTTTACTCACTTTTCCAGGAGATTTGATAACAGGCAAAATAATAATAATAATAATAATAATAATAGTAATAATAGGCGCCCTAACGGTAATGCCTGAAAGATGTACTGTGTATAATAATAATAATCTTACTAATAATAATAATCTTACTAATAATAAATTCTCTATCAGTCATGGCGGATAACTTGTTGAAAATAGTCTCATATAAGGTAAGGTCAGTCAGGAATTTAACTGTAGATGTTCATAAAATCTGCGACAGTGCAGATTTGATACTCCTGCAGGAGCACTGGCTACGTAAGCAAGAGCTAAAATTCCTCTCTACCATCCATGATTACTTTATGTACCATGCGTCATCAGCAGTAGACTTGTCAGATGAATTAATGTACGGTAGGCCTTTTGGTGGTGTTGCTTTCTTATTAAGGAAAAATTTGTCAAAACATATAAGACTTTTAACAAGCGATAACGTAAGGTTGTTAGGCATTGAATTACAAGTGAACAATGATTGCATATTAATTGTAAACTGCTATTTACCATACAACAACGGCAGTAATCTAGATGAATACATTGATTTGCTGTACAAAATTAAGTCATTATAAGATAACCCCAAATATTCTCACTGTATAATAATGGGGGACTTTAACGCACATGTGAACTCGGAATTCTTTGTAGAATTGGGTAACATGTGCGAGTCGGCCAATTTAAGTATAAGTGATGTAGATGTATTAGGGGTAACCAGTGGTAATTTTACATACGTTAGCGATATGAGTGGTACCACCAGGTGGATTGATCATTGTCTCACTAGTAATAATCTAAAGGATCGAATTGTTAGAGTTCATATTTTGCATGATTTCCTTCTTTCTGACCATAGACTACTAGAAATATTAATTAACGTTACCAATTTATGCGCAACACGACTTAACAAGAACTCAATAGGTAAGAATAATCGCGTCGATTGGTCCAATGTTAATATGCAGCAGAGAATAGAATACAAAGACAGAACATGTCATCTCTTTAACAATTTAGAAATTTTGCACCTTGCCTGTAATAATCCTTGCTCAAATGATTCTCACTGTAAACTCATAGATAGGTATTATAGTAAGATAATATCCCTGTTAAGAGAAGCAGGAAGCCCCATGATTAAATCGTACAACTATCATACTAGGGTTATTCCTGGATGGAATGATTTTATTGCCCCCCTCAAGAAGGAATCGAAAGACGCCTATGATTTGTGGTGCTTTCATGGTAGACCCAGATTAGGACCAGTATACATGAATATGTGTAGAAGTCGGGGTCAGTATAAGGCGGCCATAAGGCGATGTAAATAGGACGACGAGTCTATTCGAGCATCAAAAGCCTGTGAAGCTCGCATAAATAACGATAATAACAAATGTTGCAAATTTGTTAAGAATGAAACGGGTGTCAAAAATGTCCTCCCTCCGACAATCGATGGGGTGTCGGGGGAGGATGAAATTGCAAAGCTGTCGAAAAACCACTACTCTAACATTCTTAACAGTGTGAGTAGGGATAATCTTAAGATAGATTGCAGCGAAACGATTGTGGGAGGGACAAGGGAAAATATTTTGATATCATTTTCTGAAGTAAAGAGGTTAATTAAAGAGTTAAAGACTGGTTCGAATGAGCACTTAAAATATGCAAATGACGTAGTATGTCTTCATATATCATTGCTCCTATCAGCCATGCTTGCTCATAGCTATATCCCTGCAGAGTTCATGAGGGTATATATCTTGCCCCTGGTCAAAAATAAGTATGGAGACATTCTGTCCAGCAATAATTACAGGACTATTGCTGTCGCTTCCTGCTTCTCGAAACTACTAGAAAAACTCTTGTTACTCCGATTAAATGATTTCCTATGGACATCTCCTAATCAATTTGGCTTTAAAAGGTCCACTCAACTGACCTGTGTATCTATGTACTTAAAGAAACAATATATAAATACATTGACAGTAATTCAACCATTTATAGCTGTTTCCTTGATATAAGTAAGGCATATGATAGGGTGAACCACAATATTTTATTTGCAAAACTAGAAGAAAGGAAGGTTCCCATGTACATATTAAATTTATTGAAATTTTGGTGGGGCAATGTACTATCCGAGTGTTTTGGCTCCTCTTGCGGGGTGAGACAAGGCTCCTTGCTCTCCCCAATGCTGTTTAATGTGTATATTGACGGATTAATTACTTCACTTAATGAGGCAACAGTAGGATGTTGTACAGATAACACAAGGATAAATGACTTAGTTTATGCCGATGATATGGTGTTAATATGTCCCTCTGTTAAAGGTCTGGATCGGCTACTAAATGTCTGCGAAGTGTATTCGCAAAAACATGATATTCTTTTTAATGTTACAAAAAGTAAGGTTATGCAATTTCATCCTAAAAGCTGTAATCAGCCAGCTGATATAAGGTTTAAAATGAATGGTGAAGTAATTGAGGAAGTACAAGAGTTTAAGTATTTGGGTCAAACTATTACCAGCTCCTTGAGTGATGACTCGGATATAAGAAAACAATCTCGAAGCCTGTGTGCTAAAGCGAATATTACCATAAGGAACTTTCGTTTCTGTACAAGTGAAGCTAAAGACACACTCTTTCGTACTTTCTGCAGTAATATATACGGTCAGGAACTCTGGGTGAATTATAAAAAAGGTTCTGGCAGAACCCTAAATTTGCTGTACAAGAGGTCTTTTAGACTCTTACATAAATTACCCCCGAGATGCTCAGCTTCGCAAATGTTTGCTACCCGCAATGTCCCGAGCTTCCCGGAGGTAACAAGACGTGCTCAACACAGTCTAATGCAAAGAATTAAAAAATCAACCAACCCGATCATCCAAGCTATCCATGAGTCCTGCCATTTATCCTCTAAGCCAGGGGTGGGGAAACTTTTCAGTACGAAGGGCGAAAATCGATAACATAAACACTTCCGCGGGCGTCTGGCAAATTTTAAGCTTATATACAGCGTGTCCCAAAGAAATGTATACCCACTTTGTTCGATAATACCAGCTATGAGGATAATAAATATATTACTTTGTATATGTTTTGTAATAAAGAATTGTCTCCTGAATCTAAATATGCAATTATTTTTATTAAAAATTGAAGAACAAAAAAGTTACAGATGTTTAAATTATAATTATTATTTTCGAGACTTCATGTGCGATATTTTCTAATATTTTAACCGACTGTTTTGAGATACTTATGTTTAGTGTTGATATTGAAGCATAAATGTTGTAATTATTAGTTAATTCCAAAAATTTAGAAATTCCATGGTTAAATGACACTTTATCTAAGATGTTCGACGTCTTCCAGAATGTTGTTTTTGTAAGTTTTGCACAGTGAGGTCGGTTTCAAACTTATCTCGTATACGTGCAAAAATATTAGAAAATATCGCACATGAAGTCTCGAAAATAATAATTATAATTTAAACATCTGTAACCTTTTTGTTTTTCAATTTTTAATAAAAATAATTACATATTTAGATTCAGGAGAAAATTCTTTATTGAAAAACATATAAAAAGTGATATATTTATTATCCTCATAGCTGGTATTATCGAACAAAGTGGGTATACATTTCTTTGGGACACGCTGTATATAAGATGTATTTTAAAAAGCTATTTGCTGGGCTGTAAATAAATAGTTTTTAGTAAATAATAAATACCTAAGCGGGCGAATTGAAATTAGCTCGTGGGCGAAATTTCGCCCGCGAGCGAGGGTTTCCCCACCCCTGCGTCTAAGCTCTGGACTTCTTGGTACGAAAACGTCTGTCTGGAGCTCCACTTAACTTCGACAGTGCAGTATTATTTCTAATCAATTGTATATTTTTCTATCCTTAGTATATGAACTGTCATTGTATTAATAATATTTGTCATATGGACTATAGTCTGCCAATAAACCTTTTCATTTTCATTTTCATTATTATAATTCAATTACTCATTTAACTCTTCAGAAAAAATATTGCTTCGTCTACCACTTGATAGATATTTTCTTCATATTAGAAAAAAAAGGAAAAAATGATTTGCATCCGATGTTCAACATTTCCTTAAAACTAAAATCATTCGTATTTGTATGTCATTTGCAGCTCATTGGCATATCACTTTTCCATATCGATGTCCAAAAACCTTCACACACACACACACACATATATATATATATATATATATATATATTATATATATATATATATATATATATATATATATATATATATATATATATATATATTAAAACCGAACCTATTAAATTTAATTAAAGCTCCAGACATATTCTGGCATTTAATTATAAAGTTGAAAAAAGTTTAAATACATCTCGAGAGATTTGAATTATGCCAGTTGGAGGGGGAACCTAAAACCCAATGCATGGGGATGAAATCTTGCAAATTAGGTTCAAGAAACGTTGTTGCTCCCATTTTCATTTTCCCGTTTTTTTTTATTAACGTTTTCTTTTTAATAACGTTTTAAGGGATTCATTTTTATTCTTATATTTTTATTTAGAATTTTCTTTTTCATTTAAATAATGTGATTTTAATTTTCAATCAGTCACTCAATCTCTCTCTCTCTCTTTCGATATATATATATATATATATATACATACTGTACGTACAGTATATACAGAAAAACCTGGAAGCCAAACAGAAGCAATTATGATGGACAAATTTAAAATTCAATCAAAAGAACAATCAAGTTTTGGTCTTCGACACGACGAGTTTGAGAAATTGAACCGGAAACAACACGCCATTTCTTTTTTATTTAGCGGTGACCATGATATGGTGTGTGTGTGTGCGTGTGTGTGTGTTGTTGGTTACCTTATGTCGTCGCGACAACTTTTAGGATACACACCGAGTACATAGTTTATGAAACGTTAGATCTGGTTAGGTTAAGTTAGGTTAGGCTATTAGCGTCGATGACATTGCCTGTCCACGATTTGTCTTTACATTCGACATTTAGCCTAATCTAACTAAAATTAACATATTAACCAAACTTAACTTAATCTAATTCTAAAAAAAAACAACGAAATGAATGATGCCGGTTTGGGAAATGTGAAAATGTCTCGGTTTCATACAGTACCCGCGCGCGCACGTGTGTGTGTGTGTGTGTGTGTGCAAAATTTTCTCCTATTTCCTTACTTTTAAAAAAGTCTTCATAAACAACGTGAACCTCCTCCTCGTTTCTTTACAGAATTTTAACGTAAACTGTGCGTGGTAACAATGAGGAGTAATGCAATTAGGTCCTCCAACAATTCATATACAAAGAAAGAGATCACCCTCAGCTTCTTATTTTAAAGAATCGAAGGTGGTAAACTGGTAATGGAGGAAGTAAACAAGAAAAATCTAATGAATTTCTCTTCCTATTTTATCGTTCAACTCAAATTTCTGTTTAGGGTCTATAAAAATAAATCACAGTCAGGATAGTCGCCTTACGACGGTATAAAACTAAAGTTTATGCATTGCCTTCTTCTTTGATTTATTTTCCATCGAAGCAGACTGTTTATTGTCTTTATAACTTCTTTTTTTTTTTTTTTTGCATACATGATGAAGATTATTCTGAAGTTTTAAGAGTCGGGGTTGAGCGGTTATTTCATTAGTGATTTACTCTTTTATCGAATTTTTGTAGCCATTAAACACTTTATATATATATATATATATATATATATATATTGGGTGCTGGTTAAGTGTGCGGTCTACCTACGATTCGGCGGTCTACCTTTTAATTATAGCTTCTTATCTTGTTTACTAATTGTTTGTTTACATCCCATTGTCAATCGCCCTTGACGATTGGTTAGGTTTAGTCATGATATTTTCGTTAGTTTTAACGAAAATATCATGATTAAACATGACCACACACTTAACCAGCACCTATATATTGTATGTTACGAGGGTCTGTACAAAAGTACTGCTTCTTAATTTTATTTCTCGTTAAATATTTCTGAAAAAATTATGAAGTACGCCTGGAATACCCAAACATCGTTGCAAGGTACCTATCTATTTTCCACACACACACACACACACACAACAAAAAAAAAAAAGATATATATATATATATGTATAGAAACGACGTAAGTATAGAGGAGTGTTCTGCACACGAGGAAGAGAAATAACGAACAAATGAAAAATGAGGTGACAGCCCGGGAATCGAACCCAGGACCTTCCGATTGCCGGTCAGACATGCTACCACTACACTACGGGCCTCAGTGAGGCCCGTAGTGTAGTGTAACGATGCGTATGTACACACGCATCGTTACGGATCCGCGCGTCGTTCTCTCTTCACACGAAGGTCAGGCTGGTGCCCCCTTCAAGGTCTGTCTTGGTGGAGGGGCGATTGCTTTCTTGCACTTTCCACCTCACATAGCCAGGTACGCCACGGTTCATCGGGGATTGTTCTGAGCCAGGCGTCTAGTCATCTTTTGAAGATGTCCGCAGGAACTCCCTTCATGCTCCTTAGGTCTTTGGGCTGTTGATTGAACAGTTTTGGTCCTCTCACCACAAAGCTAATTTTTTTCAGGGTTAAGGATGTTCCCTGTCTCGCCTTTAATTTGGGAACACGACACAGTCTTCCTTTTCTACTTTCCACCGTTGTTTGGATAGTTACATGGCTCAGAGTAAGATTAGGGACAAGTTTCTTCATTATTTTCCAAGTGTAAATAATGGTGTATCTCTCTCTTCTCCTTTCCAGTGAAAATAGGACTAGCTCTCATAATCTTTCCCAATAATTTAGTTCTTTGCACCCCTTGATCTTGGGTGTGAAGCTTCTCTGAATCCCTTACAGCTGCCTAATGTCCTCTTTTTTATATGGGGATGTTAGAACCGAGCAGTATTCCAATTTGGGTATGATCAGGGTTTTCAGTATAGGAATCTTTATATTCCTATCCTTTCGTTTAAAGGCTCTCAATATCTGCCCCATTATTCTCTTTACTCTGTTTACTGCTATCTTATTTTGATTCAAATGTCGTATCATCAGTCCTTGCAACCCCCCTAAATCTCTCTCTCTCTCTCTCTCTGTATATATATATATATATATATATATATATATATATATATATATATATATATATATATATATATATATATATATATATATATATATATATAAGCTAATGATGGTATGCCTGATAAAACTCTGAAATATGCGCAATGATGAAGGGGCTAGTGTTTTCTGAAAGAAAGTACAGCCACTAGGTTCCTGTCAGGTAGATGTACCCTCACAGCCTCGATTTAGAAGAGTTCCAGCTAGGCTAGAAGAGGAATGTGTTCCACCGGAAGTAGCTACGCATCTGAAGATCTTTACAGAAAGACACATTATGAAGCTCTGGACCTCATTATAATACCCATAACCGAGGGTTTTGACGAAATAGAGTACAAAATGTATGTCCAGTGTAAAGATTTGTTTCTCGAGGATGCAAAGAATAGACATCCACAGCATAATTAGAGAGTGTAACTTCATTCTAGGACTCAGACTTCCTTTCTGCAAGACTACATATACATCTAACAACCTTCAGTATGAACTTTGTGTTCACGATTCCCTTGAGCAGTTAATCCTACGTAATGTAGTTACACACGTGCAATCACTGACGCCTGACCAGTAATTTCTTTTCTCCTCTGTGATTACGTAAGCAAAGTTAATTATAGTGATGCCTGCCACCATTACGTGTGGTGAACGCTCGTTTAGTAATATCGTGCGTATTAAAACTTATCTGAGTTCAAACACGACTCAGAGAAAGCTTAACCAATTGATGCTATTGCATGTACATAAAGAAAGGTACGAGCAAATAGGTTTAGTTGATGTTGACTATGGAGACGTCCAGAGTCCTGAACATAGGTTATCCTTGTTTGGTAAATTTAACACATTGTGCTTTGTCAAGACCATAGTTCTGGTACGATCTAAGGTCACAATGACTGAAAGGGCAGTGAAGCATGCTGATATTGACATGAAATTGGCGTAAGACCTAATACTTTTTGTCTAAATATATGCAAATTGCAAACTCATCTAAAGTGTATAATTATAGTCAGTCGTGAGATGAAATAAATCTTCAAACTACTTTTGCCGTATATATATATATATATATATATATATATATATATATAAATCTTGTTTCATGATTATGCTAAGAAACTAGGCTGTGGCTGGGGTTATCTGGCTATGTTGCTCAACATAATACTTAAATATCAATTAAAAATCGGCTTTGATGTCCGGTGCAATAAGGAAAGCAATAAGAGAGAACTTTATAAATTTTAGACAATGAGGAAACCTGTAAACTGTAGAGAGACTTGCTTGGTAATATATACAATGCAGGCAGGAAGGAGGGGCCAATCGCGAATCTCCGAGGCTACTGAAATTACACCTTTTTGAAAAGACTGTGTAGTGTGTAAGATGCATGCATGTGTAGTAAGGAATATAGTGAGAAGCGCGTGTTTGAGAGTATGCTAGACTGCTCACAGGTAGACGAGACATGTAAAAAGGCCAGGTGAGGAGGACAGTGATGGGGAAACAGGGTTCAGACACTTCCTGTCTTCTGTTGGAATGCCACATACAAACTCCTTATTTATATATATATATATATATATATATATATATATATATATATATATATATAAATTCGACTCGTGTAAATATGCATAGCGGGTTATTATGAGTCAGATGTTATAATGAGATCGATGTACAGTTCACTCGAATGATCTGTTAAATAATTTTAAATTAAATGTTAAGGCTCACTTACGTCATTGCAGAATCGAAGATCGCGTGATGATACAACTTTCAGTTTTACGTTTTTAAAACAGTTGGAGAAGCGTATGTTGCATACTATACGTACATATATTAGGATTGAAAGTATTTTTGTGCCATTTGTACAGAAAATGATGTTTTTTATACGAGATCTGATATCAATGTATTAAATTATAACATTTTAAACGTTGTATAACGGTACGCTTCAGTTTGTAAAGACATGTTTGGTACAGCTAGTGATGAAAACTATAAGCATGTACATTCTGTGTGATTGATGTAAATGAAAAGTGAAAACAAATACGTTTATTATGAGAATTATGAGGAATTGTGAACAGTCGATAAATTAGAGAAATGATAATTAAAGTAATGTGAATAGGCGATAACAATGACTACAACTAGAAAGGTTCTTAATGAAAAATCTCTCAACTTTCAGTACCTATTTCCCACTGAATCTATTTAAAAATACCAACCCCCACAAACTCAACATCCCGTTTTCTTTAATTGCTTCTATTAAGAAAGTTTTTTACCGGAACCTACTTATTTGGATATATATATATATATATATATATATATATGATAATAATAATAAGAAGATTAGTAGCAACTAATAGTCGTTAAAAGAAAGTTAAACTTAACAACTCACCTGAAAACAATTACTGAGAGAAATATATATAGCAAGATTGGGGTAGAGTTGTCAGATGTTTTTATTACGGAAGGGAATTGAAATCATTATTTAATTAAAATACTCTTAACACGTGTACATATATATGTAATAATAACAATAAATCAATATTTAAATTTAACACATTGTGCCTTGTCAGGACCATAGTTCTGGTACGATCTAAGGTCACAATGACTGAAAGGGCTGTGAAGCATGCTGATATTGACATGAAATCAACATAAATTAACCCCGAGATGCTCAGCTTCGCAAATGTTTGCTACTCGTAATGTCCCGAGCTTCCCACAGGTAACAAGACTACAGTCTATTGCAAAGAATCACCACCCCATTATCTAAGCTCTCCATGAGTCCTGCCATTTATCCTCTCAGTGAGTCTAAGCTATGGACTTCTTGGTACGAAAACGTCTGTCTGTAGCTCCACTTAACTTCGACATTACAGTATTATTTCTAATCAGCTGTATATATTTCTATCCTTAGTATATGAACTGTCATTGTATTAATAATATTTGTCATATGGTCTATAGTCTGCCAATAAGCCTTTTCATTTTCATTTACATTTCTTATTTTTAGCTTTTCAGTATTAGTGACGAACATTAAAAATGCTCTAAACGTATGCCCACATTGCTCATCATGTCTCGTTCTCTTAGCTACGACTGGTTATATACTGTATATAGATTTTAAAAAATGGTTGAGTATCATGCAGAAATTTTCATAATGTAAAATTTATTTTATTGCTTTATACAGCTAACTTCCAAATTCTTAGCTAATATTCTTTAAATTACATTGTCACGAACATACAGATTGATCAGATTTCTATTTTTGCAAACCTACCATAGGTTCTGGAGGTTGAAACCGTAATAATTTAGCTGCAGAAAATACCTGCGGCTTATTTAAAACATTCAATGTGTTGTGGGTTAGAACATTACAAGTTTTTAATTTCTCTAAATTGAATCCGTTTCTAAACTCCGGAGGACTCTTTGTTGACGAGAAACTAGAAATTTTTATGTATCACGGTATCGTAGTATTATGTAATAACCAAATTATTAGTCTAAACATAGATCGATATTTTGTAGATAACTGATAAATGCAACATAATATATATAATATATATATATATATATATATATATATTTTTTTTTTTCGTGAACCGAAAGGAGTCGAACATCTAGAATGAATTTCACTCAAAGCCTATCCTTAAAAATAATGCTTCACATTTAACATGCTAAAAAGTTTAAAATACTTACAAGCTGGTAAAGGAGGTGAAGTGTTAACAAACTTTCCGTTGCAAAGCTTGCATGAAGAGCTATGATTTCGACTAGAGTATGGACTTAAATAGTTGCATCTCGCTGTGTTGCAAATGCATAGATAGTTGCCGTATTTCTCCATAATTTCAATTCGGTGTGTATTTCATTATGCAATTTGTTTAATGTTACCAACAGAACTCGGAGTTTGTTAATGAGAAAAACGAATGCTTTTTATACATGCAATCATGTATCTTTGCAACGGTAAATTAAGGGCTCTTCCTTCAATGTACAAATATATATATCCAGCAACTCGTATTCCAGACGTTTTGAAACGTAATATAGCGTATTATAATGTAGTATAACGTCATGGGAAATTCACAATTCCTATCGGTTTGTATAATTCCGGAAAGTTGCTGAAAACGGGTATTAGTATTCTAATGAAAAGAAATTAATATTATCCAGTGAAACTAACCGCTTACAAGTAGTATTTTAAAATTATAGAATGATCCTAAGCAAATATATTTATTTTGCTGCTATCCATCTCATTAGCCAAAATACAGTTTTCTGTATTGTAATGTGCATAGAAAACGGCTTCAGCAGAATTTAGTGTAACACTGTTATAAATGAGAATGATGAATTGATCAATTTTCGATCTTGCATATTTCAATAATTTTAAAATAATCGTGTACTTATAGACAGTGGTGTAGTGCTAAATAAAGAAGTGAGGGAACGCATTTTGAAAGTGTTACTCAGATGCGGGGGGGGGACAATGGCGAGCGCGGCGAGCCCATACAGCTGTGGGTCCGGGGGCACTGTAAGCTCCCCGGGAAATCTTTTGAAATCTGACCAATTTCAGGGATATTTTGAGGTCATATGCACTGGATATTAGGATATATTCCAAGGTTGAAGATGCAGTATTTCCAGTGTCATTAGATATACGACATCCAGTACGATCAATAAAAATAGCTAACAACTGGAATGATTAACTAAAAAAAGTTAACAACTGGTACGCCGTGGTGACTGTTTCACCAGATCTTTATAGGCTAGCATTGCCTCAGTCGAAGCTAAAAGAAATGAAACAGTTAATGATTCTTTCTCATATTTCTTCTAGGGGTGGGAATTAAAATTTCATGACATTAGAGATTTGTAAGTTCGGATTTATTTGAAATAGTGAGAGAACGCCGTTCCGTCTACCAAAAAAAGTAAGGGAACGCCGTTCCCACGCGTTCCCACAGCACTACACCACTGCTTATAGAGATATTATACTTCGTGTTTTCGTCTACACAATCTGCATTATAAATACGCTTCTGTTTTAAATTCACGTGCAATGAAATTCGTGTTTGCCTTATTCGAAATCAGAATAATTGATTATATAAAATCAACTAATAGTAAGAAAAACTGCTCTTACAAATTTCTCATTCGCAGACCTGTGTAGTTTATAACCAAAAGTTGGTAACAATAATAATTAACTACTTCTCGTTACAGTTAAATTACTAGAAAAATTACATACGTATTAATTGAATACTATTAATTAACTAGCATGGAAAATCTGCCAAGAATGTGAACTGAGATGCCGAATATAATGAATGTACTTAAGAAAGAAATATGCAGCTATTTTACATTGAATCAGTAAACTTATCAAATATATCGTATATATAATATATATATATATATATATATATATATATGCAACATCCACTCGTTTCACGTGCTAAATTGTGAAATTTATATATATATATAATATATAGTCAAATAATACTGTTTAAGATGATGATTGAGGATAAATATTAATAATTATGATGGCTAAACTACATATTGTAGCTTAATAATTTTATCATATGAGTATAGTCTGCCTATAAGCCTTTTGAGTTCGTTTCATTTCATATTAATGTAGAATAATGAAATTTAATTTGGATAAGTAAAAGTTACCCCTATAATTGAAAATAAAATGTTTTAATTTAAATTATTCAACTTTTTTTCAATTAACTTCATATAATGCAAATATTAATCAAAGAAAATGTTATTGATTTAAAACATGTTTAGTCTGAGTTTCTAATTTGTGATGTATGCAATTACGAAAACGATAATACATTTGAAAAGAATATGGCATTGGAGATATCGGGCGGAACGAATACGATTGAACAAAAAGTACTCGAATATTTGTTTGTCTGTTTCGAAAAACCTTGAAAGAACCAAACAGGAAGATTTTTCTCGTGAAAAGTCATGAAGAAGCTCTTGGAGGAAGGCGAGGATGAATCCTTTCTTTAATTTTTTTTCTCTTTTGAAGGAAGGTGAAGAAGAATCCTTTTTTAAATTTAATTTTTTAAAATTTTATGTTTTAAAATTTTATTTTTGAATGAAGGTGAAAACGATTTTTTTTTTTTTTTTCCCGAGGAGGATGGGGCCCCGCAAGGGGCCCTCAAGGGGCAAATGCCCTTCATTAAGGACGGTGAGACCCCATAAATGGGCTAAGAACTTAAGTAAGGGGCCCCCCCTCATACTGAAGGCTATGCCTTCAGGGGGCCCCTTCAGGGACAGGATTTCAGAGCACCCCAACTTCCTCTACCCAAACGCGCCCATACTACTGAAGTTTAACTGAAAAATTTCAGCTGTTACGGTACGGAAAAAGAGAGGACCTAAAATCCATAGAATATTATACCCCAAATGGACAGGAAATTCAGAGAAATTCTAAAGCAAAAGCTTTAGGGGTTGTAATGACTGATGATGCGAAATTTTAAACACAAAATAAGATAGCAGTAAACAGACTAAACCTAACCAATCTGCAAGGGCGATTGACATTGGGGGCTTATTAAAATTGCGGGGGTATAACGGAAAAGTACCAAATTTTCAGACACAAAAACGTTTATCCGAATACATTAATTCCTGTTTTGTTTACCTTTTAACGCGTGTGGACAGCCATGCCAAAGATGGAGGACAAACTGTCCTACATGTTAAACAAAGAGTAAAGACAAAGGAATCTCATACAAAACAAGAAGGTCACTTTCCAAACCAGAATTTTCATCCAAGCGAAACCACTCACAGAAATGATGTATTTTAAGAACATTTCAGTATTTCAAATAGTAATTCTTTGCATTTGATATTAAAATAGAAGAGTCCTAATTCATTCAGAATCTGAAATCCTCAGTCATTGAACATATACCACCTAAACTGAAGGGCTACGACGTGGCCAGTGTCGTAACACCGCTAACCGTAGATCAGCGAAGTTAAGCAACATCGTGTAGCGACCTGTGATTCAGATTCCACGTAAAGTTGTAGGTCCTCCACGTCCTATGACCTTAGATGCTGCGAAGGAGGTTAAACAACCGCATCAAACAACAACAACAGCCTAAGCTGAATCTGTTGCAGTATAACTTCACAACAAACCAACCAACCAACCAACCTCTTCCCACCATACTTTTCAACCAACTAACAAACACTTCCGACCATCCATGAATAGCTGAAACTCGTTTTATTTTATTTCGATCAGCTAGCGCTAAACATGAACTTAGTTTTTAAAAGAATGTTCACTGTTCTCGTTAGATCAGCGAAGTTAAGCAACGTTGGGCCTGTTCAGTAATTGGATGGGGGACCCATGGATCGGATATCCCGTAACTTTATCACATGATTTTCTCGTTATGAATGAAGTTAAATAACACCAAATATTATTATTAACATTATATAAAAATATTATTTTTAACATAAAATTATATTAATTAATATTTACTTCAGTTTAAAATTTCACTCAAAAATTAGTGATTGTTTTTTCAAATTTTCAATTCTGTATTGTTGCAAGTGAATTTATAATTCAATGATAATAAGTTTATAATTAGACTTTAAAATTCATTACCTTTTTAACTACTGATAATGGAAACCACAGTTTTCGAAAAATTTAGCCAACTTCATTCCCGAATTAATTGTTTGCCGCGTGCGTCTGGGACCTCCTTTTCATATACAGACGGGGTGATAAAAGTAAATAGACACCTTCGGTTTTTTCCATAGATTTTGGTTTCATAATAAAAGTCAATAAAAAATAAAAGATTTATTGTTATGTAGAATCATGTTCCGACTGTTCCGTTCTCTTTTGTATTATGTAAAGCTGACACACTTTCTGGCATTCCACTGATAAGCTTTGTCATTTGTTCTGAGGACAATTATTTTTGTCAACTCTCTCTCTCTCTCTCTCTCTCTCTCTTTATATATATATATATATATATATATATATATATATATCAGGGGCATATATTCAGGGTGTGTTAGGTGTGCGCCGCACACCCAATAGATTTCTGTAAATTAATATTTAATTAACCCTTTGTCTCGCTCTCTCAACTTTAGTCGAGACGAAAAAGATGCCCTAGTACTTCAATTCAGTTGTGCGGATTGTCTTCACAACCATTCGTAAAATTTTGGTACTGAGCGATAGAAGCGTCCCAGAGCTTGTTTGAGGTGCAAAATTTCAGTATTGCGGTGCGGCGATATATATATAATATATTATATATATATATATATATATATATATATATATATTCTTTCCCCCTACTATGGGAATATAAATTTATGTTTACCCCATGCCAAATCAAATGGAAAAGGGAGAGAGCGAGGGATCAGGGCGGAGAGTGTGCGGTCTGTGAACAGAACACCCTCCAATTCCATATATGGTAAAATGGGCGGGGCCTATGTTGCCATGGCCCGCGTCAGACGGCTTCTCAGCGAGCGAGTCAGGGCTCATGCGCGAAAGTCTTTCTATCCAGTACTGACATATTACTTTTTTGTCCCTTCCATAACCATGCCAAATACTGTACAAAGTATACTAAGCACTCCTTTTTCAACACTTAGTTATGAGGACAAGTTGAAAGTGTTAGAGGAAGGAAAGCCATGTCCAGCACTCCCAAACTTGATTAGTCAACACAAAGATAAAAAGTCTGGATATACAAGGCATTTTTCAGTTTCTCAGTATAAATTTGTTGAGTGGCTGACTGGTTGTGAAGAGCGTTCTAAACTTTTCTGTTGGCCATGTTTATTGTTCTCAAAAGAGAATAATATCTGGAGTAAATAGGGATATTCTGATCTCAATCATCTGTCTGCTGCTCAGCAGAAGCATGAGAGATCGCAAGGCCATGTTCATTCTTTTCTTAGCCATAAAATGTTTGGCAAGCAAAAATTGACATTAATAATTGATAAGCAAAAGGCACATGAAGTAAGCAGACACAATGAACAAGTAAAGAAGAACAGAGAAATTCTGAAACGGCTTATTGATGCAATATGCTATTTTGCTAAGCAAGAACTTCCTGTGCGAGGTCATGATGAGGCTTCAACTTCAGTGAACAGAGGAAATTACATAGAAATTCTAGAATTGCTTCGGGAGTACGATTCTCTTCTAGATAATCATTTAAATACATCCACTGTGTTTCAGGGAACTTCTTCTACTGTGCAAAATGACATAATCAAAGCTATAGCCTCTGTAATGAAACACAATATAAAAAAGGAAATTGATTCAGCAAGATTTCTTTCTATAATGCTTGATGAAACCTTAGATGTTACGTCAAAATCACAGCTCTCAACAGTTTTGCGTTTTGTTCATGAAGGTAAAGTATATGAAAGATTCATTGGATTTACTGATGTTAGTAGTGACAAAACCTCTGGTGGCCTGTTTAAGCATGCAGTGAACATAGTTGAGGAATATCAGATCGAAAGCAAGTTAGTTGGACAGACTTATGACGGAGCATGTGTAATGAGTGGACATGTAAATGGCTTGCAGAAAAAAGTCATTGAAGCTTATCCTCTTGCCATTTTTACGCATTGCTATGCTCATGTGCTGAATCTAGATTTACAGCAAAGCCTTTCCAGTATCAAACAGTGCAAACACTTTTTCCAAATTCTGAGTGGAGTAGCTGCTTATTTTTCCAAGTCTTCTAAAAGAGTACATGCTTTAAACGAATTTGTTTCCAGAAGATTGCCCTCTGTTGCTCCAACGAGATAGAACTTCACATCTCGTTTAGTAAATACTGTAAAAAGTTACAGAAGCAGTCTTACTGATTTCTTCAAGGATGTAATCGAAAATTCTGCAGATTGGGACACGGATGCAGTAGTAAAAGCACGGTGATTCTTGTCATTCTTGGAAGATTTTCAAACAATATTGTTCCTTGAGATTTTTTCAAAAGTGTTTGGGTATACTGATGTTTTGTACAATATATTACAGAGTGAAATATTTGATGTGCTGTACTGTAGTAAGAAAATAAGTGACGTTACACAACAACTGAAATATGATAAGGATCACAGTTTTGAAGAGCTATGGCTTTCGATTGTGTCTGAAAAAGATGAGCTCCATGATCCACAGCCTAAAAGATGTAGACGAGAAATAGAAAATGAAGGAAAAGATGCTTATCACCAGTTGTTTTGCAAGATCATGAATAGCATCATTGATCAGATTCACACTAGATATTCTTCTCTCTCTAAATTAGAGTTTTTTCACCTTCTTGCGCCTGAAAAATATGAAGAGTACAAGGTAAGCTTCCCAGATAACCTACTGAACAAAGTAGGAGACTTTTATGGAACACTGTTTGAGTATGTGCGTCTCAAGAATGAACTCATGGTACTCTATTCAAGTTCAGAGTTCTCGGGCAAACATGTTCATGAATCAACTCAGCTGCGGATTCAAAGAAGTCTATAAACTAGCAGAAATGATCTTAACAATTCCAAGCACCACTGCTTCAGTAGAACATTCTTTCTCGCCCCTAAAACGAATAAACACATGCTACCTGGGGACACAAGGGCAGCTATGTGGTCTTAGTTTGCTTTCGATAGAAAAAGGGCTGCTAATAGACTTGAAGCAAAGAAGTTCCTTCTATGATGACGTTATTGCTCATTTTTCTCTCAGAAAAGAAGACTTGAGTTTATGTATAAATAAGGATGCTGTAGGAAATTGGTGTTAGTTTTTTGTTTTTACTTTTGAAGTTAAGGTTCACCTATTTCTTCCAGTGTTTTGTTTATTCTTAAGAGTGTGGATTACTTACGTTCATATGCTTAACATATTACACTGCTTATACATGTGAAGCAAAGAAGTTCTTTATATGAGGACGTTATTGCTTACTACTTTTCTCCAAAAAGAAGACTCGAGTTTATATGTAAATAAGTTCGATGCTTAAAGGAGCCCGTAGGAAATTGGTGTTAGAATTTTTACAGTTCACCTAAATTCTCCAAGTGTTTAGTGTAATATTGAGAAGGTGGATTGCGTATGCTTACCATATTACTATTAAGATTTATTAATAACTAAGTTAACATGAATTTCAGTTATTAATTTTACTCCACATGATATTCCGCACACCCAATTCACACAGTCACCATCCGCCACTGATATATATATATATATATATATATATAATATATATATATATAATATATATATATATATTAGTTGTGGACAGGATATCCGCATCCGCATCATTTTTAACATCCGCATCCGCACTTCTGACTGCGGATGTTATGCGGATATTACCTCTAATAAATTATGCAATTTACAATTAAATTAGCTTATAAAGTAGCTTATAAGGCCCAGTCATGCACATTTCATGTAAAGTATTAATTATCACTGGTCAACAAATTTTAAGGAATTTTTTGTATCTTTAATGAAAGTAGCCGATTCTTATGTATTTTTGCATGCTGAATTTGAACATGATAGTGAAATTGTTTAATTAGTTCGCGTTTTTAAGATATCATGGTAATTATTGTGTAGGTAGTGGTAAAAATTTATCCCACAACATATATGTATTTTAAGGAGCACACTCACTTCAATGTCGTTTCCTCTTGGCCTGTCTCTTGTACTCTGACTGTGTAGTGTCTCTTATTACTGACCAGCAGAAATCAGCCAGCATAGATGAATTCCACTTGCCCTGGTAACGTTTCTCAAGAGCTGAAATCTGCTGATGAAAACGTTCCCCATGTTCGTCACTTACTTCACCAAGGTTTGCCGGGAAAAAGTCGAAATGGGAATGGAGGAAATGAATTTTTAGAGACATGTTACATCCCATTCTTTGGTACGCCTTCAACATATTATCCACCAATTCATCTGCATTTGGAGCTCTGTTGTTTCCAAGGAAATTTTGCGACACTGACTTGAACGAGACCCAAGCTTCTTTTACTGCGCCCCCCAAAAGTGTCTCGAAATGCTCATCTTTCATCAGATTTCGTATATGAGGACCAACAAATATGCCTTCCTTGATTTTTGCCTCACTGAGTCGAGGGAACTTCTGGAAAAGATACTTAAATGCCTTTCCATCCTTATTGAGTGCCTTCACAAAATTTTTCATAAGCCCTAACTTAATATGTAACGGTGGTAGAAGTATTTTGCTTGGCTCTACTAATGGATCGCACGAAACGTTTTTCACACCTGGCACTAAACGTTCTCTTAGAGGCCATTCCTTCCTTTCATAATGCTGTGACCTAGCACGGCTGTCCCACTCGCAAAGGAAGCAGCAGTACTTCGTGTAACCCTGCTGGAGACCAAGTAACATGCCGACCACTTTCAAATCACCACATATGCTCCATTTGTGAGCGTTGTAGTTTATGTGGTGAAGCAGATATTGCATATTTCCATATGTCTCCTTCATGTGGACAGAATATCCAATTGGAATGGCAGCTTTTTCGTTTTTGTTATGAAGTAGTACAGCCTTAAGGCTTAGCTTAGAGGCATCAATGAACAACCTCCATTCGTCATCTCTGTACGTTATATTTAGAGCATTCATTAAACCAACAACATCTGTACACACCACGAAGTCACCATGTTTGATGAAGAAAGTCTCCAACGTGGATTGCCTAGTGCGGTACATGGGTATTTGGACATCATCATGAAGAAGATGCCACTGTTGAAGGCGTGAGGCGAGCAATTCTGCCTTTGACTTCGGTAAGTCCAAATCTCTGATGAGGTAATTCAGTTCGTGTTGGGTGATTTTATGCGGTTCTGTAGACAGTTCACTGGGCACAAAGTCGGTATCTTGTGATGTTGTGGGATGTGCAATGTCTTCATCTGTACTCGTTACAGGATGCTCTTCGTCATCCAAATCGAGGGTGTCTGAGGAGGTAGGAGGATTGGGCACAGGTATGTCTTCGTTATGGGGCACAGGTCGAATGGCGGATGGAACATTAGGATACTTGAGGGTCCATTTTTTCTTCTTACTAATTCCACGTAATGGCGGAACCATGCAGAATAAACAGTCATCCACGTGGTTACTTTGTTCCCTCCACACGACGGGGATGCCGAAGCCCATTGACCTCGGTTTCCCATTGTACCACTCAAGTAATGTAGTTGCACATATAATGCAGCATATATGCGGCGCCCACGTTTTGTCCTGATCTCCTAATTTGCACTTAAAATAAAGGTGGTACGCTTTCTTGATGGCAGGTGTTAACGTCTTCTTTTGCGATTTTAATGTTACTTTGCCGCAAATATAGCAAAAGTTATTTGAGTCATTAACGCATTTACGTGGCATTTTGCTTATAACGTCAATGAGAAACTGATCGCAAGATTACGCTTTAACACGCACTACACTCTATATGTCATGAAGTAACCACAGGTGCAAATTACGAGGAAACACTACAAAAGCACTATGTCAAAATGTGATATAACGTGTCACCACAACAAGCGTCACTCTAGAACTGAGCTAAAGGGATTTACGATGTACTCAAGATGGCGCCAGACAACGAGGTTGCCAAACGAGCACATTCTACAGTGTTGCCATATGTTATGCTTCAATGATATATTCATTTCAATTGGGAAATAATGAAAACAGGGCACCCGTGTATCTTCTAAACGCGAACCAATCATGCAAAATGAAGGTCATTTTTGGATTCAGCGACGTCGAATTACTAAAGAAATGATGGTTTCATCGAAGATACATTTTGGCTCTTGATTATTTAGTGAATTATTAATGAACAAACAAATATATAAACCTCAAAATATAAATACCTGGTAACACAGAAAATTGAATGAAACTTGTTTCATTGAATTTTCTGTGGCTGAAACTCTTAAGAAAGTTATTATTTTTATCATAATGAAAACATTAATATTAATTTTAATTCTTATGCATTCCCTGCCATAATAGTAATATCACGAAATTTGAAAAATTAGGTCATACGGGGCTCCAATAAACCTTAGTCTCCCCGCCCATGGCCTAAACCATTAGAGGTACAGTAAAACTAAACATACCTTACAAAAGAGAATTTAATCCTGCATTTAATGAGAAACAATTAAAACTTGGTGTTCTCGCCATTGGCTTCCAAGACAGCCTGAATTCGCTTTGGGTAGCTTGCCAAAAGTGACTTGAATAGATCTTGATCGTTAAGCAAATTTGCTAAAACAGTTTCAATGTGTTGCGTCATTGTATCCTTCGAAAATCGATTTGCTGCAGGTTCTTGAAACAAGAGACATTCAACCTTGTCCTTTATAACTGATCCAATGTGTTCACAGACGTTCAGGTCAGGAGAATTTCCTGGCCATTCTTCATTTCCAAAGAAATCGATCTCATGGTTCCGCAACAACTGTTGAGTGGCTAATGCCTTAAAGCAGGGGGCCTTATCGTGCAGAAGTGTGACCTGATCGACATCCATAACATTGTTTGGGTTTCTTAGAAAACGAATGACATGCTGGGATAGAATAATATCACGAAAATACTGTCCATCTCAACTCTGACCATTTGGCTTCAGCACCCACATGAGCTTCTTTGCAGTGAACAAAACAAACACACCAACACAGTCTGGACTTTTTAATAATTCGCGATAATGTTCATTGTCATCGATTTCATCTGGTGTTGTGGCCCACACTCGATCATTTTGGTAGTTAGGCCGACGTGTTACGTAAACAAAAAATTCATCGGAGACAGCTAAATGCGTGAAATCATCCACATCCCAATCTTCAAGATAATGGGCAAACCACATTCTGTCATCGATGTTAAGTTGAGTTTTTCTTGGCTTTGGAAGTTCATGCCAAGGCTGTAAACCTTGCCTATGACGGTACAGTCGAATGATCTCATCACTAACGCTCTTTCCTCTCAACACTTCGATCTCTCTAGAAAGTTTAGCACAGCTGTTTTTCCGCTTACGCGTACCACTTTCAATGATGTCCTTTGTTTCCTAAGGGAGTGGCAAATTTGGGCGCCCAGATTTGGTTGTATCCATTTCACATTTATCCAAAGTTTTATTCCAATTTCTTTTGACGAAGTCCTCACTTCTTCGCAACTTTTTGGCAACCCATGAACGTGTTATAAAGGTGGCTCCAGCATCACGAGCTTCCCGAAATGTTATTGCTCGTATGCGATCTATCACACGTTGCCTCTCCGAATCACCAATTAATTGAGAAGCCATTATATTATCACTTTATCAGCTAGAGTAATTTTAATACCTGCAATAAATAAAGAATTTTATATATTTTTATAATCACTAAAAACTATTTCGATATATAAGTAAACATGTAAGCTGCAAATGGGGGGGCTAAGGTTTTTTGGAACCCCTTATATTCATAATTCTATATTATATTGATAGATTAACTAAATATCCGCATCTGCATCCGCGGATATTGAAATTAAAGATCCGCATCCGCAGATGTTGAAAAACTGACATCCGGTCCACCACTAATATATATATATATATATATATATATATATATATATATATATATATATATATATATATATATGTTGCCATACGGATTCTCTTGCTTGGAGAATGCACAGAACCATTTTTATTGAAATGTAAACATGAGGCCTTCTTTCTACTCAATGTCATTCTTATCTCACTCTTCGTTCAAGAGTGAGAATCTCAGAGGAGGCAATCTTATCTTCAAATCGATCCATTTCCATGCCCATGCTTTACCCCCTTTAAGTTAATTTACCATGGAAGATACCCATCGAACCGGCAGTTGAGTCACGATCTCTTTCTCAAATTTAAAATTCTCACTTCGAGCATTTTCACCCGTGGAGTGTGGATGAGAATGGAAATGACACTGAATGAGAAATAACACCATGAGTTGGTCACCTACATTTGTTTTATCAATGAAGAATTGGAACAAGTCCTCAACCATGAATTCGTAATGATGAAATTACCATGAAACTGATAAAGAAGTTTCGTAGATGTTGTCAGTGTGACCTCTTTTGCAGTGATCACTCGGGTAAATTGAACAATTTTCTGCGGTTCCCAGCAGTGACCAATTGTATTTGTTTTTATCTTACTTTTAACATTAATGATGGAAAATGTATTTTCGAAATGTTTGTTTCAATAATCCTAGTAAATATTGTTTCTCTCTCTCTCTCTCTCTCTCTCTCCTCTCTCTCTCTCTCTCTCTCTCTCTCCAATATATACATACACAGTGTGTGTGTATATATATATATTTACCTCATTAACCTCGTTGCTGTTCCGTGTGATGGTTTCTCTTCACACGAAGGTCAAGCGGCCCCGCCTCTAGGTCTGGCTTGATGGAGGAGCGAGTTGCTTTCTTGCGCTCTCCACCGTACATAGCCAGGTACACCCAGCTCATCTGGTATCGTCCTGAGCCAGGCATCTAGTCTTCTCTTGAAAACTTCAACTTTGATCCCTGTAACGTTTCTGAGGTCCTTTGGAAGCTGGTTTAAAAGTGTTGGCCTCCCTGACAACCAAGCTATTTTCCTTCAGTGTTCAAGAGGTCTCTTGTCGGGCCTTTAATTTGGGAACACTACACATCCTGCCTTTCCTATTTTCCAGTGTTGTTTGAATGGTAATTGGGTTTAGTTTGAGGTTTGGTACCAGTTTTTCGATCATTTTCCATATGTAGATTATGGTGTACCTCTCTCTTCTTCTTCTTTCCAGGGAGTACAGATTTAGTTTATGTAGTCTTTCCCAGTAGTTGAGTTCTTTGCAACCATCAATCTTTGCTGTGAAATGTTTCTAAGTTTCTTCTAGTCTAGTAGTTTCTTCCTTTTTATATGGGGACGTCAAGACTGAACAGTATTCAAGTTTTGGTATAATCAGTGTTTTTAGCAGGGGAATCATTACTGTACCTGTCCCGCGACTCTTTTTGCTTTATTTATAGCTATCTGATTTTGTGTTTCGAATTCCGCATCATCGGTCATTATTAGCATAGATTGATCGCTTTCGTGCTCTTCTGAATTTCTTGTCTATCTGGAGCATAATATGCAACCTGTTTAACCCTTTCGCTGAAGAATTGAAAATGAAAAGGTTTATTGGCAGACCATAGTCCATATGACAAATATTATTAATACAATGACAGTTCATATACTAAGGATAGAAATATATACAATTGATTAGAAATAATACTGCACTGTCGAAGTTAAGTGGAGCTACAGACAGACGTTTCCGTACCAAGAAGTCTATAGCTTAGAGGATAAATGGCAGGACTCATGGATAGCTTGGATGATCGGGTTGGTTGATTTTTTAATTCTTTGCATTAGACTGTGTTGAGCACGTCTTGTTACCTCCGGGAAGCTCGGGACATTGCGGGTAGCAAACACTTGCGAAGCTGAGCATCTCGGGGGTAATTTATGTAAGAGTCTAAAAGACCTGTTGTTCAGCAAATTTAGGGTTCTCCCAGAACCTTTTTTATAATTCACCCAGAGTTCCTGACCGTATATATTACTGCAGAAAGTACGAAAGAGTGTCTTTAGCTTCACTTGTACAGAAACGAAAGTTCCTTATGGTCATATTCGCTTTAGCACACAGGCTTCGAGATTGTTTTCTTATATCCAAGTCATCACTCAAGGAGCTGGTAATAGTTTGACCCAAATACTTAAACTCTTGTACTTCCTCAATTACTTCACCATTCATTTTAAACCTTATATCAGCTGGCTGATTACAGCTTTTCGGATGAAATTGCATAACCTTCGTTTTTGTAACATTAAAAAGAATATCATGTTTCTGCACATACACTTCGCAGACGTTTAGTAGCCGATCCAGACCTTTAACAAAGGGACTTATTAACACCATATCATCGGCATAAACCAAGTTATTTATCCTTGTATTATCTATACAACATCCTACTGTTGCCTCGTTAAGTGAAGCAATTAATCCGTCAATATACACATTAAACAGCATAGGGGAGAGCAAGGAGCCTTGTCTCACCCCGCAAGAGGAGCCAAAACACTCGGATAGTACATTGCCCCACCTAACAGTGAAAGATTGGTGGGAATACCAAAATTTCAATAAATTTAATATGTACATAGGAACCTTCCTGTCTTCTAGTTTTGCAAATAAAATATTGTGGTTCACCCTATCATATGCCTTACTTATATCAAGGAAACAGCTATAAATGGTTGAATTACTGTTAATGTATTTATGAATTGTTTCTTTAAGTACGTAGATACACAGGTCAGTTGAGTGAGACCTTTTAAAGCCAAACTGATTAGATGTCCATAGGAAATCATTTAATCGGAGTAACAAGAGTTTTTCTAGTAGTTTCGAGAAGCAGGAAGCGACAGCAATAGGCCTGTAATTATTGCTGGACAGAATGTCTCCGTACTTATTTTTGACCAGGGGCAACATATATACCCTCATGAACTCTGCAGGGATACAGCTATGAGCAAGCACGGCTGATAGGAGCAATGATATATGCAGACATACTACGTCATTTACATATTTTAAGTGTTCATTCGATAAGTCATCTACCCCTGACGCAGAACCAGTCTTTAACTCTTTAATTAAGCTCTTTACTTCAGAAAATGATATCAAAATATTTTCCCTTGTCCCTCCCACAATCGTTTCGCTGTAATCTTAAGATTATCCCTACTCACACTATTAAGAATGTTAGAGTAGTGGTTTTTCCACAGCTTTGCAATTTCACCCTTCCCCGACACCCCATCGATTGTCGGAGGGAGGACATTTTTGACACCCGTTTGATTCTTAACAAATTTCCAAAATTTGTTATTATCGTTATTTATGCGAGCTACACAGGCTTTTGATGCTCGAATAGACTCTTCTTCCTGTTTACATCGCCTTATGGCCGCCTTATACTGACCCCTACTTCTACACATATTCATGTATACTGGTCCTAATCTGGGTCTACCATGAAAGCACCACAAATCATCGGCGTCTTTCGATTCCCTCTTCAAGGGGGCAATAAAATCATTCCATCCAGGAATAACCTTAGTATGATAGTTGTAAGATTTAATCAGGGGGCTTCCTGCTTCTCTTAAGAGGGATATTATCTTACTATAATACCTATCTATGAGTTTACAGTGAGAATCATTTGAGCAAGGATTATTACAGGCAAGGTGCAAAATTTCTAAATTATTAAAGAGGTGACATGTTCTGTCTTTGTATTCTATTCTCTGCTGCATATTAACATTGGACCAATCGACGCGGTTATTCTTACCTATTGAGTTCTTGTTAAGTCGTGTTGCGCATAAATTGATAACGTTAATTAATATTTCTAATGATCTATGATCAGAAAGAAGGAAATCATGCAAAATATGAACTCTAACAATTCGATCCTTTAGATTATTACTAGTGAGATAATGATCAATCCACCTGGTGGTACCACTCATATCACTAACGTATGTAAAATTACCACTGGTTACCCCTAATACATCTACATCACTTATACTTAAATTGGCCGACTTGCACATGTTACCCAATTCTACAAAGAATTCCGAGTTCACATGTGCGTTAAAGTCCCCCATTATTATACAGTGAGAATATTTGGGGTTATCTAATAATGACTTAATTTTGTACAGCAAATCAATGTATTTATCTAGAATTCTAGATTACTGCCGTTGTTGTATGGTAAATAGCAGTTTACAATTAATATGCAATCATTGTTCACTTGTAATTCAATGCCTAACAACCTTACATTATCGCTTGCTAAAAATTTTATATGTTTTGACAAATTTTTCCTTAATAAGAAAGCAACACCACCAAAAGGCCTACTGTACATTAATTCATCTGACAAGTCTACTGCTGATGACGCATGGTACATAAAGTCATCATGGATGGTGGAGAGGAATTTTAGCTCTTGCTTAGGTAGCCAGTGCTCCTGCAGGAGTATCAAATCTGCACTGTCGCAGATTTTAAGAACATCTACAGTTGAATTCCTCTCTGACCTTACATTATATGAGACTATTTTCAACAAGTTATCCGCCATGATTGATAGAGAATTTATTATTAGTAAGATTATTATTATTATTATCACAGTACAACTTTCAGGCATTACCGTTAGGGCGCCTATTATTACTATTATTATTATTATTATTATTATTTTGCCTGTTATCAATTCTCCTGGAAAAGTGAATAAACTTAACAATAATACCGTCTCCCCATTGACTCATATTATACGGGTTGAAATGCGGATTTACACCTTTAATTATTACTTTAAAAGAGTTATAATACAGAGATTTCGTGTTTAGTTTATTAACTATCACTATACTGTGTTCACCAATACAGGGTGAAAATAAAAATTGCCTTTACATTTGGCTCGAATAAGAATGAATATGGTTTATTTTTCAGGTTCACAATTGTGTACTTGGTGAGTGAAACGGTTAAGTTCCTCATTTCTGCCAAATCTCAAGAGTTGAAATTTCTCGGTGTTAAATGTCATGGTGTTGTCTTCTAACCGTTTGTATATTTTGTTCGTGTCCCTCTGCAAGGCCTCCACTTCATTTACATCGCTGATTTTTCTGCTGATCTTTGTGTCGTCTGCAAATGATATTACTATACTTTTGCTGTTTACTCCGCTGTCTATGTCTGTTAGCATGACAATGAACAGGAGTAGGGCCAGTACTGTACCTTGTGGTACTGAGCTGCATACTTCCGATTCTGGTGGTGATATTCCTTGAATTCTGACGACCTGTAGACGTTCTCTGAGGAAGTTGTAGATCCATTTTCCCACTTTGCCTGTTATTCCCATATGTTTCATTTTATGTGCTATTATACCATGATCACATTTGCGCATCTATGATATTGTTGTAGTGCTCTATTAGTTGTGATAGGCATGATCTACCTGATCGGAATCCGTGCTGATTTTCGTTAAATCTTTCCAGTGTCTCGAAGAAATCGTAAATTTGCTCTCTAACTATTCTTTCAAATACTTTGGTGAGGTGGAACGTCAATGACACTGGTCTATAGTTCTTCATTTGAGATCTGTCCCCTCCTTTATATATAGGGACAATGCTTGCTCTTTTCAAGATGGTCGGTATTTCCCCAGTGTCTAGGAATCTTTTCCATATCCTGTATTAAGATGTAGCTAATTCGTTTTTACATTTTTTAATCAATAATGCATTCCAATTGTCCAGACCTGCAGCTGAATATGGTTTCATTTGTCCTATAGCTCTCGCTACATCTTCTGGGGTAAAATCAAAGTCTGTTATACACTCTCCTTGCAATTTCTCTTCAAAGAATGCATCTATGTCAGGTATTGCTTTATCACTCTTTGGGGTACTGAAAACTGATTCATACTGGGCTCTCAATGTTTTAGATATTTCTTTTAGATCGTCGGTTAGTTCATTATTTCTCTTCCTTAAGGGCCCAATAGCGGCGCGCTTTTATGTTTTCCTTTTCCCATAGCTATAGAAGTATTTTGGATTTTCCTTTATTGCTTCTACCGCCTTTTCTTCCCTCTCTGTATGGTCCTTTATCAGGGTTTGTATTTCCCTATCGATACCCTCCAGTTTTTCTTGTATTACTTTCCTGGCATTATCTCCACAGTTGGCTAACTTCGCCTCCACTCTCTTTCTTTTGCGGAATATTCTCCTATTTTGCTTCTCTAATCAGCTCCTCTTTCCTTTTGGATGTGATTTCAGAGCATATTTTTCTAAAATTCTCAGCGTCTTTTCTTCCAAGGTTGTTAGCATTTCTTCAGTTGTTTTATTCTCTAAAACTGTTCTCCACTCTATTTAGGCCATGTGCGATCTGATTGCTTCAGTGCGAGCTGATATATATATATATACACACACACACACACACACGTGGTATAAATTCTGGTATGCTAGATCCAACATTGGAAAACACATTCTTACTGATTGTGACGCATTCCTCGCGTGAATTCAGTGAAATAAATATCTTATGAATACAGACTTTTGTTACACCCTATATACACTGCATATATATATATATATATATATATGCCAATAAAGCATACTAAGAATGTACATTTTTCAAAAAATGTACGAGGAAAAACGTTAAAACCCTGCATTAGCACACATTAATGTAAGTCAAAGTATTAAAAAGGTGAGTATAGATCCAATTAATGACTAAACTCGCGGCATACTGTTAGTTCCAGGCGGAGCTATGATTAGGAATCCGTTTCGTCTTGTAATATAACGGTATACAAGCACTTATGAGGGAGTTTACAGCGCAGAAAGTATGTCATTATGTCGAGTAGATTGGAGCACATAAAAAGCTTCAGGATGGCTAATTTACGGCCATTAAGTAGTGTCCAAAGTAGGGTTTAAATTAGTTTGACCATATATATGAAATAGTTTACATAAGGACACGCATTTAGTTAAAGATGTCGTGATAAGGAATTTTGTAGACCAAACTCGGCGCTAGATTAATATTTAGTGTAACAAATTTAAAATGTGACCTACTTTCTCTAATAATAATAATAATCATTGAAGCGGGCCATGCGGAAACTGGCACGAGGCTCATGCCGAAAGAATGCGCCCATTGAGCGCTAGTATTATTATTATTATTATCGGGAATCGCACTCCCGATTTCAGTGTCTTCACTTCGCTCAGAGCGAAACGATGTTACCCCCGAGCCACGGGCGCTGGCGTTAGTTTGTAAACGAATATTAGTGCAAATAAGGGCATTTATCCTTGGCCACTCCTTCCTGCATAGGAAAAATAAATACAGTATCAACGTAAAATATATTATTTTTACATTAATAAACCTTTACTTCGTCAGCACCCTTAGCACAATGGGTAACACCTAGGGCATGGTTAATTACGTAGTCATTTTTAGAAAAAAGTGATGATTGATGAAATTTTCTAATTAATCAATGATTAACTGATTAAAAAATAAATACTTCTGAAAAGAGTAAGAAAGAGCTTTATTGTTTCTGTTGCGTGAGATAAGACCGAAGAAAACATTTTGCTCAAACATTTGGTTTGCTTTAGTTCAAGAAATTAGGCATGGGTGGATTAGACAGTTTATACACACAAAAAGGTGCCAAATTCAAATGATACATTACAAAATGTAAGGTAAAATGATGGTGAAATTAGGAGGAAAATTAATCATTTCCCCCAATTTTTTTTTTTGATTAATGATTAAATTCGAAACAATGATTAACTGATTAATCAGAACCATGCCCGAGTAACACCATTTCCATTTAAGCGAAGTGAAGAGACTGAGGTCGGGGTTTCGACTCCAGATGATGGCAATAATAATCTATGGAGGAGTTATGGGTCTCATTAGTGTGGGTCACTTTATAGCACGCCCGATTTATTAATTATTAGTATTCTTATCCATTGTTTAGGTTGATCTCGGTCTCGGACCCTTCTTTTGCAAAGTTGATACTTTGTACCGCTGAGCTATAATGATACCATTATAAAATATAAGAAATAACAGATCAAACCATTAAAAGAGTTTCATGTATTTAAAACATAAAATGATGGTTTAAGAACTAGTTAAATACCAGTACACACACACACACACACACACACACACACACACACACATGTTAAACGACATTGGGTCTGGAGAGTAGTTGGATAGGAGACCGTCCGCTGCGTTAAGATAATGTGGCGACGCGTAGTTCGAATCCCACGTAAAGCTGTAAATCCCCTCCAATATATGTTGTTAAATGCTGCGAAGGAGGGTAAACAATCCTATCATTACATTGCGCATATCGAGATTGCCTAATATATATATATATATATATATATATATATATGTAAAGAACGACGCCTGTGTAGAAGAACGTTCCGCACAAGATGAGGAGGGAGAACGAACAAATGATCGAGGCCCATGGTGTAGTGGATAGCATATCTGACCGGCAATCGGAAGATCCAGGGTTCGATTCCCGGGTGGTTACCTCATTTTTCATTTGTTCGTTCTCCCTCCTCATCTTGTGCGGAACGTTCTTCTACACAGGCGTCGTTCTTTACATTAATTATACTGTGTTCTTTGCAGTTAAAATGTATATATATATGTACGGCATGCGAGGGTGCCTCCTCAGGGCATTGGTTTCTGCTCGTATGTAGGAGAATTACGACTTCTGATTGATCGAGGCCCATGGTGTAGTGGATAGCATATCTGACCGGCAATCGGAAGATCCTGGGTTCGATTCCCGGGTGGTTACCTCATTTTTCATTTGTTCGTTCTCCCTCCTCATCTTGTGCGGAACGTTCTTCTACACAGGCGTCGTTCTTTATATTAATTATACTGTGTTTTCTTTGCAGTTAAAATATATATATATATATATATATATTAGGCAATCTCGATATGCGCAACACTTTTAGCTCGACAAATGTCGAACTGCTGTAGAAATGGTGTCATGATCGAGTTCATTCCATGCTGTTAAAATGTACTCTCGAAGTTGATTGACATCTTAAATATTTTGTCTTTAAACTTTGTTAAATAAAGGTCTCCAGTGGCGCACAAGGCTACAATTAGTCTTGGATAATAATGGAGGAACGCATTGAAACACTTACTGCGTTAATGTTTTATTCAATTTGATTCTGTTCATTGTAAACTTCTTTAATGTTTACAAGTTTATAATTACCCTCTTTGTTAACTTTATCTTTTAACACCTATTATTCAAGTTGAATTTGTAAGAAAAGGACTATTTATCCCATTTAAATAAACTTTCTCTGTTTGTATGGGCACTATAAAGAGCGTCGTATGATTTTCGTTTCATTGTCCACATCTGTCAACATTTTTGGAACAGTATATATATATATATATATATATATATATATATATATATATATATATATATTACTCGTATATTTTTTAATTAATTAAAATTAATTTATTTTTGAAAATGTTCCTGTCATCAGCTCCAGTAAAATAGAACACCGAATAATATAACATAATTTCGGGATTCCTAATTTTCGATACAGATTTGAAGCGAATCGAGCGAAATATCTTAAATTGGAACATATTTTTTGTAAATTAACATCTCATTAAGCGAAACTCTGAAATTAATGCTGGTATACCTTAAATTTATCCAAATTTAAGCTGTAAATTGCACTTCTCTCTATATCTCTCTCTCTCTCTCTCTGTATCTACGGGGCTCCAATAAACCTTAGCCCCCCCCGCCCATGGCCAAAACCAGGGGTTCCCAAACTTTTACCACCAAGGACCCCTAAATATTAATTCCGTACGGACATAGACCGGACATAGTGTGAAATGGAAATTTATTTTAATATAGTTAATGTTACTATTTTTCCAAAAGCTTAGAGACCCCCTGGAAGCTTCCTACAGACCCCTGGGGGTCTGTACAGACCACTTTGGGAATCCCTGGCCTAAACCATTAGAGGTACAGTAAAACTAAACATACCTTACAAAAGAGAATTTAATCCTGCATTTAATGAGAAACAATTAAAACTTGGTGTTCCCGCCATTGGCTTCCAAGACAGCCTGAATTCGCTTTGGGTAGCTTGCCAAAAGTGACTTGAATAGATCTTGATCTTTACGCAAATTTGCTAAAACAGTTTCAATGTGTTGCGTCATTGTATCCTTCGAAAATCGATTTGCTGCAGGTTTTTGAAACAAGAGACATTCAACCTTGTCCTCTATAACTGATCCAATGTGTTCACAGACGTTCAGATCAGGAGAATTTCCTGACCATTCTTCATTTCCAAAAAAATCGATCTCATGGTTCCGCAACAACTGTTGAGTGGCTAATGCCTTAAAGCAGGGGGCCTTATCGTGCAGAAGTGTGACCTGATCGACATCTATAACATTGTTTGGGTTTCTTAGAAAAGGAATGACATGCTGGGATAGAATAATATCACGAAAATACTGTCCATCCCAACTCTGACCATTTGGCTTCAGCACCCACATGAGCTTCTTTGCAGTGAACAAAACAAACACACCAACACAGTCTGGACTTTTTAATAATTCGCGATAATGTTCATTGTCATCGATTTCATCTGGTGTTGTGGCCCACACTCGATCATTTTGGTAGTTTGGCCGACGTGTTACGTAAACAAAAAATTCATCGGAGACAGCTAAATGCATGAAATCATCCACATCCCAATCTTCAAGATAATGGGCAAACCACATTCTGTCATCGATGTTAAGTTGAGTTTTTCTTGGCTTTGAAAGTTCATGCCAAGGCTTTAAACCTTGCCTATGACGGTACAGTCGAATGATCTCACCACTAACGATCTTTCCTCTCAACACTTCGATCTCTCTAGAAAGTTTAGCACAGCTGTTTTTCCGCTTACGCGTACCGCTTTCAATGATGTCCTTTGTTTCCTGAGAGAGTGACAAATTTGGGCGCCCAGATTTGGTTGTATCCATTTCACATTCATCCAAAGTTTTATTCCAATTTCTTTTGACGAAGTCCTCACTTCTTCGCAACTTTTTGGCAACCCATGAACGTATATAAAGGTGGCTCCAGCATCACGAGCTTCCCGAAATGTTATTGCTCGTATGCGATCTATCACACGTTGCCTCTCCGAATCACCAATTAATTGAGAAGCCATTATATTATCACTTTATCAGCTAGAGTAATTTTAATACCTGCAATAAATAAAGAATTTTATATATTTTTATAATCACTAAAAACTATTTCGATATTAGTAAACATGTAAGCTGCAAATGGGGGGGACTAAGGTTTTTTGGAATCCCTTATTTATACATTTATTAATTTGTTCCTGTTATTTTCAATAATTTTAATTGTCATCATCAAAATTTAAATTTTATATCTTTTGAAATGACAGCTAAAAAAAAAAAAAAAAAAACCACGATTTGTCTTGCAAGTTTTGAAACATGCTTGAGATCTTCATTGCGATGTTAATACTTCTCGTATATTTCGACACCTAATTCTCGTCCACAAGAAAAGACAGAAATTAACAGTTAACCAGAAATGTTATTGAGTACTAAAAGTGAAAACGATCTTAGATGAACAAAAGACTTTTCCCTCTTTATAAAGACTCTATAATGCGATAATCAGAGGATTTCCTGAGGATTTATTTAATATCCTGAAACGCAATGGAACACACAAATAAAAAGATGAAAACCTCCAACTGTAAAACGTATATCGTAATTATCCAGGGGAAAGAGATCGAAGTCTGCATGACACCATTTACTTTACGTAATGTAATCGAATTGGGTCCAAATTCTCCTGACTTTTCTCAATAAGGAACCTTCTGAAGACCGAAAATTCGGTGAAATCAAACCTTCGGCCAAGAATAAGCCAAGGGGAACAGAAATAAAGCCGATGTGCGTGTAAAGGGGATAATAAGCCAAATTTTTTCCATCATACCTGTTTATAGCACGAACAATCACATTTACAGATTTTATTTTTACAGTATATTTAAATATTCAGTAAAATGATAATAATTACAGTCTGTTACAGTAAACTATAATTCCCACTGCCTCAATCGCTATGTGTTATAGTTCGTATAAAGAGGTATTAAGTTAGGCGAAAAATGTGTCAAGTCTGCTATTAGAGACAATGACTAACAATGCGAATCTTTAGCTTGAAATTACGTTTTTTACCTATTAATACAACATGACAAAATTATAGCCTTCGAGAGAATATAAAAATTAATATTTAACACACACAGAATACATAATATGCATAGTAACGTGTAAAAGCGACCATTAACAACCATATTCTTCTGTCGTAAATACATAATAAATAAGAAAAATGGAATTCGCATATAATTTTTTTGTTTTTCCAGAAAACTGTCATTACCTTTGACCAGTATTTATGGATGAAAGTTGGGCTTTTCTTTCGCTATAAAGGTTTCGTTGGATTTTCATATAACGTTCCGCAGTTCTGTAAAAGTACTCGTATAACGTCATTTTTATGCGTCTTTGTGTTGCATTAATATAAAATATTATAAATAAACGTCAAAGCAATCTCGGTTCTTATCTAAAAGTTTGTCTTAAAATTTTCAGTATTGGCGGTAATTCAATCTCCAATAAAAAATAATTATAGCTCTAACTTAATATATATATAATATATATATATATATATATATATATATATATATATATATATATGTGTATATATATATATATATGTATGTATGTATATGTATGTATGTATATGTATGTGTATGTATGTATGTGTATGTGTGTGTGTGTGTGTGTGTGTGTATGTATGTATATATGTATGTATATATGTATGTATGTATATATGTATGTATGTATATATGTATATATGTATATATGTATGTATGTATATGTATGTATATATGTATGTATATATGTATATATGTATGTATATATGTATGTATATATGTATATATGTATATATGTATGTATATATGTATGTATATATGTATGTATATATATATATATATATATGTATATATGTATGCATGAAGTTGTGAGCAGCTTGTAAAAAAAGTCAGAGATAAATGCACACATATCGATCTAAGTATTAACACGTGTATGTTGCGAAACAAACTTTGCAGTTAATGCGAGAATTTGTAGAACAAAAGGTAAAGATGGCGAAGGAATAGATTTTTACTCAGTAAAAACCACTTTTAGTAAATAATGAAATAAGACATTCGTTTACTTTACTTATACAAAAGGTATCTGACTAAGAGAAAAATCTCTCATTAGATACGTGTGTGTGTGTGTGTGTGTGTGTATTCTTGTCTTCCCTAAGGGATTGCGACAATCTTGAAGATGCACATACAGCCCATCCCGACACGAAAGTGAGTATCACGACATTAGCAGTGTCGCAGTGATTTCTTTATAAATGCTATCTTTTAACATAAAAAAGAAGAGATATAATTAAGGTTAGATCAGGTTACGTTACGTTGGTTAAATTTATTAGGTATATTTAGATTGGTTAAATACTGCCATCCAGATTTGAATACGTGAAAATGTGTGTCGTTATTTTGTAAGAAATCTAAACATGTGTGTGTGTGTGTGTGTATGTGTGTGTGTGTGTGTGTGTGAAACAGTCTTTCTAAGTAATTTAGCTTCTGAGAGATAATAAATGACTGGACTAAAGATTTTCCAATTCGTATCGTTAATGTGTTTACTCGTAAGAAAGAACATTTTTAACCCTTGTATAAAAGCTATAAAGAAAACTAGTAATTGAGACATTACTAGATTCCAGCTTAAAAGAGTTGTAACTATTTTTAGTTTCCTGCATGCGAGACTTAAAATAGTTAAAACTTTGTAACTGTAAACAAAATTTCAGAAAGTAAAAACAAATTTAACGTAAAAGGGTTTACAGTATATTTTTTACGGTCAAATATATTGTTTTATTTTCGACATTTTTAAGTTATTCCGAAATCTTCCGTCTTATCTATTACTAACTCTCCAACATATAAAATACTATCTTGATGATAGGCAGTAAAAGTAAAACTATTTTACATTTATGAGTTTATACTGTAGTTTCAATAAAAATATACGTACATCCGACTCAAAAATGCGCTCACGCGAGTGGTACAAACAACCGCACTCGCAAACAGGCAGCAGAAAACAAATAAGTTACGAGTATAATTGGTTGCATTTACGCTATTCTTGGAAACAATTATCGCTGTACATCACATACACACACGCACACACATACACACACACACACTTCGAAACAAATTCATCTGTATATACACACACGCACACTTAGAAACAATTTCATCTGTACACACACACACACACACACACACTTATAAACAAATTCATTTATATATACACACACACACACACACACACACACATACATACACACATACACACACACTTATAAACAATTTCATCTGTACACACACACACACACACTTATAAACAATTTCATCTGTACACACACACACACACACAAATGTTATGATAAATTGAAAACTTTTTAACTTAAATTAAAAAATATACGCACTTGACTCCTAAACAAAAGCACATAGTTTGAAGTTTGACAACAAAAATGAATGAGTAAATACAGCTTCACAAATGTTTTTTAATTTAATTTTTTGAAATGAAAAATATTGACTTTAATACATCATGCAAAGCTGTTTTGATAGTTTGCTTCGATTAGCCGATTGCCTGTATAACGTATTCATCGAACGGCAAAAACATGCAACAAAAAAGGAATAATAACGGGGGAGTCTTTTTTTAGTCTTTTTTCGTCATGCAAAACTGGACTGTTTGCCTAAAATTCAATAGATATATTTTCGTCATGCATGATATCGGTGTAATGGTAGGCTTGCATGAAACAAAAACTTCCGAATTGATATGCCGGTATGAAAAAGACATATATATATATATATATATATATATATATATATATATGTCTACCGTGAAATTTTGTTGTTTATATATATATATATATATCTACCGTGAAATTTTGTTGTTTGTATATATATATATATATATATATATATATATATATATATATATATATATATAGTTCATTCTGAATGGAAAATAGTTTCGAAATAGTAAAGAACAGACTATCGCAAAAAAAAAAAAATAAAAAAAAATAAATAATATATATATATATATATATGTGTGTGTGTGTGTGTGTGTACACACATTTTTAAATTGAAGTAACCCGAAAAACAGGTTTTATCTTATATGACCTTCAAAACAATTTTACCTTTTAAATCACGAATAAAAGCAAGATATAAAATTTTAGTAATATATTTTGTTTTAATTTATTTTATCACGACGTCAACCTCAGGGTATGAAGTGACTTAATTTACTGTAGTTTTACTTCCTTTAATTGTACTGTGGGTATAAAGTCTTTAATTTATTTAGGTATAAAAGTATTTAGGGGTTTTTAAGAAAGTTACTGACGGAAATATGTAAAACGCAAATTTGCGGACACCAAATTTTTGATAAAGTTGGAAGCCACGAAATTGGTATCATAACTCGAATCAGGATGAATTTATTCCCGGGTTAGGCGTACGCTAAGCTAATTATAGTACAGAATTTTTTAGCAATTTCTCACGTTATCAACTTCCTGCTAATCAAGGATCGTGGGCATGGCTTTTACGGATTTATTTACCTTACAAATAAACGGTCATAAAAATAAAGTCATAAAAAGTTCGTAAGTTTTTAGTACGATTTTAATATGAAAATAATTATTGATTCGAAGTGTCTTAATTAAAGGACTTATCATAAATCTGCTGCATATTAAATACTAGCTGTCTATTTATCTACCTGTTTATATATCTGCCTATCTACCCATCATTGATATCTATTTACCTCTCTGTCTATTTGTCTACCTGGCTATATATCTGTCTATCTACCAATCTATCTATCTCTCTGTCTCCCTCTCTGCAGTATATATATATCCGTCTCTCTGTCTCTCCGTCTCCCGTCTCTATGTTTCCCTGTCTATCCGTCTCTCTGTCTATAATTGTGAAAAATCTTTTTTTTTCATTCCCAAATACCGTTTTCTAAAAGACTCCCCCCCCCCAAAATATAGGAAAACTAATAAAAAAAAGTTAATAAAGGTATAACTAAATAAAAATCGGGAAACTTAATTAACCACTTTTGTAGGACACAAATTGAATTAAGTCCTTCATAAAAGTAACTAATGAAAGTGTATTTTCTAATAAATAAAACCAGGCTTTTAATTTCATTTTCACATTAAAATTTACACTGAAAATTTATAATGGATTTTTTTTTTTTTAATACTGAAAATAAATAATATATTATTTATATTATTTCACACTTTAATTTTCGTTTTATATATATAGACTATATATATATATATATATATATATATATATATATATATATATATATACATACACACACAAGGAGTGATCAAAAAGTATAGATAATTTTATTGCTACGGACAAATGAATGCAAATAAGAAATAACCGTTTACATATGTGAGTCTTCCTGCCCTCTGGCGTCTGCAGTCTGAAGCAAAATCTGCTACCATAAGTGAGTAGTTGATTGGAGCGCTTAAAGGGAGGGTGTGTTTTTTGCAGTACGTCTAAATCTTGGAAATGGCAGCAACGCGCGTGCCAAACTTGGAAAATCTGCATCGGAGACGAATGAAATGATTAAAACAGCTTTTGGAAATGATGCTCTCAGTGTAGCTAACGTTTACAAATGGCACAAAAAGTTTAAAAATGGGGAAACATCGCTTGAAGACAAGGAACGCAGTGGCCGCCCTTCCACTTTTCATTACGGATGTCGTTAGCCTGTTTAATTCAACCATGGCATGGTCGTGCTTTGTCTGCTTAGTCTCCCAATAACGAATTTAAATGTTCACTTCGTAACATGGTTACTTTAATTTAACTCTTTGGATTGGTTAGCAAATAACGAACCATGTATTTTGGTTGTTATAATCATGTATTTTTCCGTTTAAAACCTTAACTTTTTTCATTTCTATTCTTTCATTGAAAATGAAAGTGATTTTCACTCCTGGTGCCGCTTTCAACCAACCTTCCTTCAATGAATCACTTTAAACTTTGAGTCAACCATCTTTAACCATTACCAACTTTTTTAAATAGTTAGAAACGTACTAATATATCGAAAAATCTGGTTCAAATATAATAACCAGGGTAAAACTGGTCACTATAACCAACTTTGACTTAATTTTAACCATATTTCATTTTCACTGCTGACGAGGTGTAGAAATACACGAGTAATCAAAATAATTCTATTCTTTTTTTCTATATAATCGATTAATATGAAATTATATACAATAATATGCAGCACAGGGTGGCCCACAAGTCCGAATCGATTATAATTAAAGCGAAAATGCAAAAAATCAAACAAAGTAAAAAGTTTATAATAAATTTAGAAATATTTATTGATTATTCAAAGTGTAAAATATAACCATCTCGACAAGTATTGTTTCCTTAGTAATTGATAGCGTAATAGTAGTCGATAGTAATAGTAGTGTGAGCTCCGCTAGATGGATTTTCACTTTAATTAAACCGATTGGGACTTATGGGCCACCCTGTGCATTAATATGTACGTACATTAAATATATATATGTTTATTTTTATCCCTTTTAGTTATCATTTTTAGTCTGTTTGTTTTTAAATGTATTATTGTTTGATTTATCTTATCGCTTATTACCTTCACCAACATTGTACTATTTTATGGGATTTATATTCTGCCGATAAAACTTATCATATCATCATTATCATATCATTATATGACATTCATCATTATAATTCTAGAGTTTCTTCTGAAGCCGTAAAAGGTAAAGAAATTAATTGAAAAATAAAAATATGATCTCACGTTTAAAGGCATTATATTGTTTATAGCTTTAATTCTTTATGTCATATCGTTGCCAGGGTTGACAAAAATAAATAGACACCTTCGGGTTTTTTTTTTTTTTCCATAGTTTTTGATTTGATAATAAAAATCAATAAATAATAACAGATTTATTGAATAAAAATATTTAGAATTGTGTTGCTTTCCCCCTTTGCATTATTTAAAGGCGTTACGCTTTCTTTCTGGCGTTCCATTGATGAGCTTTGTCATTTGTTCTCGAGGACAGTCATCGTGGTGTCTATTTACTTTTGCCAACCATACAGTGTATGTTGAATATATTGTATATGTATTATATTATACCCATTGTGTGATTTAGTTAAATTGATATCCTAAAGAGCTAAGTAGTGGTCATGTCGAGGCACCGCTTCCTATCGATCAACGAAGATAAGTGGCATTCGGTCTGGGTAATACTGTAGTCGGATGGGAGACCATGCTTTGCCTCTAGATGATTTTAATGACCCGTGGCTCGGATTACACGTAGAGCTAGGGGCCTTCCGTCATATGACCTTTGCCATTACGAATAAGGTTAAACAAGCCCAAAGCATCATCATACTATCTATAGGTAGTCCTCAAAAAAAGGCAAAAGAGCATCAGTAAATTTGCTTTTTTCTCAAAATTTATAATTTCCAAATATTTAATGTAAAGATCAAAGATTATTATTAACGCTAAAATTCCATTAAGAAAATTTGTGGTTCTTTATTTGCGTAAAAAGAGAAAGATCATTTCCCATTCAATGCCATTCCCATCCGCGGTCTACAAATGAGAATGCTGGAAGTGAGAATTTCAAATTTGGGTAAAGAGTTTCCCGATTTGAGAAAAAGTAAAAAGAGACCGTGACTCAACTGCGGGTTCGAGAGGTATTTGTATATTAAAAAAAATCTAACTTAAAGTAGGAATGGGGATGGATCAGTTTGAAAATTGCTCCTTTAAAATTTCTCATTCTTGGACGAGGAATGAAATGAAAATGACGAGAAACTGAGGTCATATCTCTAATTTTGTCTTCTACGATATTCGACATGGACAAAACTTGTATTTGCCTCGTGTCGTAAACTTCGTTTTTCTTTGAAATGGGAAATGAACTGGGCAGTGGCGAGTAAAAGAATCGACAGAGGAAGTGAAGAGGAAATAAAGTTTTAAAGAAGGATGTAAACTTATACACAATGAAAACATATACTGTATAGTTAAAACAACTATGTACGTGTTTCATTATCTGGAAACCAATCCGCACGTTTGATCCAACCATATGACATTTGCACAAATTATTATGTTTATGTCTCTGGTAACAAATTAAATGCTCACTGCAGTCCTGTGTGGTTCGATTAAACATCTGGAGTGGTTGACAAATAGTTAACCAAGTATTGGTTGGCAAAGAGTTAACCTAGAATTAGTTGTTTTAACTATATAGTCATTTCTCAGTGTACAGGGTGATTCAAAATAATGTCGACTTTTTTTAATTATTTATTTTGAATACTAATTGCATTTAATGAACAAAATCTTTAATGTATACATTAGTAAGCGCGTAAAAACAACATTTAATAGTAATTTTATGTTAAATGTTGAAAATATCCACCATTTACACTCATGCATGCGGCGTAACGTTCCAGCTCGGCACACAGTACTGTTCATATCAGTTTAAATTTTGCGTGCTTCCCAATCAATTGCTTCCTGTAAATGTTGCACATTTTGATGGTTAGTGCCATACACTGTGTCCTCCAGGTACCCCACAGATAGAAATCCAGAGGTGTAAGATCAGGTGACCTTGAAGGGTATTTAGTAGTGGTTTCACGACGACCTATACACAATCCAGAAACTCTGTATCAAGAAAAGCCGTATGTTTGCGTGTAAAGAGGACATTTTTTGAACATTTAACATAAAATGACTATTTAATGTTGTTTATTAAATGCAATTAGTATTCCAAATAAATAATTTCAAAATGTGTCTACATTATTTTGAATCACCCTGTATAATTTACGAGATATATAAAATCATTAATATTCATGCGTTTCTTACCTTCATCCATCCATAACACACCCGTACCGGCTGGCGCCTGTATCTCAATGGGTAACATCGTTTCCCTATGAGCAAAGTGAGGACACTGAGGTCGGGAGTTCGACTCCCGACAGTGCTGGTTAATAATTTAATCAGGGAATTATCGCAATGGGTCACTTTCGTCTGATTTGAGCAATGTCCCAGTTTCTGGTACTCGTCATTCATTATTACTATTGTGATTCGCTCATATACAAAGTCGCGAAATTACGCAAAACTTTAGTTAACGAATATTCACACTCTGTATTGTATCCTTGAGGTCTAAAATACATTCTTTTGGAAAGAACTTCGATACATGGATTAGATCTAATCTCAAAGTTAATATTTAAGTTGTTTACTGCTTTTCTCGTTACAGACTAATATTATTTACTACACAAGAAAAGAGAGTTCATTCATTGACCCAAGAAATACTATAATTACACAATACAACCTTTAAATACAAATGTATCTAAAATACAGAATCAGTGATTCAATTTTGAAAATATAAGTTCGGTGAATGAAAATTCAAAATTTAAAGGAACAATACACGATTTGGACGATTCGATTTAATTAACAATATTTGATATGATTTTCGTCACTTTAAAATTATAATCGAGAAGTATTTTATCTTTACACTCTCCATTCTAATTTTAAATTCACGGAACCAAATTAAATTTTTAAAATTTACTTGGCAGTGTGTATATATATACACAGGGTGGCGGTGGCGGATCTAGATATTTTCAAAGGGGTTTGGGAGGCGAACCACTTTAGGTGCGCCGTCGGATCCAAAGCTCCTTATACTTTTACAATAGTAGTGCTAAGCCAGAAAACACATTGTTTTACATCGGATTGGACATGTGTTATTCAAGCTGATTTTGAAAAACTTTTAACATCGAAGAACCTTTGCTTTCGGTTTTGATTGCTAGATATGCTCAAAGTTTAAAATTATTACCATTAGTATATGTTACTTTAATCTTTAAAACCTCACTAGCCACTACCCGGATATTCCGAAGGGAGCAAAATGAAATAGAATGCCCGATGAACTTATAGGACAGATACAGATATGCGTTGAGCATTCACAAGCCTCTGAAAATATGATGTCATTTATGGCCCATGGGACGCCATTTCTTCTGATAGGTATGATGTCAGATAAGACATCCAGAAAAACCACAACCTAATTAGCTAACTGTTGGATGTTTCCTTAAAAATCTAAAAGAAACAGAAAGCGTAGAAGACAGAAAGCGAAGTGGTAAGCCGCGACAAGTAGGAAAATGTTAAAGTGTACTAGCGAGAGTAATAGAGTCCAAAACGTTCAAGTAGGAAAGTTGCGTAAGAACGGAACATTTCGCATCAAAGTGCACTTAGAATACTTAAAAAAAAAAACAAGTTCCATCCATACAAAGTCACCTTTGTACAGGAACTGCACGGAGACGATTGGGACAGAAAACTCGAATTTTGCGAATGGTTTCAAACAGCACTTGCCACGGAGCCTACCTTATCACAATCCATTTTCTTCAGTGATGAAGCTTCGTTTAACGTTAATGGACACGTCAATAGACATAACAGTGTGTATTGGACAGATGAAAATCCACATCATGCAATTGAAGGACATTTCCAAACGAATCTTTAACTAAACGTCTGGTGTGATATTCATGATTTCAAAGTCATAGGACCAATATTCATCGATGGGAATGTGACTGGAAACGCTTATTTTACTCTGTTACAGAACACAATCGATTCATACCTTGATAAATTAAGCTTGCTGAAACGAATGAACTTCTACTTCCAGCATGATGGTGCTCAACCACATTTCGCTACAAATGTTCGGAATTAGTTGAACGAGAACATACCTCATAGGTGACTCCACTCGACTTCTTTATGTGGGGTTACCTCAAGAATACAGGGTACGAAAATCGTCCAAGAACACTTGAACAATTAAAGAACAATATCAGTATTCTATGCAACAACATTACTGCAGACACTATTGTAAATGTGTACAACAGCTTACGTACTCGCATCAGATTGTGCAGTGAAATGCAAGGATCACAGTTTGAAAATCTCCTTTAATTAAACATTGTCAATTATCCACTAAAATGAGGCAGGACTTCTGAACCACCCTGTATATATATATATATATATATATATATATATATATATATACTAGGGGCGCTCAATATATTTTGCCCCACCCTTTTTTCTTAGCTACATAATAGGCCATGGGGCTGAAATGTCTTTTGGGCCGTAAGTTTAAACTTTCTGCGCTTTACATAACCGGAATTCTCCAGTTTGAACGTCCCCTCCTTGTATAAAACCGCTTTTAAACGCCCTTCTATAAAACCGATGGTTAACGCAGTTTCGAAAATAGCGTCTAACAGTGATGTGCGTCGTAAACAGAGAGCTGTTATCAAGTTCTTAACCGCAGAGAAGGAAACAGTTGGAAATATTCACAAACGTCTACAAAACGTTGACGAAGATGCTGTTGTTGATCGAAGCACAGTTGGATGCTGGTCTAAACGTGTGAGATCGTCGGAGAGAGGGAGAGCCAGCCTCGAAGATGAGCCACGCAGCGGTCGCCCTGCATCGGCTGACACATCTCACACTGTGCAACGTGCTAACAGCGTCATTCGATCAAATCGGCGCGTCACATACAAGGAGCTATCACTGGAGCTAAGAATTAGTGAGGGAAGTGTGAATACGATAATTCAGCAACTGGGATACTCAAAAGTGTGTTCTCGGTTTGTTCTTCGCCAACTGACTGAAGATCACAAAGCCCAAAGAAAACAAATTGCTTCCGAGTCGTTGGTTCGATACGAAACAGAAGGGGATGATTTCCTTTCACGAATTGCGACTGGGGATGAGACTTGGATACACTACTTTGAGCCTGAAACAAAACGCCAATCCATGGAGTGGCATCACGCAGACTCCCCACGCAAGAAAAAGTTCAAAATGGCTCCCTCTGCACGAAAGGTTATGGCCACCATCTTCTGGGACATGAAAGGGGTGATTTCTGGTGGACATTATGAAGAAAGGACAAACAATCAACTCAGAGGCATATATTGCTACCCTACAGAGACTCCAGAGACGTATAAAGCGAGTTCGAGCAGAGAAAAAACTGGAAGACGTCCTTCTTTTGCACGATAACGCAACACTACACAACAGTTTGCAAACAATAGAGGCCATCACAAAAATGTGCTTGACTGTGTTACCCCACCCTCCATACAGCCCGGATCTGACACCTTCAGAATTCCATTTGTTTTGGCGCATGAAGGATGCTATTCGTGGAAGAAAGTTTCAGAGTGGCGATGAGGTTGTTGAGGAGGTTAAGAGGTGGCTCAAGCGGAAGCCAGCGGACTTTTACCAGCAAGAAATAAAGGCCCTTTTTTCGAGGTGGAGGAAAGCCATAGAAAAGGATGGAGACTATGTGAAAAATAAAAACTTGTTAAAAAGTTATGTAACTACTTGTGTACAAAATTTTCGGAACTTACAAGGAAACTTGGGGAAAAAAAAAAAAAGGTGGGGCAAAATATATTGAGTGGCCCTCCTATATATACATATATATATATATATATATACAGGGCGTCCCAAAAAAATGTATACACACTTTAACAGCTGATAGCTCAATTGATGTTTCTTTCTTTCCAAGTTAAACCCATTAGAATTAATAATGGCAGTCAGACTAAGCTTTGAACAAAGGAAATTCATTCTAAAATGCTACTGGAAGTGTGAAAACGCAGTTGAAGTGCAAAGACAGTTTAGGAGGGAGTTTCAAACAGATCCACCAACGCGACTTACCATCACTCGAATTAGAGATAAGTTTGAAGCCAATGGAACTGTTCAGAATGTCCACAAGAAGCGTTCCGGAAGACCACGGACATCGACAAGCCCCACAAAGCAAGAAAGAGTACTGGAAACGTATCACCAAAGTCCAAGAAAATCTGTGCGGCAAGCAAGTCGTGAGGTAGGAATTTCAGAATCGTCTGTCCAACGCATTTTGAAGCGCTGTCAATGGAAAAGTTACTTTCCAAGATTAGTCCATGCTATTAATGAAGATGATGATCCGGACCGAAGAGTGGAGTATTGCGAGTGGTACTTGGCACGATGTGGATGTGGATTGGACGAAGGGGTTTCGTAGAATACCCTCCGCGTTCACCAGACCTCACACCACTAGACTTTTTTTTATGGGGATACTTAAAAGACAAAGTCTACGCTATAAAACCTGCAACAGTCGCTGAATTGAGAGCAGCCATTGAACGAGAATGCACACAAATACCAAACGAAATGTTTCGTGATGTTTGCGATTCCATTGCTTCGCGTTATCAGCAGTGCCTGGACCAGAACGGACGTCAGTTTGAAAACAGGCGTTGACAAAACAATTAAATAATGTCTGTAGATTCTATTACATTTTGAAAATGAAATGTATTTTAATAAACACTGCCTTTATAATTATTTAAAGTGTGTATACATTTTTTTGGGACGCCCTGTATATATATACACATACATATATACATATATATATATATATTTCAACTGCAAACAACACACAGTATAATTAACGTAAAGAACGACGCTTGTATAGAAGAACATCCCGCGCAAGATGAGGAGGGAGAACGAACAAATGAAAAAACGAGGTAACCACCCGGGAATCGAACCCGGGATCTTCCGATTGCTGATCAGATATGATAACCACTACACCATGGGCCTCACTCGATCAGAAGTCGTAATTCTCCTACATACGCGCAGAAACCAATGCCCCGAGGGGGCACCTCCCGCATGCCGCACATATATACATTTCAACTGCAAACAACACACAGTATAATTAACGTAAAGAACGACGCTTGTATAGAAGAACATTCCGCGCAAGATGAGGAGGGAGAACGAACAAATGAAAAAATGAGGTAACCACCCGGGAATCGAACCCGGGATCTTTCGATTGCCGGTCAGATATGATAACCACTACACCATTTTTTCATTTGTTCGTTCTCCCTCCTCATCTTGCGCGGAATGTTCTTCTATACAAGCGTCGTTCTTTACGTTAATTATACTGTGTGTTGTTTGCAGTTGAAATGTATATATGTGCGGCATGCGGGAGGTGCCCCCTCGGGGCATTGGTTTCTGCGTGTATGTAGGAGAATTACGACTTCTGATCGAGTGAGGCCCATGGTGTAGTGGTTATCATATCTGACCGGCAATCGGAAGATCCCGGGTTCGATTCCCGGGTGGTTACCTCGTTTTTTCATTTGTTCGTTCTCCCTCCTCATCTTGCGGAATGTTCTTCTATACAAGCGCCGTTCTTTACGTTATATATATATATATATATAATATTATATATATATATATATATGAATGAACTCAGAATGGTTCCCTGAGGTTTTTTATGATACGCACAAAGAGTGCATAGAACAAGGAACTTTTCTAGGAAAATTAAATCCACTATAGTCCGAATAAGTAATGGTAAATGACAAACACTATAGTGTTCCTTGTTCCATGCATGGTCTGTGTATGTCATAAAAAACTCGGGGAACCATTATGAGTTCATTCCCATCATGAAACGGACATATTATGTGCCTTGAAAATTGGACGCTCAATTCTGCCAGTTGATGTTTAAGTGTTGGTTTTTGGTTAAAACTATAATAGTTACCCTTTTTTCTTTGATGTATTCAATCCGACATGAATGTAACGAGTCTTTTGCTTATATTGAGGTTCTAAATGTTGCGAGGCTAGGCTGCTTTAAACCCAAGATCCTGTCCCAAAGCTGGATCCTATCTGCTTTGCAGATTGCTGGTGAGGGAAGCTATATTTTTGGGACCTCTCTGCGAATGACCCTTGCCCACGTCGGGTTAACATCATAAAAAAGAAAAAACTATAGTGTTTGTCATTTAGCATTACTTATTCGGACTACAGTGGATTTAATTTTCCCAGAAGAGTTCGTTGCTCCATGTACAGTCTATATATATATATATATATATATATATATATATATAGTGGGGGATGATGTTGATCTACAGAAACTAAGGCTAACAAAGACCCTAAGATCCACTCTAAGGTTAGCCCGAGAGAAAGGAGAGAGTAGGGGATTAAAGAAGAGAATAAGGGGTTAAGTAAGTAGGAAAACCTATCATTCGTCGGTTAATAGTCATTCAGAGAAAGAGAGAGAAAGACTCACCATCATCATTCGTCGGCCACTGCCGACAAGTCGGAAAAATAGTCGAAGAGAATACTTCTAGCTGTTGCAGACCAGTCCTCCACTCCATAGGGAGGTAGAGGATGCAGCCCACTCTGCCGGAAAGAGGTGGAAGATGAAAATAAGTAAAATAAGAACGCATTACAAGCCATGCAACACATTCTTAACTCAAACACTATCGTACCATGCAAGCTCCAGACATGAAGAGTTACAGACATGCAAATAAGGAGAGAAAAAAAAGAATAACAAAAGTGGGTTAGTTTACGCTACGAGCTTCATCCAAACTCGAGTTAGTCTAATTTTTTTTTTTTGCTGACATATCACACGCTGGCATGTCAAGCTGGCATTAGTCGTCAACAGACTCATCCCCGATCACCACCTCCAGAGCTCCTGTTACTAATTGTTTTATTATTATATTAAACAACGTTAATATTTTTAAAATGCCTATCTAAACGGTTCTTGAACACATTAACGCTGGTAGAGTTCACGACTGACGCGGGAAGATTATTCCATTTATCAATTACTTTAAACGTAAAGAAGTTTTTAGCGATATTAGTAATGAAACGTCTGCCACGCAACTTAAATCCGTATTACGAGTATTACTATTATCGAAAGTGAACAATTTATCAAAATTTACGTTATCGATTTTATTAACGATTTTGAAAACTTCAATAAGCTCCCCCTTAATCTCCTAGTTTCGAGTGAATGCAAGTCTAACTCTTTAATCCTATCTTCATAAGGCTTGTTGCGCAATGACGGAATTAGTTTCGTGGCGCGACGCTGAACCCTTTCTAACCTATCAATATCTTACGGAAATACGGGCACCAAAACTGAACGGCATATTCTAAATGAGGCCTGACTAGGGACTTGTAAAGGGGCAATATAATATTCTTCGATTTAAATTCGAAATTACGCGCTATGAAGCCTAACATCCTATTAGCTTTTGCGCAAGACTCCAGGCACTGGTTCCTAACTTTAAATCCTTAGATACGCGTACGCCTAAATCTACTTCCTCGTCAACGCTCGCTAACTCTCTCATCCATCGTGTACGTGTAATTATTGTTACGAGAACCTATATGCAAAACTTTACATTTGTCTACGTTAAATTGCATCTGCCACTTATCCGTCCACTCCATAATCCTATTTACATCGTCTTGGAGCCTATTTCTATCGTCCTCGTTAACAACCTTACCGCCTATTTTAGTATCGTCCGCGAATTTTGACACGTTACTAGTCAATCCTACATCTATGTCGTTAATGTAAATTACGAATAGCAATGGGCCTAACACTGAACCCTGTGGGACACCGCTACCTACATCCAACCACCCGATTCACTACCATTAACAACGACCCTCTGTCTCCTAGCACGAAGCCATTCCTCTAACCAGTTAGCTACCTGACCGCGTATACCGTGCGCTTTAACCTTCGCAATTAATCTTCTATGCGGAACTGTATCGAACGCTTTTTAAAATCTAAATAAATAACGTCAGCCGCTCTATGCCTATCGTATTCGCGCACTATTTCGTTATAAAATTCTAACAAATTAGTTAAACAAGATCTATGGCGTCGAAACCCATGCTGACTACTATTAATCAAATCTCGACTTTCTAAGTGATCGATGATACGATCCCTAACTACATTCCAAAAGTTTACCGACAATTGACGTTAAGCTAATGGGCCTATAATTGCTAGCTACTGTGCGGTCGCCTTTTTTAAAAATGGCGTGACGTTAGCTAATTTGAAGTCTTCAGGAATAATCCCCGTTTCAGTGACTGATTAAAAATCTTCGTTAAGGGGCCTACGATAACGTCTTTCAAATCTTTCAGATGTCTAGATAAAAGCGTCAGGGCCTGGAGCCTTGCTAACTTTTAGCCTATCGATATAATGCGCAATCTCACCCTCGTAAACAGTTAATCCAAAATAGTCTCGCTACTAAATGGAACGATATCGTCCACATCGGGACATTTGACGTCTTCTACGGTAAAAACTGTCGAAAAAGTTATTAAAAATACCGCCATCGCCTGAGCGTCGGAAGCCAAAGCGCCATTACGTCCACGAGAGGGCCTATTATCTTTTATCGGCTTACGATTATTACGTATCGAAAAACTTTTTTGGTTATGTTTACTATCCGCAGCTATAAGTATCTCTAAATTACGCTTAGCATTCCTAACTGATCTTTTAACCTGACGTCGAAGCTCGATATATCTATTAACGTTAGCTACCGTGCCATTGCGCTTATTAAGTCTATACGCTCTGTTACGCTCGTTTATGAACTCGCCTATTTCCCTAGTCCACCACTTGGGCCTACCATGATTTCTAGCGCGCTTGGGCCTACGAGGAATAAACTCCCTTTCAATATTCATAAAACTTTCTTTAAACGCCTCCCAATGCAAATTTGTGTCATTACCCATAAATAAGTTATCCCAGTCCACTACTCTCATCCTATCCGCAAAACTATCAAAATTAGCCCTACGAAAATCAGGGACTTCTATTACGTTACTATCCTTAGTGTTTTCTATCAATAACTTAAACCTAAGAATTTGATGATCACTACATCCTAAACTCTCGCCTACTTCTAAACCTTCGACTATATTTTCGCCGTTCGTCATCACAAATCTAAAATATTGTCACCGCGCGTTGGTTCGGTAACCATCTGTCGTAAAAAATTATCTTCCATGAACTCAATCAATCTCAAACCCTCCTCATTACCAGTAAAAGTCTCGTAATTAACATTAGGGCAGTTAAAGTCTCCGACAATTATACTATTCCGATTGTCAATAAAGTTACCAAGAATTGAGTAAAATCTAGTATCGGTATCGAGGGGTTGAACGGGAGGTCTATAAACAACAACAAAATTAAAACTAATACTACGCGCCATAACTTCAACGTATATCGCATTAATTGCTGCCGGAAAATCTATCTTAACCTCGATAGCCCTAAGGGAATTACGAATGTACAGCAAAACGACGCCACCAATCCTATGTAACCTATCATTAGTAAAGAGTAAAACCCGGTATATCAAGTTCCCCCAACAAGTCCCGAGTCACGGTATTTAACCACGTTTTAGTGATAGCAACTATATCGTAGTTGCCGGAATAAATTATCGCCTTAAATTCGTTTAATTTATTTCTAATACCACGCACGTTACAATAAAAGACGCTTAAGTTATTTTTTTACCACGGGTCGGCGTTTTAAACTATTTTTCAGGTCGGGCCCGCGTTTCCCGGACACACAACGTTTAAAGAAGGCTTCGACCTATACAGCTTTCGAACGTCTTCGTCAATTAACCTACATGCCTAGCATTACCTATTTCATTAAAATGCAGTCTTTTATAAAAAGGCTAGGATCACTGAATTCTGACCACAGCTTTACGAAGGGTACGTTTTCCTCAGCACAAATCTTTTAATTTAGTATTCAAAAATATTGTTTTAGACGTAATCCTAAGACCCAAACCGTGCCTAGGGGTAATATTTAGAACTAAAGACCTATCTGACCTCGGCTTCAGGGACCTAATTAACCACCTATATCTCTCCAAATGTCAGGCACTCTCGTATCGGGTCTATACGAGTCGTTGCCCCCTACCATCGTCACCAACATCGAGTGACGGGAGGCAACATCAATCCTACCCACTTCGTCTCTAATTCTGCCAACCCTGGCCCATGGGAGACAGACCCTCCTACTCTTGGTTGGATTCCGTTCAACGAACTCTGTGTCCATATGGCGCACTAAAGAGTCCCCAATTAAAATAGTTTCCCCCTCGTTGACGTCCCTATCCAAATGGGCGAAAGGGTTCGAAACCTCGATAGGGGGGGGATTCCTATCACCTAACGTACGTGGCCTAGCTCCACCCTTAACTTCTCTAAATCACTCCCCATCTACTAATCTCGGACCAACCTTAACCCCTTCCTCAACTCTATCCAACCTTCCCGATAAGCTACCTAAACTAGAAACTAGGTTACGCACCTCACCCTTCAAACTACTAACGTCTTCAACGTTAGTATTGGTTCTGCTTTCGTCAACTGTAGCCCTACCCCTGCCCTCATCAAGCGTTGCAAGTCTTTCCGTTACCTCACGTACACTACGTTTTATGTCAACTATTTCCTCCCTTAAATCGCAAAAGAAACAAACCGATCTCTTGGTAATCGCCATCGGACCGCCGTTATAATCCTTAAAATCCGAATACCACCGGTTTACCCCACACCTAACACACGACGCTTTCTGCGACGGCATCGCGCAGTTAAAATTAGTTTATAACCATCACAAGTTTAAGTTAAATTAAGCCGGCACGATATGAAAACTTCTAAATCGCTAAAAACCACTAACATTCAATTACTTAACTATAACAATGTGAATATAAACGCAAGTATATAAAATTCAGAACTTTACAAAAGTAAAGTTATTGGCAATATCAAGAGTAGAAGCAATATCAGAGAGCTCAGGAAATGCGTCCGCTCAATATGGAATCTGGCTGATGAATGATATAAACGTGGAACGCTTCACGATTTTTCGTGTCATCCTTGCGCAGGGGCCATGCTACTCTTCTCTAATCGCCGATGATCTACAGATCTACAGAAGCTAAAGCTAACAAAGATGATGATGTCTGTCTGTCTGTTCTATGTTCATTTATACACACCTAAACGGTTGGGCGTGTATAAACCAAATTTAGCATATATATAGAGGGAGAACCAAGGGAGGCTTTAGTAACACACCCACCACTCCCAGTCTAACCCCTAGGTTGTGTTTCGAGGGGTTTTGCTGCGTAAGACGTACCGGGTGTTCCAGTGAAAAAAAATATATAGAGTGACGCTCGTACATATTCGTACAGAGAAATATTTCAGTTATATTCGTCCTTATCTAACATGTTTGTTTTTCATTTCTCAAAAAAAAAGAAAGTTATTTTTGAAATCAGTGACTAAATCTACATTAGTACACCGAATTTCATTAAAATTCGCTGCTAGCCCCCAAGCGGAAAAGATCCGAGATTTTCTTCATGCAACTCTTCCATACAGACCATTCTTTCTCAATGTACGACGTACAATAGAGGGATGGATATCGCTCTTAGACAGTCTTAATGTTTGGTAAATATTAACTACAGTCACTCGTAAATTCGCAGCAGCCATTCTTTCAATTCGTCTCGCTGCACGTTCTGAAATTTTGCACACCTTGGTAGAATTTTAATTATTCCAAAGCCTTTCCATTCCTTTATAACTATAGCAACCGTCGTAAATGAAATTCGAAGTAGTTCTCCTATCTTCCTATAACTCTTTCTAGACTCGTGTACAGCAATAACAGATCTCTTAAGATCCGTAGACAGCTTTTTACCACGACAACCCATTGCTTACTAATGGCTTGTACAATGTACATGTACAGTCATCCGTTTTCCATGAAGATTCACAGTGAAAATTCTTGAATTCAGAATTGTTAATAGTCTCTAATTAATAAACAGCCAACTACTGGTAAATTTTTTAAATTGTTGAAGCCCAAGGTGGACACACAAAGTATTAAATAATTTCGTAAGTAAATGTACGAAAACTTTTGCATTTTAACTTTTTTTTTTATTTTCCTGAAATTCTTTGATGTTTTATATTTTATGTTGGATTTAAACTAATTTTTTTATTTGTTAAATTTCTCCAAACGAAGGGGTAAACTTTTCTTAACTATCCTATGCATGGTACAAAAGAAAAAGACGATTATAACTGAAATATTTCTCTGTACGAATACTTATGAGTGGCACTGTGTATATACAGGGTGTTTCAGGAGGAAAGGTCAATACTTCGGGAGGTGATAGTATCGGTCATTGTGAGAAAAAAAGTTCATATGAACAATTGCAAAAAACCACTTTTTTCTACGTGAAGGTCAAAATATGAAAATAAAAACCTACTCTAATAGACAGAGTTTATTTCCACAACAGTTTCGATGCCCACTGGCATCCTCCTCGGGTGGATACAGAAAAACGAAGAGGATGCCAGTGGGCATCGAAACTATTGTGGAAATAAACTCTGTCTATTAGAGTGGGTTTTTATTTTCATATTCATATGAACATGTGTCTAATTCTGAATGGTTACGGAGATAGAGCTGTTTGAATCTACAAATACAAAAGCATTGTTAATGGTAATCAAGAAAGAGAAACCAATTACTGTTTCTAACATTTAATGTTAAAACATTGGCATTTTGAATGGTATCAGATACAGAAATGACAAATTTGTTACAGTTTACAATACGTTTTCGAAAATTCCACCGTCAACCTCAGTGCATTTTGCAACTCGTGTGCGAAGATCGCGTGTTGTTCGTCTGAGTTGATCTTGACGTTCTTTTATGCGAGCAGCAGCATCCAAAATGCGCGCGAGCAATTCGTCTCGTATATCCACCTTTCTTTTGTAAACTTGACTTTTCATCCAACCCCACAAACAATAATCTAACGGAGAGAGGTATGGAGACCTTGGTGGCCATTGAATGGGACCACCGCGGCCGATCCATCGACCAGGGAAAGTTTGATTTAGGTATTGCATCACCAGACGGGTAGAATGTGGAGGAGCTCCGTCATGCTGAAAGTACATAGCAGCGCATGTAGCCAAAGGAACATCCTCCAATATTCCTGGCAATTCATTTTGCAGAAATTCTAGGTAACTCTGTCCTGTAAGACGATTCTCTAAAGTAACAGGGCCAATCAGCTGATCATCGATGATACCGCACCACACATTGGCAGAGAAGCGATGTTGAAAATTTGTCTCCACAGTGGCATTTGGATTTTCGTCTGACCACCGATGAGAGTTACGAGTGTTGTTGATACCGTCACGGGTGAAAGTAGCTTCATCGGTGAACAGTATTAATCGAAGCAATCGGCGATTAGCATTTACCCAATGACAAAATTCCAGTCGCATGGCAGCGTCTCCTGGTTGAAGGTGTTGTACACGCTGTACATGATATGGATGCAAGCCTTCCTCACGTAATGTTCGCCATACTCTTGTGTGTGGTACACCGAGACGTGTGGAAATTCTTCGTGAGCTAGTAGTAGGACTACGCTCTACCAACTGAAGAATGTTTTCCACTTCATCCACATCTTGTTGACCTTCACGTTCAGATGAAACATGAGCGCTGGGAAGTGTACCAATCTCATGCAATGTGTTGAAAACCCTGGTAAACACTTTTCGATCCGGAATTCTGCGGTTTGGAAACCGTCGACAGTATTCTGCAACAGCAGCTGTTGCACTTCCATCGCAAAAACTTGTTTTCTGACTATTAAATAATCCTACTGTAAGATTGGTTCTTATTAAAAATTTGGACTGTGTCAAATGTTTTTGAAAATTTTGTCACTAGTGCAGTTTTTTATGCTGATTCTAAGTATGCAACTCATCTTTTGCAGAAATAAATATTTAACATTTTATTGGCGTTTGTTTGCAGGAATAGTGCCAGCTTCTTCAATCGAACTCGCAAAAAACAGTAATTTCTGTTGTTATTGATGTTTATTTGTTGCCTGCTTACACCTAGTTTAGTGTGAATATTATTGTTGTAGTGTGAGCATATGATAATGCAGTGTTGTAATCTATCTACTTGCGAGTTGCCTTCGGTCAGTTGAATGCCCGGTTAGGTCAATTGAATGCCCGGTTAGGTCAATTGAATGGCCGGTTAGGTCAACTGTACGCCCTTGACGATTGGTTAGGTTAAGTCGTGATATTGTTCGTTAAAACTAACGAAAATATTATGACTCAACCTAACCAATCGTCAAGGGCGTACAGTTGACCTAACCGGGCATTCAATTGACCGGGGAACATTAATAACAACAAAAATTACTGTTTATGCGAGGTCGTATGCAGAAGCTGGCACTATTCCTGCAAACAAACGGCAATAAAATGTTGAATATTTATTTCCGCAAAAAATGAGTTGCATATTTAGAATCAGTATAAAAAACTGTACTACTGTAGTGACAAAATTTTCCAAAAAATTTGACACAGTCCAAATTTTTAATAAGATCCGTAATATTTACAGTTTAATGCTATCTTCAATAGTGAATTTTACTATATGAATTTAAATTTTAATGAATATAAAATAAAATTTACGTATACGGATTGCAGAAAAGAGAGTCATATACCCTAATGCACGGTCACAATAACAATTTGGGGAAGGCAAGTTGCCCCTAATTGCCCCCTCCTTCTCTTGGATCGGCCACTAATAAATATACATGTGTGTGTGTTTGTAAAATCTGTAGTTTTAGTTTCTAGAAACTTTCAAAATTAAATTAAAACAAACCGTAATAGCTCTGTAATCACTCAGGAGGGACAGACACTGGGACAGCAGTCAGACAGACAAAATAAACCCCATTGCTCTAACTACCGTATTATTGGATTATTATTACCAGCACCAGTGGGAGTCGAACCCCGACCTCAGTGGCTTCACTTCGCTTGAAGTGAAACGGTGTTATCCACTGATTTGCCAACATTTTCATTAAGATAAACAATATTTTTTTTTTATAGCGAACAGTTATTCCGCGCGCGTGCGCGTATACTTCGTCAAAAGCTCTAAAATAAAATTTGTTGAATTTACCAAGCTTAGAGGACATTCATTTATTTCTATAATATTGTTTTCAATAAAAATGTAGCTTCGAACCTATTTCTCGTTTAATCACGCACTTGAAAGGGAATTTCTTTGGTTTCCCGGAGGACCTGGTCCACGACAGGAAGGGATAAACCATTCTCCTTGTCGAAGAAAGTAAAAGACTAAAGATTTTAGGGAATTAAAGAAGAGGTTATCAGACAGACTCACTGGAATGGAGTTAAAGAGAGGAGAAACAGACTCGGGTATGTGGAACTGCAGTGTCTGTTAATTTTGAAACTAAATAAACATTGCTAAACATAGATTATTAATAATTATTAGTTGAAACTAAGCTCTTTATCAGAGTAGGCCTGAAAAAGAAATTTATTTGATAAAGCACTGCCAGCAACCAGGAAAAAGTCGAGTGAATGAAGTGAACTTCCCGTTGTTTTATTACTCGATAAAAGAACAGTGCTGATAAGCTGTTTGTGAAAAAGCAGTGACACAAGTGCAAAAATAAAACAAGAGTTCTCAAAACATAAAATTAGGACAGTTCATCTTCATACGAAATAAATCCATTATCAATTAACTCAGATTGTATATATTTATATATTGTCTACAAAATCTGCTCCCTTTGTGATAAAGAAGTCCACGTAAGAGTAGAAATGTATAAAGCGAAATGTATAAATGTATTAACGATTTGTAAATTATATTTATCATGTTTTGAAATAATAGCTAAAACGATATATAGTCAAGATTTGCTGGAAAAACAGTAGATTCAATATAATTACTGCTAATACAGTACTACTACTACTACTACTACTAATAAAAATAATAATACATACATACACACATACATACATACACACAGGGAGTGCTGGAACTCCCGTTTGTCCTATCACTTTCCTTCTTAGCTGATCTTTTTCTTTCCGTGACTTATCTACCCTGAGCAGTCCAGCTTGCTCTCAAACACACTCTCCTCTCACTATTTCTCACTACACATACATGCATCTTACATACTACACAATCTTTTGAAAATAAAAAAAATATGGCATCGACCTCGAAAGTCATGGAGTTCCCTGTGGAGGGGACCCTAAATGTTTCCACTTCTGGCTTCTCCGCTGCAGATACCGGGAACGCAGACCCAGGTAACGGGATGGTTCTGCTACTGCCTAGTCAAGATATCCTGGGCCTCTCCCATCCTCCCTGATTTACTTTGCATTAACTTCTGCAACATTCGTGGCCTTTCATCAAATTTCCAATCTGTTGAACAAAACCTCTCTTCCTCTAAACCTCACCTTCTCTTCCTTACAAAATCACAGCGATTTGAGACAACTGACAACAACTCATTTTCTGTACCTTCCTACTTTCTCTATATCCAATTTCATTCCAAAGGTGAATGTTCCGTATACAGTATGTACGCAACGATCTAACTTGCTCTCGTATTCCCGAACTTGAATCCTCTGAATTCTACACCCTCTGACTAAAGCTTAATTGCCAATCTCAAATTAAATACATCTGCGTTGTATACCTTTCTCCTAATTCTACTGACTGTCCAAAACTCTTTGACTACCTTGCTTCTAAAGTGGAATATATTCTATCCCAGGCTCCCTTTGCTGAAATCTCTATTTTAGGAAATTTCAATGTTTACCCCCACCTTTGGCTTTCCTCCTATTTCACTAACATCCCTGGTGAACTAGCTTACAACTTCTCTATCCTGAATGGCCTAAAACAGATAGTACAGCACCCAACTCGTATCTACGATCGCACTGGAAATCGGCCCAACATTCTGGACTTATTTCTAACCACTCATCCTTCTTTTTATTCTGTCAAGCTATTTTCTCCGTTGGGTTCCTCCCACCACAATCTTATATCTGTTTCCTGTCCTATCGCACCAGTTCGACCTTCGGATCCTCCCAAGAGAAGACGCCTTTGGCACTTTGGGGCCCCTGATTGGGAGGCCCTTAGGCAGTACTTTTCTGATTTCCCATGGAATGACTACTGCTTGCGTCCTCCGATGCAAAAAATCCTTAGTTTAATTTTGTTTGTTCTAATGCTATCCGCAACAGAGAGGAGGCTTTCAGAAGGTACAATCACCATTCAACTCCTGACTATCACTTACTGTAGCTTATGTTTCTGCCCTAAATCGTACAAACTCTTTCATCTTTGTCTTTCATCTGGTACTTTTCCTTCCTGCTGGAAGTTCGCTTTCATTCAGGCTGTCCCAAAGAAGGGTGACCGCTCTCAACCCTCCAACTATCGTCCAATTGCTTTGATTTCTCGCCTTTATAAAGTTTTTGAATCTATCCTTCATAGAAAGATTCCTAAACACCCTTCTCACAATCTCCTTTCGGATCGTCAGCATGGGTTCCGCGAGCATTCAATTAAATTCTCATTTTCACACGAATTGGGGTGACAAGGCAGAAACAGCCCGGATGCAAAATATAGAAGATATAGTAAAGAGAAGAAGTAGAAACTAAAAGGCTTTTCATCTTGTCCTCTCGCTCACACCTACCCTCACACTCAACAACCCTCCCCCCATTCACACTCTCCACCTTCTTTCATCTTTGTTTCACACATTCCAAGAACATCAAACCTTCCACCCTTGGACACCTGCACTACTACTGCTCTCCTTTAATCATCATTTATTTCCCTTACGTTCCTACACTTACGTAGGGTGGCCCCTCCATGGGTGTCAGGAAATGATTGCCCCCCCCTGTACAGAAGAAACTGAAAGGAATAGAAAAAAAACAGACAAAACCACGCGAAAGAGCGTTTAATTTTGAATAAAAAACACTTGTTTTAATATCGGGTGTTGCCCCCATTTGCAGCTCTGACGGCCATTAATCGACGGGGGTATGATCCCAGAAGTGTCTCAAAGAGATCGGTGTCATGACTCATTTCTTCAAGGACTTCGTTGATCTTTGCAGTCATAATTTCTGTTGAATACCGATTCTGAATGGGTTGTTCCAGCATTAAGGACTCCACCCCATCCTTCATGATGGATCCGACATGTTGACAGACATTAAGATCGGGAGAATTGCCAGGCCATTCATTATTTCCGAAAAAATCAATGTTATTGTCCTTAAGCAGTTGTTGAGTCGCAAGTGCTTTCATACAGGGGGCTTTGTCGTGAAGAAAGGTTGCCTGTTCAACATCCAAAACACACTCGGGGTCTTTCAAAAACGGAATTACATGTTGGGCTAAAATTACATTTCGAAAATAAGGCCCATCCCAACTGGTTCCTCTTGGTTTGATAACCCAGATGAGCTTCCGAATAGAGAAAATAATGAAAACACCCACACATGCTGGATTTTTTACTATTTCTCGATACTTCTGGTCGTCTGGGACTTCATCAGGAGTTGTTGCCCAAACCCGATCATTCTGAAAATTTGGTTTTCTGGAGACATAAACGAAGAATTCATCGCTGACAACCAAGTGAAGGAAATCGTCTTCCGTCCATTCCTCAAGATAATCACAAAACCATAGCCGATCTTCAATATTAAGATCACTCTTCCGTGGCTTAGCTATTTCATGCCAAGCACTCAAGCCTTGGCGAACTCGAAATTGATGCACAAGTTGCCGATTGACTATCTTACCACGACGGATAAGTATCTCTTTCGCTACCTCAGAGCAGCTCTTCTTTCGGCGCCGTGATGCAGCAAGCACAATGTCTTTCGATTCTTGAGATAATTTCTCCGGTCTTCCTCCTCGAAATTCTGTTTCACAATCTTCAGGATTCTTATTCCAATTCCTTTTGACAAAGTCTTCTGATCTCTTTAATCTCTCAGCCACCCAGTGTCGAGTTATGAAAGTTGCACCAGCTTCCTTTGCTTCACGAAATGTGACAGCTCGAATGCGGTCAAGAACTCGCTTTTTCTCTGAATCGTTCAAAATAGATGATGCCATGGTTTCTGTGGGGAAAAAAATGATAAGAATTAAAATCACAGGAATAGAATATAATGGTTTTTATTCAGATTTTAACGCTTTCAAGTGGTCTCGCCGGTTTTTATCTATCTCTTCTAGTTTTTGCTCTACAGGGGGGGGCAATCATTTCCTGACACCCCTATATGAAAATTTTCGCATCTTCCATATAATTTCAGAAATTTAGGAATTTTTCATATATTTTTTTGGCATCAATCTACCCTTTGATATATGGAAGGGAATTCTACATAAAAATGATTATATATCAACACCAGAGTCAAAATGAACATTTTATTCAGCCATACAACGTTTCGAAAACTTATCCGTCTCATCATCAACTAAAAATTACAACACACGATTGAAGATTATCGACATAATTAAAAAAATATAAATATACAAAAAAAAATATACATTATACATCCTGAACCGTCGTTCGAACTCACATGAAGTAAGTAAAAAAAATTTATACATTAACTGTTAATGGTTCGACCATAACATAGTAAGTTAATGTATAATTCACAGTTTGGTTCCACTTTAATCTTTTATTGGATTGGGTAAACTTAATTAATTATATTTACAACAGAATACGAAATTAATTTCATCAGTTTACTTAATTATGAAATTAATCTGATGATACTTGAAGAACATTTAAATTATGTCCGAGGCGATTCGTAATCTGAAATGTCAACAACACGAATAAATTACATAATATATATATATTATATATATATATATATATATATATATATATATATATATATATATGATGAATAAAACCACGAAGGAAAGGAAACACAAAAAGGTGCTCAAGCGCTTTCGTCTAATGACATCCTCAGGAACACTGAAGTACATAAAGGGTTACGGCCTATATATAGGCTTTTTCCGGAAACATGTAGCAATACCAGTTCCACCTTCTCTTGGTTGGAATACTGAACCATCAGGGTATTTTCTTTCCTGAAATATTAGAAATGTGTTTGTTTCACTTTAAAAATATAATATCTGTTTTTCCTGAGTCCAGACTTCTGGGACACTCTGTATATTACTTTAGGTTACTTAAGGTGAGTTCGAACGACGGTTCAGGATCGACCTACGGTGGACCCCTCTGCAACATCCCGTCTCATTTGGTGGATTTGGTGAAGGAGTGAATTGCTGTCTGAGCTCCTCCTGCCCTCGTAGCCAGCCACGCTTGGCTCGTCAGGGACTTTGCACAGGAATCTGTCCAGCTGGTTCTTGAAGTTATTCAGGTCGGTGTGCTGGAGATTCCTCACTTCTTTTGGTACGACATTGAGAAGCTTTGGGCCTCGTATTCTGAGGATATTTTTCATCCTCGTTTTCATGGCCCTTTGTCCCACCGCAGCTGGGACCGTACAAAATCTGCCTCTTCTCTCATCCAGTTTGTTTCTATTTCATTTCTAAGGTTAGGGACAGAGCCCTCAAGTATTTTCCATATGTATATTATTGTGTACCGCTCGCGCCTTCTTTGGAGAGAGTAGAGTTTCAGTGATTGTAGTCGAGACCAGTAGTCTTCACCTTCCGTTTCCTCTATCTAAGATGTAAAAGTCCTTTATATAGCTTCAATGTTCGCAATTTTGAGCATGATGTTTGCTTTTCTGCTGCGCAAGCTCCTCCGTTGTAATTTTGATTTTATAGTGCTCTCTGAATTCTGCATCCGACGACATTATTACTCCAAGATCCCTGACTTGTGGATTTGGTGTTATCTGTTTGGCTTGCATAGTTTTGTACCCTTTTTCCTGTAGCTCCTTGTTATTACCATATCTTAGAAGTTGGAATTTTTCTTCGTTGAACTTCATATTGTTGTCTTCTGCCCACTGGAATAATGTTTCAATGTCGTTTTGTAATCTTTCTATGTCACCTTCGTTCAATATTTCCTTGCATATCTTTGTGTTATCTGCGAAACATGATACAATACTGTCATTGATATCTGCATCAGTATCTGCAATCATTATTATGAACAGCAAAGGAGCTAGTACTGTCCCTTGTGGAACAGAGCTCTCTACTTCCGAGACTTCCGATTTGACTCCATTTACCACTACTCTTTGTGTTCTTTGCGTCAAGAAATTAAATATCCATCTTCCCAGCTTCCAGTAATTCCTGTATTCTTAAGTTTATGTGCTATGATGATTCCATGGTCATATTTATCGAAGGCTTTAGCAAAGTCAGTATTGATTACATCTCTGTTTTATCCTCGACACAGTGTTTCCAATATTTTCTCCTGGTGGTATAACAGCTGTGATAGGCATGATCTTGCAGCCCTGAAGCCATGTTGATTTGGGTTGTATAAGTTCTTTTCTTGTAGGTAGTAGGTAGTTTCGCTTCTAATTATACGTTCAAAGCAGTTTATAAGGTGTGAGGTGAGAGCTACCGGCCGATAATTCTTGGGCATTGCTCTGTTACCACCTTTGAATAAAGGGGCAATGTTCGCGTTCTTTAATGGCAGTAGAATTTGTCCTGTGTCGAGTGATTTCCTCCATAGTAAGAATAGCGGTTTGGCAATACTCTCTTTACATTTCCTCAGAAATGTGGCACTCCATGTGTCTGGCCCTGGTGCCGAATTGTCTCGCATCTGTGATAGAGCTTTAATTACATCTCCTTCCGAGAACTCTAAGTTCATTAATAGGTTTGTGCCAGAATTTCTCCTTGGCTGATTTGTATCAATGTCGAAAAATTCGTATGCGCTTTCTACTTTCATCTCGGACTTAGGGGTGCTAAACACAGAGTTAAATTGTTCCTTAAGCAGTTCGCTCATTTTTTGGGGGTTATTTGTGTGTTTGGCCTCCCCGCCTATCAACGGACCAATACTCTCTTTGGACTGCATTTTCCTTTCGCAAAAGTGTAAAAGTATTTTGGGTTATTTTTTTGTTTTCTGCTACCTTGTTTTCCTCCTCGTTTGTCTTATGTATGAATGTTTGCTTTAGGTCCATTTCTATTTCGCTATTTCAGACTCCATTACACCTAGTATTTGTTCTGGAGTCTTCTCGTGAAGTAGTAATTCCCAATTTACTTCCTTTAAATCTTTATTTACACTTTCCCAATCTACTTTATTTGAATTTATGTTTAAGCCTTCAAATATTCCTTCTGTCTCTCTGGGATGCGTTTTCGGACCTCTGGGCGCTAACTTCAATTGTATATCGATTAGGTTATGTGCGTTACCTTTTCATTTATTATTATCTCATTGTTATTTGTCAAAATTAAATCCAAAACGTTCTCTTTCCTAGTGGCTTCACAGATTTCGGGAGTAAGGGCGTAATGTTATGTTATAATGTTATAATGTTTCAGACCAACAAAGACCCTAGGATCCACTCATGGCTGGTCTAGCTAACTGTGTTCGTAATTGTGTATTGTGCATGCCCTCCGTGGTGGCGGAGGGGACCTACAATTTTACGTGGGTTCCGAACCACAGAGCCTTAATTTTACTACCTTAAACTTTACCCATTCTATCAACATATGCGTCTAATCAATTTTTAAACATGTTTATAGACGTGCTACTAATTACTTCTACCGGCAAACTATTCCAGCTATTTAGTATTCTATGCGTAAAAATGTTTTTGGCAACTGCTGTCGCGAACCTTCTACTTGTCAACTTACACCCTTTATTTCTAGTCCTATTATATTGAGATATTTCGAAAAAGCTATCTCTATCTACGTTATCGAACCCATTCATAATTTTGAAAACCTGGATTAGATCACCCCTTAGCCTCCTAGTCCCGAGTGCAGTCAATTTTAACTCCTTAAGCCTATCCTCGTACGACTTCGACCTAAGCGACGGAATCATCTTAGTTGCTCGTCTTCGAACTCTTTCGAGTTTGTCTATATTTTTTCGCATATGCAGATTTCAAAATTGGATCGCGTACTCCAAATGGGGTCTAACTAATGATTTATAAAGAGGAACTATAATATCGCGCGATTTGTACTCAAAATTTCGAGCTATAAAACCTAACACTTTGTTCGCTTTATTGACCGCTGCTGTACTTTGTTTCACTACTTTTAAATCGCCAGTGACTATAACTCCTAAATCTTTTTCCTGCTCTACGCTTGCTAACTCCTTCCCTGACATACTATACGCAAAATTACCGTTACGCGAACCTATATGTAAAATTTTGCACTTATCGACGTTAAATTTCATTTGCCATGTGACTGACCAATCAACGATTTTATTCAGATCTTCCTGGATTTTACCTCTATCTTCGTCATTAATCTCCCTACCACCCAGCTTCGTGTAGCCCGCAAACTTTGAAACTGTACTGACTAGGCCGACATCTAAATCGTTAATATATATAAGAAAAAGCAAGGGGCCGAATACAGAACCCTGAGGAACGCCGCTCGCTACATATATAATAGCATTATTGCTTGGGTTCTATCATCTTTTGTAATGTTGCCATGAAACTTCTCAACATATATGACTTCGTCATTTTTCTTCCATGCTATGACTGGGAAATTAAAATTTCCGCAAATTAGAATATTTGTTGCTGAAGTTTCAAGTAATTGTAACATGTTTTGTAGTTCATTAGTGGCAAATTGGAATTTACTTTTTGTGGTGTTTGGTGGTCTATAGACGTCCATAATGGTTAGGTTCAGTTCTTTTACTTCTAATATAATAACTTCGACTGTGTTCTCTCTCTCTCTCTCTCTTCTCTCTCTCTCTCTCTCTCTCTCTCTCTCTCTCTCTCTCTCTCTCTCTATCTATATATATATATATATATATATATATATATAAATAAAGAAATAAAGTGCTGTGTGTATATATATATATATATATATATATATATATATATATACATATAGTGGTGGACCGGATATCCGCATCCGCATCCGCACTTCTGACTGCGGATGTTATGCGGATATTACCTCTAATAAATTATGCAATTTACAATTAAATTAGCTTATAAAGTAGCTTATAAGGCCCAGTCATGCACAGTTCATGTAAAGTATTAATTAGTACTGAACAAACAAATATATAAACCTCAAAATATAAATACCTGGTAACATAGAAAATTGAATGAAACTTGTTTCATTGAATTTTTGTGGCTGAAACTCTTGAGAAAGTTATTATTTTTATCATAATGAAAACATTAATATTAATTCTTATGCATTGCTTGCCATAATAGTAATATCACGAAATTTGAAAAATTATGTCATATATTCATAATTCTATATTATATTGATAGATTAACTAAATATCCGCATCTGCGGATATTGAAATTAAAGATCCGCATCCGCGGATGTTGAAAAACTGACATCCGGTCCACCACTAAATTTTATATATATATAAATATATATATGCTGCAAATCCACAAGGAAAAAGAAAAAAAAAGTCTTTTTCCTTGTGGTTTTCCTTGTGCAAAAGTCAGAGAAGGCCATCCAGCTTATACAACTTTATACACTTAAGTAATAACTTAGTTATACGTTAATATGAACCAGAGGTTCTAGTTAATATGCATTTTATTATCAAAACCAATTTTCATACGACAGATTATGTAACAGTTATCAGATCGACAGTGGTCTCTGACTTTTGCAAATGAAAAAGGATGTATGACAGTTTATGTATGAATGTATGACGAGTTGTTCCAACACAAACCAATCAACTATTCGAGAAACGTTGAAAAGAATTTGTCCTTCTTTCATCATTTAAATGAAATTGGCCGAAAAGACTCTGCCATAAATGCAACAGGAAGGCCATTTTGTTTTTCTCTTTAAATGAACGTTCATCAAAAACTCAATTTTACTCCCTTTATCCGAAATAAAAGTTTGCCCCCAAACTGGCAAGTCAACCATAACGATTTTTGATAGAACAAATTGTCTTTATCAATTAAGTGTTCAGCGTGGTAAACATTCAATAAAATAATTCTAAGGTTTCTACTACCTCTCTCTCTCTCTCTCTCTCTCTCTCTCTCTCTCTCTCTCTCTCTCTCTCCTCTCTCTCTCTCTCTCTCTCATCGGAAAAAGATTTTCTCTATTCTTTTGGTGGCACACCACGAATTATGAATGACTCAGTATATCACTTGCTGAATAAACACCCTTCACGGCGGGAGACCCAAGTTGAAAGTCGGCTACATTCAAAGCGTTGGCAGACACACACAGCGCACAGACATCCAGTTACAGCAAACACGTTTATACACTTGCCTGCCTTGTTAATGTGTTTAAAAATAGAGTAGAAAAATATTTTGTGGAAACACATAATTTTATAAAGAACTAAAAAAAGACTTACAAAATGCATTGACGTGGATTAGGCGAGGTTGAGTTGCGTTTCTGCCGACACGATTACTTTTTTCCTTTCTTCTTTCTCTTGAGTGGCTGGATGCACGTGACAGGTAAGGGCATGGTGTGGAAAATCTGATTTCTGCTCTTAATTCTTGTTTCCACCCCTTTCCTGTAGAAGCATTTCATCATTTTGCCGGCGTGAAGGCTCTGTGCGTACATGGGTGTAGACAGGAAGAGTTTAAACTTTACCTCTCTTAATCCTTTTGGGGCTAGCCTGAAATATGTCATGGGGTCTTTGTTGGACTGATACCTCGGTAAATAGCGCTGTAAATATTTTGTATAAAATGAAACATATGTTTGAGGTTTTTGTGACAATATCAAGTAGTTGATATAGTCGACCCCGATGTCCATCGTTAATTGGTTCCTTGAAAACGCAACGGATAAAGGAAAGACGGATAACGAATAACGATTTCCCATAGATCCAATGTTATAAATGAGAGTTACGCTCCCAGGTCGCCAGGTCTTAAGTTTAAAGTGCCTTTACTAGTTCACAAATGACTTTCTAATATGTTTTATAGCTTTGATATAACACAGTACAAGTTTCCAAAGACATATAAAATGAATATCAAACAATAAATAAAAATTAAACAATGAATTAAGAAGAGTAACTTACCCTGATTTGGTTAAATTAAGTTCTACGTGGGTGAAAGGTTGGAGATGGTTATAGGTCATTGTAAATAAGGCCATTGTAAATAAATTTAATCAATTATTTTATTTCACCAAACAATGCAACAGATTCACTGTTCAACAAAGATTCTGTTCCTCTGGTAGTGTTGGGTGTTCCTTACTGACTTTTTAGTGCTGATTTCGAAAATAATAGTGAAATTGTTCTATCTCCCACAGTTTTATATATATATATATATATATATATATATATATATATACGGTATATATATATATATACACACACACGAGGGTACTTCCGCACTTTTTATTTTAGTGATAATATAGTATACAGGGTGATTCAAAAGTCAGGTTACATCGGGAAATACTGTATTATGTAATGATACAGGGGAATAGTCACATCACATGTTCGATATGGCCACCGTTAACGGCAATGCACTTGTGCAGCCAGCTAGGAATATCACATCAATGCGCTCCTCCTTCGATAACACCTCATAACTCATTTACCTGCAAAGAAACAGAAAAGCTCTATGTAACCTGACTTCTGAATCACCCTGTATATAATATATACTCGTAATAACGAGCCAAACTGAGATCTATAGGCTTATTTAGGCTAGCAACAGTATAGGCTTATTTAGGCTACTCGTAGCTGTCACATATCGTACGAGTAGTGAGCATGGCTGCGCCGCTTTCAATTTGTACTCTGGAAAAACAGAGATCCGTGGTTCGTTTTTTGGGGGCAGAAGGTGTGAAAGGAGCTGAAATTCACACGCGCTTATGTGTTCAGTATGGGAATAATGCGTTACCACGGCGAAGTGTGTACGAGTGGACTCAAATGTTCAAGGAAGGTCGGACATGTGTGACAGATGCTCAGCGCTCAGGACGACTGTCAACATCAACCAGTGGTGACAAGCAGGAAGAAGCCGGAGCCATGATTTTCGATGACAGAAGATTAACAATAAAAGAAATTGCATCGTCATTAGACATCAGTCAAGGATCAGCCTATTCGATAGTTCATGACATTCTTGGCTTTCACAAGGTTTGTGCAAGATGGGTGCCCAAACAGTTGACAGAAGAGCACAAGCGTAATCATATGGAGGTCTGCTCTCGTCTTTTGGCGCGGTATCATAATGAAGGTGAAAACTTTTTGGTGCGCATTATCACTGGAGATGAAACCTGGATCCATCACTATGAACCAGAAAGCAAACGACAGAGCATGCAATGGAAGCATCCAACATCTCCTGTTGCAAGGAAGTTCAAAGCGCAGCCGTCAGCAGGTAAAGTTATGCTAACACTGATTTGGGATACACGAGGCCCTATCCTTGAACATTATCTAGAGCGTGGAACTACAATAACAAGTGCATCGTATTCTGACATGCTTCGGAATGAGTTAACGCAAGCAATTCGCACAAAACGGAGAGGGAGATTATCGGAAGGTGTTATTCTGTTACACGGCAATGCGTGCCCTCATACCGCTGCACAGACTAGAAAATGCCTTCAAGAACTTAAATTTGAAGTTCTCGACCACCCAGCCTACAGTCCAGACCTGGCACCTTCGGATTTTTACCTGTTTGGACCACTGAAACACGCTTTGAGAGTCAGCGATTCCAAGGCGATGATGACCTGAAGGAGGCGGTGCATGACTGGCTACGCACACAGCCATAAACATTCTTTAGTGATGGCATTAGGAAGCTTGTAGATCGCTGGACTAAGTGTCTTGAGAAACCGGGAGACTATGTTGAGAAGTGATGTGTTTATAATCTATCAGATGTGAAAATAAAATTGTGAAAATAAAAAGTGCGGATACTTATTGAATTACCCTCGTATATATATATATATATATATTACCGGGTGTACATAAAGTCACGATCTAATTTTGTGAAGCACTTGGAAATTATATGGAATTCAATCATAAAATGATAAAGTGGTAACATTTATTAAATAATTAAGAGTAGGACTCGACGTGACGCCCATCAGTATCCCTGCACAGCTCAAATCGTTCCGCAGCATTTCTAAACACATTCTGGAGCATTTGCGGGGTTATGTTATCTGCAGCAGTTCGTATACGTGTACGTAAGTTTTCAAGACTCGTAATCTTCGTCTGATAGACGTGCGATTTGATAAAGCCCCATGCAAAGAAATCTAAAGGGGTTAAATCTGGTGATCTCGCTGGCCAAGGTCTGTTGCTTCCGCGTCCGATCCAGCGATTTGGAAAACGTCCATTTAGATAATCCTGAACAATTTTGGCATAGTGACAAGGAGCACCATCACGTTGATAGACGACGGGGATAGGATTGTTAGTACCGTCGTCTATCAACATGATGGTGCTCCTTGTCACTATGCCAAAATTGTTCAGGATTATCTAAATGGACGTTTTCCAAATCGCTGGATCGGACGCGGAAGCAACCAAAGACCTTGGCCAGCGAGATCACCAGATTTAACCCCTTTAGATTTCTTTGCATGGGGCTTTATCAAATCGCACGTCTGTCAGACGAAGATTACGAGTCTTGAAAACTTACGTACACGTATACGAACTGCTGCAGATAACATAACCCCGCAAATGCTCCAGAATGTGTTTAGAAATGCTGCGGAACGATTTGAGCTGTGCAGGGATACTGATGGGCGTCATGTCGAATCCTACTCTTAATTATTTAATAAATGTTACCACTTTATCATTTTATGATTGAATTCCATATAATTTCCAAGTGCTTCACAAAAATAGATCCTGACTTTATGTACACCAGGTACCTATATATTTTAATCCCGCATGACCACTCCCGTTCCAGTGTTTATAGTTATACTCCCCATTTGCTGTAAACTACTGGTCTCCCCATTAAGTGCAATTCATCTAACTGCTATGTTAGCCATTTTCAGTGCCACAGTACCATCTCTGGCCCCGGTACCTCCGGAAAAGTGTAGTTCTAATCCTGCCAATTGTACCTACATATTCCTGTTTCTGAAACAAAATTCAAATTCAATTTGTTCAAAAACTGTGGGTGATGGAAACATTTCGCGTCCATATTCGTATTCTGCGTGCAAAAATCTACCAGAATCACCATAATTTACTTGAGGAACAGGAAAAAAGTTCTGATTTTTTGTCCAGTGAAACCAGAGTAATGCGAAACAACCGTCCAATATGGCGTTCAGAGAACAGACTGAAGGCAGATTTGAAGTTCGGAAGTTCTCGACGCTGCCCCAGACAACAAACGGATGAACGAACGATGAAATGCGCGTCGCTTCGACTCGGCAAACGGACAAAACAACGGATGAGCGGGAATACGTGGGAATACGGGGATGGTGTTAAGGGGTCATTCAAAAACCACGTGGTCCGTTTTCGGGTGATTTTCAAACCCGCCCCCCCCCCTTGTGGTCATTTGTGGCCAATGACTTAAACCCCCCTCCAAACCACGTGGTCTTCTGATGTCACCCCCATCCCTTCTTAATCTTATGTAAATTAAAATGCAAATTAAAATCAAGCAAATTAAAAATAATCACATTAAAAGTATGGCGAATTTGCGTTTCATGAACGTTAAAGATTCGAATCTTCTAGAATTTTTCCGGAATAAAGGTACACCGGATTTGTGTTTATAAAGATTCGAGTCTTCTGGAATTGTCTGAAGTTTACGAACTATATATATATATAATATGATAAACAATATTATAAACAGGATATTTTAATGCTTAGTATTGGCCACGTGGTTAAACGTCAAACCCTCCCCCTACCCCATGTGGCCCTTGGTGGTCAAATAAAGAACCCCTCTCCCCCTTAAGGACCACGTGGTTTTTGAATGCCCCTAATTGATTAACGACGAATAAGCGAAAAACGGATAACGATAACGGACGACGGATAACGGGGAAGGACTGTATACAATTAGCACAAATATAATTGTCGAGCTAGTTTATATATTCTCCTCTTTTCCGTAAAGTTCCCTTGTGAACTTTTCCAGAGTCAAGGTATTTTCTTTAACCTTTTTCCGTACCCGGCTCTGGTGGGGAGGGAGCGGAGGGTGGGGAGAGAGCCTTATGCTTTACTATCCAGTTTTTTACTACTGCTAGAATAATTGAAAAATGAAATAGTTTAATAACAGCAACCTCCCCGAGTGAACGAAATAGTTTTTGAAGCTTTCTCTTGTCCATGTAACTCCTTGTAACTCTCTCTCTCTCTCTCTCTCTCTCTCTCTCTCTATGCCTTATGTTCATCTATCCAGTTTTCTACTATTGCCAGAATAGTTAAAAAATGCGCAGTTTAATAACAGGACCCTCCCGAGTGGAACGAGAAGTTTTTGAGGCTTCCCCTTGTCCTTGTAACTCTCTCTCTCTCTCTCTCTCTCTCTCTCTCTCTCTCTCTCTCTCTCTCTCTCTCTTTTTTTGTATGGATAAATTGATAGATATAGTCTTTGAAATTCTTTTGCGAAAGAGTAACGGAAATTGAGTTTTGCAAAAAGATCTGATGAATTTGTCAACATTGTATAAATATTTGAATTATTCTCTCTGTGAACTTCATATATTAACATACTTCTTTGCCTTTGAGTAAGATTTGCTCGTCAAAAAATTTTTCCGAAGTTAAAACATACTGTAATAATGAAATATACATACATACCAATATACTCGATAGATTTCTTTGCAAATAAAGAGTTACGTACATACGTACGTAAGTATGTATGTATGTATGTATGTATGTATGTGTGTGTATGTTTGTTTGTAATTCATACATACATACTTTATGAAAGAACATATTTCACATTCTCAATGGGATGGTCATAACGCTCGAGTTACGGGTTTTTTGGTTTTGCTGTGAACGGTCGAGTGAGGTGACACAAATCTGCGGAATTCTCCCACCAATCTTTATATATCTCGCGACAATGGGGCCAATAAATCAATAAATAAAGTGAAATAAATAAGACAATAAAAATGCGTTTCTTTCTTTCCAGGATCGCCCCAAACTGGTGGTTCCGGTGAAGTCGCTTCTCAGCCCTTCTTCCTTCCGTCCGGTAATCGGAATGTGACTACAACCGTCGGTCAGAACGCTTACCTTCATTGCAGAATTTCCTCACTTGGAGACGAAGCGGTAATTACCATCGTTACCTTTTCATATTCATTTTATATATATACAGAGTGCACCAGAAAAATTTCCCTATTTTTATTTACCCGTTATTTTACAACGAACGTATATTTTATTTGTGGGCTTTCTTCTTCATAAAGGTAACCGATCGAGGTTTTTATTTCGCATATTTCTGACTTCTACGAAATTTCTACAAGATTTTTACTTACCACAACTAATTAGTTTGCTCTTAAAAGAATTAATTGCATTACCCCAGATTCATGGTGGTTTCAGCAGGATGGAGTACCTCCCCACACTTCTTGTGAAACTCGCAACTTTTTGAGGTAGCATTTTTTCGGGCGACTGATTTCCCTTCATGAGCCAGTGGAATGGCCTCTATATTTACCTGACCTCACACCCGTGACATCTTTTGGGGGTTACATAAGAGACAGGCCTCCTATTCTACCAAACCAAAGACATTTAAAGACCTAAAGACCAAAGTCTGAGTTAATGAACAACATCCCAGTTGAGCTATTTCCAAAAATTATGTCAAACATTTGTGTAAGGTTGAATACTGCTATGAAAAAAATAACGATTACACTGAACATGTTCTTTAATTAAGGTTAATAAACTCCCATGTTTTACTACTTATTGATTTGTTTTTGGTATAGATTAATTTTTTTTAGCTTAGAATATTTATTTAGAAATAAGAAAATTTTTTGTGGACACTTGGTATATATATATATGAAAATTATTTCACGAAAGTAACACGTGAAAAATATTTATGATGAATAAAACCACGAAGGAAAGGAAACACAAAATGGTGCTCAAGCGCTTTCGTCTAATGACATCCTCAGGAACACTGAAGTACATACTTCAGTGTTCCTGAGGATGTCATTAGACGAAAGCGCTTGAGCACCATTTTGTGTTTCCTTTCCTTCGTGGTTTTATTCATCATATAATATATGTAAAACCCCACAGGAGATAAAGTAAGTTGTACAGGTTGGTGGAAAGACGGAACCAGTGTTCTTCGAGAGACGTCTGAATTCCAGGAAATACGTGTCCATCCTTCAGAATTATCTTTTTCGATTATTCCATGGAGGAAAGTTCCAGTTTTACAAGGATGTGTTGCACCACCCCCTCAAAAAAAAAACCCATATCTTCAACTTATCAACCTCACAATACGATGATCACTGAAAAAAACAAAAAGAGTTACGTGAAAACTAGGTATGAATTCAGTCTCCTTCGAGATATGTATCAAATTTCAATGAAATATTGACTGTACTCTGGCGAAAATTGGAACATATATCGTAACTGAGAATGTTATTATATCGATGTCACAGTGTGTCCAATCCCTTCATGAAGTATGTGCAAACGCTATTAGATGCTGATTGCATGTGTTCCACTGATTTATCATATCTCTTAAAGAGGTATATGTAAATTATATATTTAGAGTTTGGCTGCTCATTTTATTTCTGCATGCTGATATATATATATGGTGCGCGCGCACATTAAACAATGAAAAGAAATTCGAAGGCCTTTCGTGTATATTAACAACACCTCGTTAGGAAAAAAATGGAAAGTGATTTCACGTATATATAAAGGGTGATCCAGAGAAATGGGAACCAAAAGAAACCCCTGTAACTCTTAAAGTATAAGTCCTTTTATAAAATCATACGCATCATTCGAAAGAGGATAGTTACAAGTTTGTACAAGATTGTATAGGTTTTGACAATACAAGACAAGATAAGATACAAAACAAAATAAAAGTGTTAGTTAAAACTAACCCTTCAAGATGACTGGCTCAAAGATCTTTCAAGACAAATTTTCAGATGTCAAAATCACCTTCTAAGAGCTGAAACTACACTTCTTCCATGCTCATAATATTGCTCAGTTATGAAACGCAGCTCTTCCACAGTCCATGCAGTCATCTTGAAGGGTTAGTTTTAACTAACACTTTTATTTTGTTTTGTATCTTATCTTGTCTTGTACTGTCAAAACCTATACAATCCTGTACAAACTTGTAACTATCCTCTTTCGAATGATGCGTATGATTTTATAAAAGGACTTATACTTTAAGAGTTACAGGGGTTTCTTTTGGGTCCCATTTCTCTGGATCACCCTTTATAATGAAATGAAATGGAAAAATTTTACTGTTTGATCGATAGTCCATATGACAAATAGTAATAGTGGAAAAAAATACTGAAAGTAAAAATATTAGTAACGAAAAATAGCAATCTCGAAGACAAACGTTTTCATACCATAAAGTTTAGATTAGTTTAAAGTTTAGTTTAGATGCCATATGGCAGGACTGACAAATAGCTTGGATGATTTGGTCGGCTGGTTTGGGAGGCTCGAAACACTGTAGTTTGCGAACATTAGGCTCAAAAGTTTGGATTGCCTGTAGGTTTCTCGTTCACGTTTCACAATTGTTGATAAGGCGTCATATTCTGTATCAAATCGATCCATGAATCCGTATTCTATCTACAACATTTAATATTTTAATATGACGTGGTTGATTTTTTGCTTTTTATCGAAAATAATTATAAAAATGGCCCTCTAAACAGATTTCAATGACGATAAAATGAACATGATATTAGAAGGGCCTAGTTTGGCTGGTACCTCAGTCGATGAGATTGTCCATATTTCACCGAAGAATAATCTGCAGGGGCATGCATCAAGAAGCGCGATGCAAAAAGACAAATTGTATCAAATAAATACAGCAGTGAGCGGAAAGTAACACTGAAGCAACGTGACAAAACAGCATTGTCATGAATTGTGAAGAGCGACCAGAAGCCAACATCATCAAAGCTTATTCGTTTAGTTATCTTCTAGTTAGTTTGACTGCGATAGTGCATGATTATCGTTGCAAACTACTTTTAATTAAGCTTTGGACAGATTTTGATGCAGTTGTCTTCCATTGACGATTTACAAGTTATTTCGTCAGTGTTGCTTTGTGCTCGCTATTATGCTTGTTTCTACCTTTTTTATTGCGGTTCATGATATCATGACCTTGGAGGCTAGAGTCCTCTTGAAACATGGAAAATCTCGGATACTTTGGTCACTAAGGCACCACCCAAACGTACCTCTCTATATCATGCCCATTTTAGGTCATTTAAATCTCTTTTAAGGGCAATTTTTATATTTACTCTGAAAGAAAAGCAAATATCAGCCTCAACATATTAAAATATTAATTGTTCTAGATATAATACGGTCATACGAATCCATAGGTCGATTTGATACAGGATATGACGCCTTATCAAGAAGTGTGAAATATGAACGAGAAACCTACAGGTGCTTCCAAATTTTTGAGCGGTAGTGTATACTGTATATATTCAGGAAACACGCGTAACTCTTAAATAAATAAAAATGCTGAGCAAAATAATTCTTTAATTCAGATAAAAAGAAAATTGTCTCATTTTGCTCCCTTTAGCATAATGCAAAAAACTTTCAAAAGAATTTCACATAAATACCATAAATACCTCTTTTTATAGATCGCGCACACGTTTTACAGTAATACCTATTTCAAACCCTTGAAGACTTTCACCATTTCTTTAAAGCTTTAAGAACACTTCATTATATCCTCCTTTTACTCAATAAAAAGCCCTTCGAAAGGGTTGTATGAAGAGCCCAAAAAGAGGCCTCTCAAAATTCGTCAATATATAGTTAGATTTTTTAAGGATACAATGTACTTTTTTAAAAAAGTCGTATTTTTGTAAAGATAAATCTCAGAATTCTTTGAGAAAAATTTCAAAGTAATTTTTAAGTACCTGAATACGTGGCGCCATCTGTTGGAAGCAACTTCAACTACATTCCAGTTCAGTTCTTTTTTGTTTACAGTGTTATTGCATGTATGTTCGTTTGTTATCGAGAACAACATACTAACTAGTAACTACTACTTAAGTTTTAACACTAAACATATTAGAAATAAGTTTAATTTTGCGTTGGTGGAATTCGAACCCAAGTCCCTGAGAATACAAATTTTGCGAGCCACGCACGTAATCCACTCTGCCACGGGAGTTAAGCTTTAGGAGCAGAGTTTTCTATACTTTTGTATTATATTTTTTTTTTTACAATTGCCTTAATACTCCCGGTTTTCCGAATATATATATATATATATATATATATATATATATATATATATATATATATATAATTTAATAATCTGTGTTCAAGACAGTCTTAATTATAGCTTAAGGGGAAGTAAAATTAAAAAGTTATATAATATATATATATATATATATATATATATATATATAAAAGAATGAATAATATAAATGAATAAAGACAAAATATATATATATATTAATAAAAGTAAAAGTAACAAATAGTGTATATATATATATATATATATATATATATATATCATGAAGATCTCTTCATGAAAGAACTGACATATGTATGGTTCTGCCAGTCAGCCATTCATCAATTTGGGCTAAATAATGTGAAATTGTTGCTTAATTAAAAGCGTTCCTGAGTAGATTAAGATCTCAGAAATACAAACAGACAGAACTATTGCACGAATGTTGCCATGCTGATTCCATGTTCATGGAACTGACTGTGATGTAGTTCTGCAATTTCGTATTATTTACCTTCATTCGTTGGTTTTCTGATTTTAAATAAATGCTTTTTCGATTTCCCGTATCATATATCGTAATTTTAAAAATTAACATTTTCGCTTCCGATATAAGCCAACCTCGTTTCAGTTTCAAAATTTTAACATTTTGTGGAAATTCTTTTATCGGCTTATCATACGAAGACTAACGAGGCTCCAGCATCAACTATACTGTTTTGGGAATAGATTCGATAAAATATTACACGGAATCCTTCTCACTGTGGCGTTTTGGAACATAAATTAAATCGCAATATTTTAGAGAAACTCTTCTAAAAAGGAAGAATCATTGTTGAGAAAAGAAGTTTTGTAAATTTATTAAATTTTTAAATGTAGTGAACTTGACTTAGTAATAATAATAATATTGTATATATGATATGGAATTAACTTCGTTAGTAAAATTACGAGGAGATAGGATGCACAAATTCGGACACCGCTAAATCTGGATTCGACCCTCAACTCTGAGGCTGCGGCTCTACCAATATATAGGGTGATAGTTACAAGTTTGGACAGGATTGTATAGGTTTTGACAATACAAGACAAGATAAGATACAAAACAAAATAAAAGTGTTAGTTAAAACTAACCCTTCAAGATGACTGCATGGACTGTGGAACAGCTGCGTTTCATAACTGAGCAATATTATGAGCATGGAAGAAGTGTAGTTTCAGCTCAAAGATCTTTCAAGACAAATTTTCAGATGTCAAAATCACCTTCTAAGAAAGTAATCCGTCGGTGTGTCAGAAATTTTACCCTAACTGGCAGCATTGGAAAAAGAAAACCAACTGGAAGAGTGCGCACAGCAAGGATAGACGAGATCATTAACAGAACTCATGAAATTGTACAGGATAATCCTAACATAAGCATCAGACGTGCTTCTCAGCTGTTAGGAGTTGGATATGGAACAACACACCGTATATTCAAGCAAAATTTAATGCTCTTTCCATATAAAATTCAAACAGTGCAACAACTAAACGATGGAGATTTCGCACGAAGACGACAATTCTGTCAATGGATCCAACAGAAGGTAAATGACACCACCAATTTCTGACACACCGACGGATTACTTTCTTAGAAGGAGATTTTGACATCTGAAAATTTGTCTTGAAAGATCTTTGAGCTGGAACTACACTTCTTCCATGCTCATAATATTGCTCAGTTATGAAACGCTGCTGTTCCACAGTCCATGCAGTCATCTTGAAGGGTTAGTTTTAACTAACACTTTTATTTTGTTTTGTATCTTATCTTGTCTTGTATTGTCAAAACCTATACAATCCTGTACAAACTTGTAACTATCCTCTTTCGAATGATGCGTATGATTTTATAAAAGGACTTATACTTTAAGAGTTACAGGGGTTTCTTTTGGGTCCCATTTCTCTGGATCACCCTTTATATCGGAAATTGGTGTGTTTCTAGGAACCTTATTCTAATGAGTAGAGCCCGGATGTTTACGTACTAAAAACCCTTAAAAAGGGCAGGCAAATAGGCAAAATAAACATTCAAAATAGGCAGGAAAACCCCCTCAAAAAACATTTATAAACTTGCTTTCGAAAAACGTTTAATCTAGAATAATACCTTTATATAAATATGCATAATACATATTACGACGCTCTTAGTGAACAAAACAATAGGTAATGCAAATATTAGTTTACGTATAATAACAAAGATTTCATTTCCAAAAATAAAGTTTAATATGGAATAATAGCATTATACACGTATAAATAATGCATATCACACCGTCATTATAGTGAATAAAACAGTAGGTATTGAAAATGTTCGTTACACAATAATGACAAGGATTTAAATCTCAAAAAATGTTTAATATAAAATAATACTATTATGAAAGGAGGAGATTGTAGGCACCAATCGACCAGGGAAGTACTGCAGGGGGGATGTTAGGTAGGAGACAGGAATTGTTGGGACTCCCGTTTCTCCCGTCACTCTCCTCCTCTGCTGATCTGATTTTCCGTGTCTCATTTACCTTGTGAGCAGTCCAGCATGCTTTAAAACAAACATTTCTCCCTCTTTTCCTCACTACACATACATTCATCTCACACACTGCACAATCTTTTTTCAAAATTTATATTTAAAAAAAAAAAGAAAAATGGCATCATTGAGCCTTCGAGACTTTGTCTTTGGCTCTCTCCTTCTTCTGCAGAGGGGACACTTTTGTGGGCGTTCGCCCTTAGCCCTCTCCTTACGTAAGAAAAGTGCACGTTCAGTTTCTGTTATATATATACATACAGTAAACTCTCGTCCAACGCGGGGGTTAGATTCCTCGAGAACGGCGTGTTAGGTAAATCCGCGTTGGACAAACTTAATACCTTGTGCCTATGGGATAAATGGAGATACGTGAACGCGGCCGCGTAAAGTCTCCAGTTAATACTAAGATACGTAGATTTTTTATTCACACGCAGTAGTATAGCCGCAAAAGGGGAGAGTGCAAGAATGTTGCAGGTTATTATGTAATGTTGCAAAGGGGGGTGGGGGTTGTTGCAAAGGGGGATGGGGGTTGTTGCAAAGGGGGTTGTTGCAAAGGGGGGTGGGGGGGAACTTGGAGGCGGCGTTATCCCCCAAGAGAAAGGAGGAGGAGGAGAGAAAGGAGGAGAGGTGTTCACCTGGCAGGAGCCAAGTGCACATTAAGACTTCAGCCGAGTTGGCGTTGTTTTATAGGCTCCTAATCAGCCAGTTGGCGTAAATGGCTTGAGTTGCCAGATACCGCGATACCATTGTATACATTATTATAGACTCCTAATCAGCCAGTTAGCTGTAATTGGCTGCCAGATACCTCTTTTTAGCAGTATTATTGTATACATTATTATTATATACGCCTAATCAGCCAGTTGGCTGTAAATGAGTTGCCAGATAGCGCCATGTATTCCGAAGACAGAGTTGCCAGATACCATTGTATACACTATTATAGACTCCTAATCAGCCAGTTGGCTTAGAAGGCTTAAATATTGCCAGATACCGCAATACCGTTGTATACATTATTATATTTCGAATACCGGTAGTAGAAGGCATAACAATAAACAACATTGCATCATTCTTTTTATTATAAATATATAGAAAATAAATATACATTTGAGGAATATGCGTATAACAGAAATATATACACACAATTATGGATATATATATATAAAATAAAATATACATTTCAAATAAATATACACTTCAATAGAAATATGTACATAACAGTACAGGAGAAATATACACACACCACACAATTATGGTGATATATAAAATAAAATATACATTTCAAATAAATATACACTTCAATAGAAATATGTACATAACAGTACAGGAGAAATATCAAGCAAAATATATATATATATATATATATATATATATATATATATATATAAACACAAATCAACAGAAATATGCGTATAATCGGGGAAATGTCAAGCAAAATATATACAATTCACTTTTTTTTCAAAATACTAAACTCTGTCTTAATCGAGTTTACAATTACATCATTATTGCTCTGCATTACGCAGTATATGCGGCTTAATAATATTTCACCGCTTAAAGTATAGGGAAACCTGTATTCGATATGAAGGGCTTTCATATCGTTCAGTACTATTTTTGTTCCCACTTTACAACCGGTTGGTAAGTCATCTTTAAACACGTCTAGAATACAATCAAAAGCACGCACAAAGAGATCATCGTTAGCTACATTATTAAACACAAGTTTATAAGAACGCTTTTCCAATCGAGGGTTTATTTCTACCGACTCGAGCTTTTCAATCGTGAACTCACTCAACATAGCGGCAATTGAAATAATCTTCTAAATCGTTACGACAACTGCGCGTTATATAAAGAAATAGTTCTTCAGGGTGAACGGTGTAGGTGAGCTCAGCCTTTTACCGATCAATTGCTTTGTACCAAAGTTCATGGTATTTCAAAGAGTCTAAACTTTTTAAATAAACATCCAGCACTAGACCATTCTCACCAGTCCTACACTCGGTAAACCCATCGAGCAGAGCAGTGTATGCGTATTCAAGTACTGTATCAAAATAAAGCATATCCGTAACACGCGCGTCTAATATAGGTTTCAGTTTACGGAATCCGACGATTTCAAACATTCTGTCGAGGATGAAACGGTTTCGCGTAGGAATAAGAGCGTTATTATCAGAAGCATTCTTCCACATCAGCCTTATATCAATGCACGGCCGATCGTTATTTATACACAACGTACATACAACGGCGTATGAGGGTGCGTCACTAATCTGCTCTCTTCTTGTACCTACGTTAGCAGGTATTTTATAACGATCTTCACTCCACTTCTCAACTATCACAAAGATTCTATTCATCTCCTCGATACTTAAATAAACCCGTTTGTTTGTCGGTCTACATTCCGTTTCCAGTACATAGCTAATGGTACCGGAATTACGCCTGAACACGCGCAACGATTTCGTCACGGACACATCGTACGAGGCGTTGAGAATGCTGCTCAAAGGAAGTTCCATCGTATTCGAAGAGCGCACGTCCACTCGGCTCAAGCTCTGAGATAACTATGAGCCGTGTGAGGCACGCAGGTAGGCAGGAATGGTTCGACGGGCGGCTGACTCGATAATACGTGAATGGGCTTGTTCCGCGAGTCGAATTGTTGTACCGGTACAAGAATATCACTACCAGCCTACGCACCAGACAGTTTGGATAAGAACTAGGAACATTTTACTAAACATCTCCACACTCCGGCGCACTATTTGAGAGGAACATATGTTCATATTTTTCATTTCTGCCCATCAAACGATACTCGTCTCTAAACTCTGTTAAAAATTCACGCAGGGCACTAGCCACAACCTCACTACGAACCTCATCATGATATACGTTAATATAGTGATAAAAATACTTAAGATTGTCCATGATCACGAGATTCACATTTCCAGTCGTAGGGTATGAGTAATCGACATGGTGTAGCATGACGTAATACCGCTTGTCACACCACCCATCAGCAAGACTCATTATCCATACCTGCTGCTTCTCTTCTGCACGCGTTGTTTCTTTACTTCACGGTGTATGTGAGACTTTATAAAGTTTAGCTCTGCAGTATACTTCAGCACATCGTCTGTGCAACGAAAGCCTTCAACGGTCTCACCAGAACATCCGTAGAGTATTTGTACATCTTGGAACTTCGCACAATCCAATGTGTTTTTAAAAGAGGCATAGGAGGGATGAATAGGAAGTTTTTCGGTATCCACCACATCCTGGCACTTTACTGAATACCATTTCGTAAACGTTGTACAAGCAATATTAAAGGTAGCCATTTGAATACACGTCTGATCTGAATACACGTCTGATCTCTCGGGCTTACTGCGGTCGACTGACCACGCAGGGACTCCCAGATAGTAGCATGACTCACGGTCTTACAGTGGGCGGAGCTTAGAACTTTCACCTACACACACACACACACACACACACACACACACACACACACAAAGGAGAAAGTGAAACGCTATTTGAAACATGATTTATTTAATAAACGAGATATTCAAGTTATATATATTTACAAATACGATTTAATAAACGAGATATTCTAGTTATATATATATATATTTACAAATAGATACGATTATATACAAGACGTGTGAGTTAGAAGCATCATTGGTATCCAAAGGGTACGGTATCATAGGTACCAGGTAACTGGTAACGTTTCCTATAGGTGTTACGGCAAACAATCGAACCCCTAAGTTCCTTCACGCCCCCCAGCTTCTGCGCCCGAAAATTGTGGGTGCCTACAATTAGTTGGTAAGGTTGTTCATCCAAACATACTAGATCCTTCAACGACTCAAAGTTAACAACCTCCCGATTCGCATGGTTGAGCGTAATACCCTTTGCCTTCACGATATATTTCATTTCATCCCCCACCCTGACCCGTACCCCATAAGTCTTAGGTCCTGTTGAGGCAAAAGAGTCGGCGTACACGTTGTCCCCATACTCATCCTTGATCTCATCAGTGAGCTCGCCGAGGAACTCCCCAATAGTGGGCATGTATTCACCCTCCCTCTCTGTGAATATCACGCTATCTGTATCGGCATACAATACTCTCCGCCCAAGAGAATGCAATAGACCCCAAAGTTTTATACGGGCGTAGGCTGTTGTGAAGCTGGCCACAGGTATGTTTGTAACCCTTGAGGTATCTGTGGCAAATTCAGTGTTGTTGTACTTTATTACGTAAGTATTACCTACATTTACGATCTCCATGACCTCTTTATCGGGGGCATTGGCATAATCCCAGACATCGCTATAACTTTGTGCCAAATGAATGCTCCCTCTGCCGGTATTCTGCGCAAATTTTCCCCATAGACTGTTTAGACACAACTTTGCACTAAAGCGCTTGCCAGGATTCTTTACAATTTGGACACGGTCAAGTTGTATACCTTCGCGGTCGCGGTAACGTTGAATATAGGCAGACTTTTCATCTTCGGTATCAACTCCTCGCGGATACCCTGATGCCTCAACCTTATCCTTCAAAAAGGTGTTTATATATGGTGTGAAAAGGTTGGGTAGCTTCTGAAACCTCCACACCTCATGTATCTTCAGTATTCTATAACCATGGCGCACGGCTAGGGCCAACTCAGGAATTGTATATACGCCTCTGATCTTACGCTGGTGGGGTATATGGTTACATTCGCCGTTATCCTCTTCCGCGCACTTCACGCACAGGGGAAACATGAGCTTGTCGTCGATAACGACAGGTAAGATCGGCATCCATAAATTGCGTGGGGGGAGTACGTCTACGAAAGAGATCCCAAAGTAACGATCATTCAAATTTTTTGAAAATTCATTGATGGATGGTAGGCTAGGTCCCACCAGTTTCTCAGGAGCGCCCACGGGGTACGGATTGCTCTTCATCACGTATGGGTATAAAGAACAGAAATCGTAGTAATGGAGCTTCACGCCCTCCGTAGGTGGGAAGTATAGTCTGAAAGGATTTGTACGTCCTCCAAACAAGCTATCACCACATTTGAGAGGATCCAGCACCATTGAACGCTTGATCGCTTTTATTTCCTCACGGTACACCTCTTCTGTCTCCATCCGTGCATCATATTCATGCTCCCACAAGACTTTATGAGTGAACTGTGATCCTATAAGTTGATCGCGGGTGCGGGTCGATGCAAGACAGTCGGCAGGAGACCTACCGTTGATATCTCCGGTGACTCCGCACTCAGGACGGGGGCATCCATGCCACCAGCAACCGTTAAAGGAGTACACAGTCTTCACACCAGTGACACGGTTTTCACTTAACCCATCAACCCAAAAAACACGTCCATTAATCTTAATGGGTACTTCACCCGTGTTGCGGGCGTGCTTTATGTATACACCTGTCTGTTGCTGTAGGTGTATGAGCCAGTAAATAGCCTTGTGCCCGTAACTGCGGGGATTGTTTCGGTGAATAATGGCTAAGGTGTCTTTCGGCATGAAGTTATTCTTGAACACCGTAAAACATAATGATGCGATGGTGGTTGCGACTTGCAGTGGATCGCATTTGAAACGGGCTATGTACATCCTTCTAAAGGCCTGGAAACATACTCTAAGCACGCGCACATCATTCATGCAATAACGCTCACATTCATCAGCTATATTTAAGGGTTACTTTCATTAAAACTGTCGTAGTATCGATCAAAGTCTTCACGTTCATCCATGCAGTCAAAATAATGTTTGGGGGGTGGTGGGCCTACGTAGTTTAAAGTCTCGCTGGTGAGGAAAGTGTATGGGAAGTAACCTTTGGAAACTTCAGCTGCTACTCCCATCACCTTGGGTAGCTTTGCTAATTTACAAGGTGTGAATAATAAAGTATCTTTAAATTGTACATTGCCTCTTATCTGCATCTGTATTAATTTGTTGCCTCTTTTCAATGGATCACCTGTAAATATCTCAGAGGATTCGTGTTCAAGCAACTCCTTATAAAGGAACTGCGTGTCAAACTTTGCCCCGTTATGGGCGAGAATATACACAGTCATTTTTTTGAACTTGTCGGCTAACTTGACAATATAGGACACAAATAGTTTCACAGGACTATCGCTGACATTCGTTTTAAAAACGTTTGTCCGTTTACCACATTTGGGGCACTCGTCACATTCGATATCCATACACTCATCACAGATAGTCTGGCTCACAAGTAAATGTGGAATTACCTCTTTGGTTTCAGCATTCGTATATGTTTCTATATCGTAGTATACAGTTATACAGGGGTTATTTTTAGGCTTAGCATCTTTCATATAACATACATGCTTTACTCCATCCGCCTTATATTCCTCCTGGCATGTAGGACAGTGAATTACGTCACACTTGTGCTTAAATTTTCCCCAATTATCCATTGTGTGAAACATACCACATTCACAGATTCTCATTTTCCTGCACGTGCCAATTGATTTATGGAAATCAAAACAGTTATTATTGAAAAATGTGCGTCTACACACATCACACAGTCTCTCTTCTCAGCTTCAACTACACGGCTTTCACATTGGTGCTTTTACACTGCTCACATACCATGTGACATTCTTTACAATGTCTCACTATATCATCCGCAAACTCGAGGCACCCCTTACACAAATCATGATGTCTCCCATATTTTCGACTTTTGTCATAACTCGCGTAAAGCCACCTTATATTACGGATGGGGAGATACGTTGTCCCTGACACTCCTAAAATAAGTAGGGGCCTTGTACGATCTCTCACACAGCTTTTAAAAACATACACAGTCCTACGACGATCATCCAACCCAAACACAACTATGCGGACATTCATTTCCTGTTCTACCCTTCTCAGCTCTTCAGGACCCATATTACAGTCAAATTCAAGTTCACAGTCTTCAGCTAGTTTACGGGCATGCTCCACGACTGTAGGCAACCAAATTTTTTGAGTTCGCGTATTTTGTACAGTAAACATACGTGCTAAGAGTACTGCTATAAGCCGCAACCACGATCGACGTTTATATGCCGTCTATAAATAGCTTGAGAATTGAAGTTAAGAGTATACGGTATGGCACTATGACCCGCAACACGGTATACATGGTCAATATTTACCGTGAAGTTGTCCATATTGAAGGCTATACTACTTTGGGCGGCTTGCATTATACGCCCTAATATATATTCTACATCTTCAGCCGCCAAACGTCTAAATGGCACTATCACCCAATAATCGTCTACATCACCGTCATCTGACCCGAATCCAAAGGACATACTCGTCCTGACTTCACGCTCGTCACGATTCTGAAGAGCAAACTCTATAATACGCTCTACAACCCGGCGTAGTCCGCGCTCAATACCATTGCTATACATGACTCTAGGGTCTACCCTTACTCTATACCGATTTCTAGTCAAGGCTGGGGTGGGGGCTGCGGATCGCACCAATTCCAGCGTTATACCATCCTCAACAGAACGGGGGGCGGATGAATTAGTGGATATATTAGCGGAAGGTGCTGCTGATGGGGGCCCTGTTGCGTAGAAGATTGATGGTTGGGGCTCTATTATTGTAGACTTAACAGAACGGGGGGCGGCGGATGAATAAGGGGATATATTAGGTGCTGCTGGGGGTGTTGTTGTTGCGTAAGAGGTTGAGGGTTGGGGATCTATTACCGCTGCAACAACGCGTATTTCGGTCGCTTTATACCTGACGTGGGTATCTCATACCTCCGCTTTGGACGTGTTACCGGTATCGCTGGTGAGGGTTCAGGGGGGAGATCACAACTACACTGTCTTCGAGGTCATCCGTAATGATGGGCTGCTCTACCTCATCATCGTCATTCACGGTTCTGTGGGAGAAGAAATATAAGGAACAGCACTCAAATTTGTAATATTTTGTAAATGACCCACTTAGGAGTGTGACGTGTTAGAAATGGACTCTGTAGAAAAATTCAGATTCACGAGCCCATCCACATGTATTATATCTGGACCTACAGGATGTGGTAAAACTGTGTTTATGCTTAAATCATTAAAGAAAAGGGGGAGATGTTCTCGAAATTTGTGCGTAAAGTTATATGGTGCTATTCGACGTATCAATCAGTGTTCAACGAGTACCAAGATGATATTTTGTTCACAAAGGCGTATATGACGTTAATTCGTTAAAGGGAAATGAACATACAATCATTGTAATTGACGATCTCATGTTGGAGATGGATAAAACGTTTGCCGAGACATTTACAGTATTCTCCCACCATCTTAACATAAGGTGTTCTTCATCAATCAGAATCTATTTTTCAAAAATAGATACATGCGCGATGTGTCGTTAAATACACAATATCTGTCTTATTTCGCGCAACGTAGAGATGTATCACAAATTGGGGTATTAGCCAATCAAATGTTCCCGAATCAGCGTAAGGAGTTTTTGGAAGTTTATAAAGAAGCTACAAGCACGCGTTACGGATATTTGCTTTGCGACCTTCATCCACGAAACACGTTTAGAGTGCTTCTGCGAACGAATATATTTCCAAACGAGCCTGAAACGGTGTATATTCCAGAATGACAAAGAGACTAAAGAAATACCGTGAATTAATAAAAATCTCTCATGACTGCCCCGGGCAATGCAGCAGATGTTTATTAAAAATATCGATGCCGACTTTTTAAAATGCATCTGTGAAATCTGTCTTAACGTTATAAATTGCAATGTATCAATGAAAACCCATCAGAAGGCTCGCCTACGCCGCTACAAGAACATAATACGTGCACTCGCTCGTAAAAGCCAAACTGTAGCGAAGAAAAAACGAATTATTGTACAGTACAAACAGGAGGGTCATTTCTCCCCATCTTATTTTCAGTTTTGGGTCCTTTACTGACTAGATTAATATAATGAAGAAAGTGGTAGTGATCCCCGTAAAAGTAGACTTAAAAGAATGGAAAGCGAATTGTTAGCCCTATTAAACAGTGAAAAAACACCTGATGAGAAAAGAATCTTATACCAAGAAGCTCTGCAGAAATTTCTTCACGAGTACGAAAATTATAAGAGCCCTACAGAGATTCCTGTGGTTATTAGGCACAGCACGGGGGACGATGGCGACATAGGATCTATACCCGACGACACAGCTGACCAACCAAAAAGATTAGCCACACAACATATCGAACATGTATTAAAAAATACCCTCCCACTTACATTGAGGAGTAAAGGCTTAAGTCTTTATAATCTATTGAATGAGGATCCCGCCATACAATGGACCGATACAGGGGAGATCATTGTGGAAGGATCAAAGGTACAGGGATCGAATATCGTAGACATTGTCCATGATCTGGTGAGAAAGTGGGATAGGCCATCACCATCAGGATGGAAGCATACAAGCATATTAAAGCAAGACTACAACAAATAAATGTCCCTAAAACGTTGATAGGAAATCTGAACAGGTTAAAAGACTTGGAACATGCAACGCCTGTGACACAATTGAAGGCGCCGTCACCCCCGGCGGTAACACCTTTGAAGAGGAGCAAGAAGAGGTTAAACCAACCCTACCCACGTGCCTCTAAAATACGCAAATGGCTAACGTATTAACTAAACGCTATTATGACATTTCTACCCCATCCTCTTACGGCGGCGTAGATAGACTGTACAGAAGTGTTTACGGAGTAGGAAAAAAAGATGTTGAAAGATTTTTGAGGGAGCAGGACGCTTATACGCTTCATAAGCCTGTGAGAAAAAGGTTTAAAACAGCCAAGACAACGGCTTCCTCGATTGATTCTATTTGGCAAGCAGATTTAACAGACATGCAAAGATATTCTGTGTATAACGATGGTTACCGCTACATTCTATTCATAATAGACGTGTTCTCTAGATATCTGTGGCTAGTTCCTCTGAAAAATAAATCACCTGAAACAGTTGCTAAAGCCACCAAAACGCTAATGTTAAAAGAAAACAGGGTTCCTGGCTATTTTTGTACGGATATGGGGAAGGAGTTTATAGGCCGTGCTTTTCAGAATATGTTGACAGAGTTTAATATCAGCTATTACACAACCAATTCTATACATAAGGCTTCTTTAGCTGAAAGAGTTCAGCGCACCATAAAGGAACGCATGCACCGTTATTTTACACATAAAAACACATACAGATTTCTAGACATTCTGGAATCATTGGCATCATCCTACAACCGCTCACACCATCGCACGATTGGGGCAACACCTAACGAAGTTTTAGAAAGAGGTACGCTCCCGAGAAGAGATGGATCACCACCACCACCACCACCACCACACTCTGTGCGCTTCAAAATCAATGATTATGTAAGGCTGTCGCGTTCGGGGAATAAATTCGCAAAGGGTTTTGAGCAAGGATGGACACGCGAGATTTTTAAAGTTAGGGCTGTGAGACCTAAAGGTGTAATAATGATGTATTACATTGAAGATTTGAATGGGGAAGAAATCTCAGGAGGCTTTTACCGCGAGGAATTGCAGAAAGTTGCGTTTAATTTAGAAAAAAATGTGTTTAAAATTGAGAAAATTTTAGGAAGCAAAGGTTCAGGAAGGAGAAAAATGTACCTGGTGAAATGGCTAGGGTACCCAGAAAGCTTCAACACCTATATAAAAGCTGATGCAATAATGAAGCTTAAATAGTATGCAACATGGCTCCTAACCATTTCTACGTCACACTCCCGTCCTCCTCGTCCCTGTCTGTACACCCTAACAACACGCTAGCCAACTTTGTAACAGAACTCCATGGGCACATTGAATTGGGTCGTGATTCGTATGAGGTGGGGATATGCGAAATTCAGCTGGACACCGTCTTTTTAAATATTGAACATAAAGAAACCGTTTTTACGATTCTTAGAGACATTGACGAGTGTGAAAAAGCTGGGGTAGCTATGGATGAAACTATGCGCATCGCTCGGACTAAGATTACACGGTATTACAGTACAGAAGTAAGACTAGGGCCGGGTCAATATGGTTCGGCCGAGGATGTTGTGAGAGGCTTAAACGTGAGTTTAAGAAACTCAAACCTTACGAATGATTTAGTATATGAAATCGTAAACAACCCTGCACATACACTAATCCTAAAATCAAAGACTAACAGACGTCTTAAAGAACATAGAAAGTTCAAAATTCTAACCAACGGCCGATATAGCGCAGCCTTCCAAAGAGACACATTTCACGAGACACAGTATAACTTGTCCAGATTAATGTATCAATTGAAGATGGAGAAATTGGCTGAAAGGTCCCCAGACATGTGCTATATTTACAGTAATATAGTGGAGCACCAGTTTGTTGGGGATACCCAGGCACGCCTGCTGCGCATTGCTCACATCCCCAACCATAGAGGAAGGAGTTTGAGTATTACATATGACAGGCCCCATTATGTGAATGTCGCAACTAATTTAATAACCAATATCACAATATATATAAGAACGATTGAGGGCGAAAACTTCCCATTCGGTAACGGGAGCTTAACAGTGAAGCTACACTTTCGACGCACTGAGTTATAATGGATAGAAAGCCTTTCACCGTCTATCGAGGGATGCGATACCAGCGCGGTAGTGGACTTGGATCCATTTTTTCATCCATACTACGTACGGCTGTTCCTTTGCTGAAGAGGGGTGCCAGATACCTTGGAAGGAAAGCGCTACAATCAGGCTTAACACTGCAGAAGACATATTGGCCGGGGCTAAACCTAAAGAAGCTCTAAAAAAACATTTAAAGCGTACACGGAACGAAATCATCAAAGAATGCAAAGAGAAAAATGCGTGGTGGCGGGAAGAAGAAGAGGGCTCCCCGGAAGAAGAAGGGGTCACGTGGTATTAAACGTAAAAGGCTATCAAAAAAGAAATGCTGTAAGCGAATGAAACCTATGGTTGACCACTTTTTTGACTGATATAAGCTAAGGATATTGATCTCATGAATCATAGTTTGTTTACCACTTGTCGAGAGAGGAGTCACTATTTCGCCATGGCACGCTTCATCCACCCATGTAGTTCACAATGCTGTAAATCGGAGCTGTCCTTTTTTGAGCTCCCGCCAACCCAAGTTTCTATTGAGCACAGTGACTTTATTACAATTAACCCTTTAAACACAATTAGTTCACCGAGTGCACCTATAGAATTCGTGATACCCAGCTCAGGTCCTTACTTTTTTGATCCAAGCTGTGTGCACATGTACGCTAAGCTACGTATAGCCCATTCTGATGGAACGGCCTGCGATGACAAATATGCTGTATACCCTGAAACAAACTTTCTGCACGCCATATTCAACCAGTGTGACGTATATTTAAATCAGACCAACATATCGGCAGGCACGGGGTACTATCATCTACGAGCCTATTTGGAAAATGTCCTCAACTTTTCCAAAGAAGCGAAGGCTACCTTTTTAAGTGCGGAGGGATATTATCAAACTAAAGATGAAAATAGTATAAAGGACAAATTTAAAAATTCTAAAAAGAAAATATACGAGTGTTTTGGACGGTTGCACACAGATTTCACTTTCCAGGAGAAGTTGCTTGTGAACGGGGTGGATATGAAAATAAAGCTCACCCGCACGAGTCCTGAGATCTGCTTAAATCTGGATGCGAATCAAGAAGAGGGTGCAAAGTCCGTTGTGGTTCACATTATGGACACATACCTCCGCGTACGGCGAGTGAAATTAAGTTCACCAAAACAACTAGAAATTGAGAAAAATTTACTAAACGCTACAGTGAAATATCCTATTAACAGAGTGCAGATCAAACTATATACGGTTCCTGCAGGGTTGGCATCGAAGCAGATAGAAAACATTGCCCTGGGAAATCTTCCTAAAAGGATATTAATCGGCATGCAGGACCACGCTTCGGTGAATGGAAAATATAAAAAGAGTGCCTTTAAATTCGAGAATTTCGGACTTAAAAATATAACTCTATACGTTAATGGCACTGCTTTGGGTGGAACAATGGGTACGGACTATTCATCAGACGCTGTGTTACCTCTTTGTGCCAGAGCCTATAGTAATCTGACCCATATTGCAGGTGATTGTGATGAGCTTGGTAATGGGGTAACGCAGGAAGAATTCATTGATCAATTTAACCTTTATCCGTTTGACATTACACCTGACTTATCTGCTAGCGTAAATACCCATTTAACACCACAGCAGAGCGGTAACATCTCAGTGCGGCTGGAATTCGCCAAGCCTATAGACGCTCCTATTAGTGTACTAGTATATCTCGAATCGCAAGCCCTAATAGAAGTAGATAGATTTAGAAGCGTTATCACTGACTTTTAAAATGGATGCTAATACACTTCAGAAAGTAATGGAGCGAGTCACACGTTCCAAATTTATCGGCGTGTTTGCGAAGAATGAAACATTGAGTTTGCCAAGTACGCGAGAATGCGGTAGTCTTATTGTGAACACAGACATCATCGGTAATGAAGGGATTCACTGGATCGCTGTCTATTTTAAAAATAGACAGCGCCTGTACTATTTTGATTCACTCGGTACTCAACCCTGGAGTGACCCTATTATTGTAAAATTTCTCGCTCAGTTACATATTCCCGAAGTTGTATGGAACCCATTTCGTATGCAGGGATATTTTACTAATGTTTGCGGAATGTACTGTGTCTCATTTCTCATGCATATGTCAAATGATAAAGAATTTATAAATTTTTTAAATTTATTTGACCCGTGTCACACTCACCGAAACGATGAAATGGTATGCAGACAGATAAAAAACCGTTTTCCAATTGTACGTACTCGTTGTATATTATAATGTTTTTGTTCGTATATTTGTAACGGTATATTCGTTTATTGTACTGATTTCTTTCATTTAATAAATTTATGAAAATATATTGTGTCTTCTTATCCCAAAAAGATCGAAAAACACTTACATTATTTCGGTGTGACATTGTTGACTGATCAGTATACCCTCCCTATTCCGAGATTCTTCAAAAGATTGTATAACTCGTGTCAAATCCTCATCGGACCTTAAAGGAATAATGCTTTTAAAACATATACAGAGTATACAGACAGACAGATCCCCATTATGTGAAGATATCTTTGGTTCGAGGAGTGAACGCCATAAAAATTTCGATTTTAGCATAATGGGGAAATAACACTGATTGACATTTTTGGCGAGTATCTATTTGACGAGATACTACAACTCTCCATATATATATAAAATTCTAATTATAGACACTTACATTTCTATGGTAGTCCCTTGCGTCGGGTTGTAAGGAGCGTCACTGCAAATATCTTCTACGGTTTGCGTTGAAAATAATAATTCGCCACAATCAATCGCATTGAAAAGACTAATTGTGGTTAATGCTGCAGTATCACGTTCTTCATACAAGTCTGGGGAGACGTACAGGTCCATGGTGGAGGATGTGTGACACTGCTGACTGATCAGTATATCATCCATATTCCGAGGTTCTTCAAAAGATTGTATAACACGTGTCAAATCCTCATCGGACCTTAAAGGAATAATGCTTTTAAAACATATACAGAGTATACAGACAGATCCCCATTATGTGAAGATATCTTTGGTTCGATTACCAATTTCGATTTTAGCATGATGGGGAAATAACATTGATTGACATTTTTGACTAGTATCTATTTGACGAAATACTACAACTCTCCGTATATATATAAAATCGAATTATGGACACTTACATTTCTATGGTAGTCCCTTGCGTCGGATTGTAAGGAGCGTCACTGCAAATATCTTCTACGGTTTGCGTCGAAAATAATTCGCCACAATCAATCGCATTGAAAAGACTAATTGCGGTTAATGCTGCAGTATCACTTTCTTCATACAAATCTGGGGAGACGTACAGGTCCATGGTTGAGGAATGATTATTCACTGATGCGAAAATAGCTACTGTTACTCCCAACTGAAAATATCCCCTTTTATATGCACATTCGCCAAGCTCCGCCCAAAAGACCAGATGTTCGTCGTGATTGGCTGCCGATGTAGCTGGGTGGAGCTATGACGTGTACCATTCCGCTATAACGGGTACGGACGAGTAATTGCATCTTTATATTTTCACTAATAGAATTAATGCTCTTATTCTCCTTTGAAAATTATTTGGTGATTCGTATAGAACTTTTGATATTGATTCCAAATATGGTTTCAGAAGTTTTCTATCACCCATAGTTTTCGAGAAAATAATATTTCCATTTACTCAATTTCCCGCATCATTAGTCACTAATGTAATCGAGAGGGTATAAAGAAATATATCATAATTATATTTTAAAAATAACATTCGGTTTCAACGTTAAACTGTAGGTCTAAGGTGGTCATTACACATAATAAAATAAAGTGGTTGGCAGATAAATGGGCACCCTACGTGTCCTAGTGGTTAAGACGCGGGGCTGTTGATGGTTCGGAGTTAAACTGTAGGTCTAAGGTGGTCATTCACATAATAAAAAAGTGGTTGGCAGATAAATGGGTACCCTACGTGTCCTAGTGGTTAAGACGCTGGGCTGTTGATGGTTCCACGTTAAACTGTAGGTCTAAGGTGGTCATTACACATAATAAAAGAAAGTGGTTGGCAGATAAATGGGTACCCTACGTGTCCTAGTGGTTAAGACGCTGGGGCTGTTGATGGTTCCACGTTAAACTGTAGGTCTAAGGTGGTCATTACACATAATAAAAGAAAGTGGTTGGCAGATAAATGGGTGCCCTACGTGTCCTAGTGGTTAAGACGCTGGGGCTGTTGATGGTTCCACGTTAAACTGTAGGTCTAAGGTGGTCATTACACATAATAAAAGAAAGTGGTTGGCAGATAAATGGGTACCCTACGTGTCCTAGTGGTTAAGACGCTGGGCTGTTGATGGTTCCACGTTAAACTGTAGGTCTAAGGTGGAGTGGAAAGCTTGACCTTCGTCAGAATGAACAATTCGGGCGGAAGCTAACCAAAGGTTATCCAAAGGGTATATATATATATATATATATATATATATATATATATATATATGGGATGAAATTCACAATAAAACGTGAAATGAATGAATGCTGAAAACAAGGAGTGAGGCGAGGTTTTGCTTGATTTGACTCGTAGAAAGGTAAAATATGGCCGACCGAGTTGGGCAGATTCTCGGAAATCCTTTCCTCTATCGGATTATGTTTTGGGTATTTCCAACTTTCTTCGTTTCTTTAAATTTCGTTTTTCAATTTTCTTCGCAGGGAATTGAAAACGAAATTTAAAGAAACGAAGAAAGTTGGAAATATTTTAGAGATCTGGTTTTAAAGCTTTTGTTAATGAAGAATATTAAATATACTCGTATTTATAGTAAATATTGATGTAGTCTTATGATAATACAATAACTAAAATTTTAGTTATCTCATTCACATGAATTGGAACTCTTTATTCACGTTTGCTATTAGTTGGGTATCCCTTATAAAAATCATTTCTGTCTAACGATTTATTTATTGGGTAACTTTACTAATTCTATTAACGCGTAAATCTTTCTGAAACATGAAATCATTGTTCAAAGGCTTTATTTGCTGGATCTATTTAAACTCCTTCGCGTGCAGTTTAGGTAATTACATTTATTCAAGTAGAGTTTGCAACCTCTCCTTTCTTCAAGCGAATACTGCAACGTTATACATATTGATGCAGCTTAGATAATTTTTTTGGTTATTTCCAACTTTCTTCGTTTCTTTAAATTTCGTTTTTCAATTTTCTTCGCAGGGGATGAGACTCATGTGTTTCGAATTGCATCGTTCTATAATTCTGTTTTCTATGGTTGGTTGGATAACTACGTTATTTGTTACGTCTTTGAATCTTCCAATTGAATATCTATATAAACATATTGTTATTTTATGTTTGATTCTTCCAACTGATTAACTATATATATATTGTGGTTTACGTATAGTTTAAAATAATATACGTTTGGTATGATTTTCATAATATATATATATATATATATATTTCTATAATTCTGTTTTCTATGGTTGGTTGAATTATGGATAACTACGTTATTTGTTTCGATAAGTTCAACTTCAAGGAAGCTCAAGTTAATGTTATATTTTGCATATAATCCACTATATACATCTATTGTAAAACACTATATACATCTATATTTCAATTAAGTGTGTAATTATTTAATTCATCTACCATATTGTGGTACACAATGCTTATTAGAATACATGGTGCGATCTGGCAACTCAGCACCCCAATACAAGGCGTGATCTGGCAACTCAGCCAGAATAGAGGCTTATAAAAGATCGAGAAGCTGGTGAAGACTCATTCCCAGCTCGGCTCCAGCCGAGCAAGGACCTCTGGTCCTTCTTTTTTTGGCCCTTTGGTAAACCCCTTAGTGGCCTCTTAGGTTAGGAAAACGAAAATAATATGCCTTAAAGGCAACTACTCTCTCTCTCTCTCTCTCTCCTTCAGGCGTCTCTCTCTCTCTCCTACAGGCGTCTCTCTCCCTCCTTCAGCTCTCTCTCTCTCTCTCCTACAGGCGTCTCTCTCCCTCCTTCAGCTCTCTCTCTCCTGCATGTGTAACTACTGCATGTGTACCTCCTGCATGTGTGCGTATGTGTGTGTGTACCTCCTGCATGTGTACCTCCTGCATGTGTACCTCTCCCCCCTTGGCTGATTAGGCGTATATAATAATAATGTATGCAATAATACTGCTAAAAAGAGGTATCTGACAACCATTTACAGCCAACTGGCTGATTAGAAGTCTATAATAATGTATACAATGGTATCGCGGTATCTGGCAACTCAAGCCATTTACGCCAACTGGCTGATTAGGAGCCTATAAAACAACGCCAACTCGGCTGAAGTCTTAATGTGCACTTGGCTCCTGCCAGGTGAACACCTCTCCTCCTTTCTCTCCTCCTCCTCCTTTCTCTTGGGGGATAACGCCGCCTCCAAGTTTCCCCCCCCCCCACCCCCCTTTGCAACAACCCCCTTTGCAACAACCACCTTTTGCAACAACCCCACCCCCTTTGCAACAACCCCCACCCCCCTTTGCAACATTACATAATAACCTGCAACATTCTTGCACTCTCCCCTTTTGCGGCTATACTACTACACACAAATGAATTTCCCTACCTATATTGTATATGAAATAAGAACATAATAAAATCATAAACATAATGATATTTACATATGATAAATAAAAATATATTAAATGAAAATAGCACTCATCTTTTTTTCACTCTTTCGGATGGTGCGTATGGTAAACTCATTCACGTGATACTCGCGGCCAAGTGATGTTATGCTCATACCACCACGCAACTTATCTAGAATCTTTATTTTTCGGCTAATGTCATAACCTTACGACTTTTCTTCTCTTCACTATCACTTGCAGATGCTTTACGTTTTGGTGCCATACTGCTGTCTAAGGGTAATAGCAAAACAACGGCAAAATACGACAAAAACAACCCAACACAACTTCACTGAGCTTAACGCGTTAGTGGGACTGAGACAAAGGGTGATGCGAGGGGTGACGTGATAGGGCGGGAGATGTGGGAGTGTTGGAGAGTGTAGGAGAAAACACTGGAGCGCGCATTGGTAAGCGTACAGTACTACTGTATTAGAGCGTGTTTGGCGGACCGTGTATAATCAAATTTTCCGTTTTCGGCAAATAATTGTTCGCATTTACTTGTATTTTTTCGTATATAAGCAAATTCGCGCTGGACAAACACGCGTTGGACGAGGTTTACTATATATATATATATATATATATATATATATATATATATACTGTATGTGTGTGTGTGTGTGTAAAACTGAAATATATAACAGAAACTGATAGGCTTATTTTGGGACTCTAATGGAATAATACTAGAAAATAATGGAAAAAAGGCAAATTAGGCATTTATGACGAAAAAGGCCCTTTTTGCTTAAACTGTAAAAATAGACCCAAAAAAAGGCACTTATAACATTTTGCCTGACCATCCGGGCTCAACTACGGAATATAAAGTGTGTCGTAAAAATTCTTAGCATCGTTATTTAATCCAAATTTGTCTTTTAAAGTTTAATTTATAAAATACAAGTGGTGAGCTTAGTGGTCAAGACGCTGGGCTTCTGATCGGGACTTTCGGGTGAAAGAAAAGATGGTGAATTGAATTATACTTTTCTGGATCACCTGAAGATCTCCCCCCCCCCCCAGGTAGAGCTGGGAGGAAGATCTTCAGGTGGATCGGCTGAGGGGATAATCTTCAGGTGCGGTTACTTGGACAGTCTGGTGGGGGAAGCTCTTCAGGTGATTCTATACATATATATATATATATATGCTGGTTAGGTTAATTGAATGCCCGGTTAGTCAACTGAATGCCCGGTTAGGTTACCTGAATTCCCGGTTAGGTCAACTGTACGCCCTTGATGATTGGTTAGGTTAAGTCGTGATATTTTCGTTAGTTTACTGTCAAAACTAACGAGAATATCATGACTTAACCTAACCAATCGTCAAGGGCGTACAGTTGACCTAACCGGGCATTCAATTAACCTAACCGGGTGTGTGTGTGTATATATATATATATACACAGTGGTGGGCACCGTTAACCAAAAAGTTAACTTCGATAACGATAATCCGTTAACCCCAATTTTTAACTCCGATAACGATAATCCGATAATTTTGCTACAAAGTTAACGGAAGTTAACGATAATCCGTTAACGATAACTATTTCTTTACTAACATTTAAAAAAATCAAGGAAAAAAGCTTTAAAACCCATAGAAAATGTTTATTTATGCAAAATCCAACAATAAATAGGTATTTAACTGTATTTTTATCAAGTTTTGCAACTTTTTTGCTTAATAATTTTTTTTTTTTTTTTTAATAAAAAATGTACTGATTACACGTTTTGAAACCCTTGTAACCACTAACCATTAACTAAATTTTAATTTACCAGAGAATTATTATGGGAAGGTAGACATGGCCGACTCTGACTTCATGGGGGAGCAGATCTTCATCAACCTCTTCCTGAAGTACAATACGCCAATTCCGTCCTCTGCCGCAGTGGAACGGCTCTTCTCTCTCGGCAAGGACATCCTGAGGCCCAAGAGGTCAAGACTGGCAGTTGGACCTAACTTTGAGAAGTTGGTCTTTCTGAAGGGCCTCACTCAATCAAATGCCGTGGTGTAATGGTTATCATATCTGACCGGCAATCGGAAGATCCCGGGTTCGATTCCCGGGTGGTTACCTCATTTTTTCATTTGTTTCGTTCTCTCGCTCTCATCTTGCGCGGAATATTCTCCTCTACAAGCGTCGTTCTTTACGTTAATTATACTGCGTGTTTGCAGTTTAAATGTATATAATGTACGGCATGTGGAAGGTGCCCCCTTGGGGCATTGGTTTCTGCGCGTATGTAGAGGAATTACGGCATTTGATTGAGTGAGGCCCGTGGTGTAATGGTTATCATATCTGACCAGCAATCGGAAGATCCCGGGTTCGATTCCCGGGTGGTTACCTCATTTTTTCATTTGTTTCGTTTGTTTAAATATATATATATATATATATATATATATATATATAATTTTAGATGATTTTAAATACTTAAAAATACTAAATCACTAAGAAAATTTTGGTAGTACATATTCTAAAGTATTAAAGCTGGGATGGGGAGGGGAGAGTATCTCCAGGTGGACACTCTGGGGGGGGGGGGAAGATCTTCAGGTGATCCCTTTTTTTTTATGGTTTTATTAAATAACTTCCAAAGATCTCATTTTTCAACACACCATTTGAAAATTAACTTTGAAAAATAAAGACTATTTCCATTAATATGAAAGTAAAATTAGGTAAAATTATAAAAAAATGTTAACACAAAAATTACAAATAATTTCCAGTAAAAATTTATTAATTTAATATTTCATCTAAAGTTGGAACACAAGAGTTTTGCTCAAAATATTAATCTTTTGTCTTTTCACGCAAGATTTTAACGACTTTCAAAAGTTCAGACAACATTTTATTTTGAAATTTAAAAAGTTATTTTGAAATTGGTGTCGATTGGTGCTGAATATTAATCAAAGAGTTCGGATACACTTTTTCAGTGCTAAATTTATATGTTACGTGCTTGAAAAAAAAATGGCGCCTCGAAATATAAAAATTGTACTTTCAAATTGGAAAATAATATATTAAAATTCAACAATGATACTAGGGACACTCAATATATTTTGCCCCACCCTTTTTTCTTAGCTAAATTTTTAGGCCATGGGGCTGAAATGTCTTTTGGGCCGTAAGTTTCAACTTTCTGCGCTTCACATAACCGGATTTTTCCAGTTTGAACCTCCCCTCCTTGTATAAAATCGCTTTTAAACGCCCTTGTATATAACCGATGGTTAACGCATTTTCGAAAATGGCGTCTGACAGTGATGTGCGTCGTAAACAGAGCTGTTATAGAGTTCTTAACCGCAAAGAAGGAAACAGTTGGAAATATTCACAAACGTCTACAAAACGTTTACGGAGATGCTGTTGTTGATCGATGCACAGTTGGACGCTGGTCTAAACGTGTGAGATCATCGGAGAGACGGAGAGCCAGCCTCCATGATGAGCCACGCAGCGGTTGCCCGGCATCGGCTGTCACATCTCACACTGTGCAACGTGCTAACAGCATCATTCGATCAAATCGGCGCGTCACATACAAGGAACTATCACTGGAGCTAGGAATTAGTGAAGCAAGTGTGAATACGATACTTCAGCAACTGGGATACTCAAAAGTGTGTCACGGTTTGTTCCTCGCGAACTGACTGAAGATCACAAAGCCCAAAGAAAACAAATTGCTTCCGAGTCGTTGGTTCGATATGAGACAGAAGGGGATGACTTCCTTTCACGAATTATGACTGGGGATGAGACTTGGGTACACCACTTTGAACTTGAAACAAAACGCCAATCCATGGAGTGGCATCACGCAGATTCCCCACGCAAGAAAAAATTTAAAATGGTTCCCTCTCTAGGAAATGTTATGGCCACCATCTTGTAGGACATGGAAGGGGTGATTCTGGTGGACATTATGAAGAAAGGACAAACAATCAACTCAGAGGCATATACTGTATTGCTACCCTACAGAGACTCCAGAGACGTATAAAGCGAGTTCGAGCGGAGAGAAAACTGGAAGATGTCCTTCTTTTGCACGATAACGCAACGCCACACAATAGTTTGCAAACAAGAGAGGCCATCACAAAAATGCGCTTGACTGTGTTAACCCACCTTCCATACAGCTCGGATCTGGCACCTTCAGACTTCCATTTGTTTGGGCCAATGAAGGATGCTATTTGTGGAAGAAAGTTTCAGAGTGACGATGAGGTTGTTGAGGAGGTTAAGAGGTGGCTCGAGCGGAAGCCAGCGTACTTTTACCAGCAAGAAATAAAGGCCCTTGTTTCGAGGTGGAGGAAAGCCGTTGAAAAGGATGGAGACTATGTGGAAAAATAAAAACTTGTAAGAAAGGTATGTAACTACTTGTGTACAAAATTTCTGGAACTTACAAGGAAACGTGGAAAGAAAAAAAAAAGGTAGGGCAAAATATATTGAGTGCCCCTCGCACATTTATCTTTCAAGTTGTTTATTGCTAATTCAACAGTTTAAAAACACTTCGAGTAACGTTGTTAAATACGGATTAAGAGTTTGGAAAGAAAAGCTGATTTTTTGAATTTTATTTCGAATTTGAAAGTAAATTCTCAATTATAATTTTGAAGCGAAGAAAGCAAATGGAATTGTTTTAAATTCTATTGGAAAAAGGTGTGTCTTCTTACAATTTCAGTCGAATCGCCTATGCGTGAAATCTTGGACACACAAAGGAGAAAAAAGGATCACAAACGAGAATTTTCGTTTTCACAAACTCGATATGCATTTTTTATTCAGTCTAAAGAGACTCTGAAAAGCCTAGCGTAGATTCTGCAGGTTTAGGTGGATAAAGTTTGTGTGTATAACTTCCTTTTCTCTTGCTTCTCTACATTTTTTAGTCTTTATTGACGCGATGATAGCCAACAGTTCGTAATTATTTGAAGCGTTTCGTTTATTTTTTTAATTTTTGCTTCAGTGGTTGTAATCAATGACAAGTTTTATCTTCAGGTACGAACACTCATTGAAGCGTCAATATTAAACACTCGCCATTATCACTGGTCAGTTCCACTGCGGGGGCTGTCTCTGCAGGCAAAAAAAATATAATTTATTTGTTTGGGTTTCGCGTTTGATATAGCGTTCACCTCGCAAACACTATACTATTCGCTTTTTTTTCATATAAAAATAGTAGAAACATCACATGATATTTAGAAATTTCTAGCAATTTTCAACTGCTTTTGGAATACTTGAGTCATGAATGTCGACGTGTTGGACATTATACCGATAACTGTTAAAAAAGTCTTGAAGGAACTTGAAATAAACAAAAAGTAACACGTAAACAATAAAAATAAATGCAGTCACGTTAGCCGGACTCCTAATTTGTTTGTTGTACTTTTTTCATGCTGATGTTTAATTTACTCTAATAACCAGAGACAAGCTCATTGTTTTAATCCATACTTTTCCCTCCACTTCATATACTATTTTTATAAAAGTAGTTTACATTTCAAATTTGTTGAAACCTTGGAAAAATATTATGTAGGAAAATTAGGTGATAGACTTTTGGTTCTTTGCTTAATCTTTTTTTGAAGAATTTTTTTCAACTTTTAATGGGCGTAGAATGACAATGTTGTGGCCACCTCGCATCATCGCTTCCCTTTAGACAGTGAGGTTAAGTTGTCCGTTCAGTAGTTGAATAGGTAATCGTCTTCCAAGTTCAGATGATGTAGCGACCCGTGGTTAGGATCCTAGGTAAAGCTCTAGGTCTTCTCCGTCATATGATTTTGTCAGCGCGAATAAGGTTAATCACCCACAGTCATCATTATTATTATTCATTGAACACAGAAAAAATTAACTTGGTTATAACAACCAAATACTTGGTTTACTATTCGAAACCAACCCAAATTGTTGATTCAACCATAATTCAATGAATCTATGATTGCATTAACATTTAAATTCAACTGGCCACTTGAACTGGTTGTGAAAGAGTTGCAATTATATATATTTGGTTGCTGTTACCAATTTTTGTCTTCAGAGGATTTTAGTTTGATACTATTCCAAAATCTATTTCTACTGTTGTTTTCGTGCAAATATTTAACGATGCCTTTGAAGGAGCGCTGCCTTGATGGTTTATTGATCATCTGATATCACAGATCTGATCCGGAATCAAACAAAAATTAACATATTGCACTTTTTTTAGTTAATTTTGTAATAATAATAATAATAATAATAATAATAATAATCTTTATTCATAAAGAACACATTACATAAGATACATTACATCCATACGGGTTTACACAATGTTGGGATTAACTTACGTAATAGAATTTTTAAGATATGTATATAAGATACATATCTTGAAAATTCTATTATATTCTATCATATTTCCGGTTTAAAAATTCGGATTACCTGAAGATTAGGGTCCCCAGCCTTCTTTAGTTAGCTTTATAAGGCTAACTAACGAAACATATCACGACCTAACCACCCAGTCGTCAAAGGCGTACAGCTGACCTAACGATTAGCCTAATAAGGCTAACAAGAGAAAGCTGGGGACTTCTACCTATTATTCAAACTGTAGTGCAACCCGGATCAATCATACATTCCGATGAATGGAGGGCTTATCGCGACATTGAAGGGTTAGGATTCCAGCACTGAACTGTAAATGTCTTAATTTTGTTAAGCCAAACGGTGTACATACGCAGCACATAGAATTTTACTGGCACAAGCATAAACAACGCATTAAAAAAATGATGGGCTGCAAGCGCAATTTCTTACACTGGTACCTGCAAGAATTTATGTGGCGCGATAGATTTGATCGAAATGCTTTTAATAACTTATGTGAGCATATTAAAATATTTTATCCTGTGTAAATAATGGTCCTCTATTTATTATGTTTGCAATAAATAATAAATTTGTTGTTATTGTTTTCTTATCTTATTTTGGTTAATTTGCGGAGTTTAAACTTTGGGGGGGGGGGGATATAGTTGAAAAGATCAACAGTGGAGTGGTGATTGTTGGGGGGGAAATAGTTTAAAAGATCCGCATTCTTCTCTGAATATGCCGTTGGGAAGCATGACAACTTTTCAGGCTGAGAATCTTTGAGAGTCGTTTCTATTTTTACAAACGAAAAAAGAAATAGAAATAGAATTAGTGGAAAATAAAATAAAGTTGCATTTAGTTAATTCTGTCATTGCAAATGGAAATTGAAATAATCTTAGAAATAATAGAAAAAGAAGTGGTAAACAATATGGTTTAATAATAGAAATAATAGAAAAGAAAAATGGTAAACAATATGGTAAATAGAACATGCTGAAATACCGATAATAATCAATTTCCATCATTAGAAATTAGAAATGATGAAACAATTTTAAAGGTATAAAAATACAGATAAATCACCGGGGCCGGATTCCATATATCCCATACAACTAAAAGAATTAAAAGATAGCATTGTTGTGCCGCTAACAAAGATTTTTAATGCGTCTATTTCTGAGGGGTGCGTGCCAGATAATTTCAAGTTAGCAAACTAACACCTATCTTTAAGAAAGGCGATAAAGGTGCGGCGGGAAATTATAGGCTGATCAGTTTAACGTCTGATGTAGGTAAGCTACTGGAATCAATAATTAGGGATCGTATAGTCGAACACTTAGAATTGCATAACTTAGTTAGAAATACGTAGCACGGTTTTAGGCGAACCAAATCTTGCTTAACTAATCTTTCACAATTTTTTCAAAGCGTGGTTGACGTTTACGATAGTCATCGGGCGGTTGATGTAGTGTATTTAGATTTTCAAAAAGCGTTTGACACAGTACTACACAAAAGACTCATTGAGAAAACTAAAGCTCATGGAATCAGGGGTGTAGTAATAAATTGGATAGAAGAGTGGTTGCGAGGTAGGAAACAGAGGGTGGTCATTGATGGAACGGAGTCGTGTTGGGCTAATGTAGCGAGTGGCGTTCCTCAGGGTTCTGTATTGGGCCCCTTGCTTTTTCTTATATATATTAACGATTTAGATGTCGGCCTAGTCAGCACAGTTTCAAAGTTTTCGGATGACACGAAGCTGGGTGGTAGGGCGATTAATGACGAAGATAGAGGTAAAATCCAGAATGATCTGAATAAAATCGTTGATTGGTCAGTCACATGGCAAATGAGATTTAACGTCGATAAGTGCAAAATTTTACATATAGGTTCGCGTAACGGTAATTTTGCGTATAGTATGTCAGGGAAAGAGTTGATAAGCGTAGAGCAGGAAAAAGATTTAGGAGTTATAGTCACTGGTGATTTAAAAGTAGCGAAACAAAGTACAGCAGCGGCCAAAAAAGCGAACAATGTGTTAGGTTTTATAGCTCGGAATTTTGAGTACAAATCGCGCGATATTATAGTTCCTCTTTATAAATCATTAGTTAGACCCCATTTGGAGTACGCGATCCAATTTTGGAATCCATATATGTGCAAAGATATAGACAAAATCGAAAGAGTTCAAAGACGAGCAACTAAGATGATTCCGTCGCTTAGATCAAAGTCGTACGAGGATAGGCTTAAAGAGTTAAAATTGACTACACTCGAGACTAGGAGGCTAAGGGGTGATCTAATCCAGGTTTTCAAAATTATGAATGAGTTCGATAACGTAGATAGAGATAGCTTTTTCGAAATATCACTATAATAGGACTAGAAATAACGAGGGTGTAAGTTGACAAGTAGAAGGTTCGAGACAGCAGTTGCCAAAAACTTTTTTACGCATAGAATAGTAAATAGCTGGAATAGTTTGCCGGTAGAAGTAATTAGTAGCACGTCTATAAACATGTTTAAAAATCGATTAGATGCATATGTTGATAGATTGGGTATAGTTTAAGGTAGTAAAATTAAGGGTTGCATAAAATAGATTTTGATTCTCTTTTCAATAAAGATCACAATAACCAGACTAGAGGTCATAGTATGAAATTATTTAAGCCAAGATGTAGAACAAATTTAAGAAAACATAGTTTTACAAGTGTTGTGGGATATAGGGAGGCAGCATCTTGGGTTAGGGGATACTCTCTGTCCTTACACACCCCATTTAACGAGATTCCTCTGCCGAGTGGTGCCCCCCATAGTACTGTGAATATTGAAAAACTCATGATCTTCACTTGCCCCACAAACCTTTAAATGGGAGACCCATAATGGGTGCACACACATTTCTACATTACTGTACAGTCTTTACAGCTACACCTACACTTTTCCTCCTAATTATATATATTGTAATGTATATGATTGTAAATTGTGACTTGGTCCGCAATTGATATGGACCGTGACTTATTTTTGGTTGGCAAGGTACTGGTATTGATAGATACCGTAATGAAATTGACTGGATTCTTTGGATCTGATATATTTGCATGTCGGTTATAAATAGATATAGAGTGTAACATATTTGTGGATAGTAGTCTATTATGACTTCATCCTCTGGATCCAGAGATTCTATCTTTAGTTTTAAATTGATAATTAATTAGTTTTAAATTGATAATTATTTAGTTTTGTAAAAATTGGTTGTTGCCAATGTACAGGCAGTTTTTACATAGTGGAGCCGCCTCGATGGGCCGACGTGGCCCCTAGTGTGCCCACTATAAAAATTTCTTATGTTCTTATGTTCTTTGTGGTTCGGAACCCACGTAAAATTGTAGGTCCCCTCCGCCACTACGGAGGACATGCACAATACACAATTACGAACACAGTTAGGTAGACCAGCCATGAGTGGATCCTAGGGTCTTTGTTGTTTCTGAAACATTATAACAAACATTATAACATTACAAATATGGCGTAATATAATAGAAACATTTAGTATATAATTTATACAATATTTTATTACACCCGATCTAAGACTGTCAATTTTTCATATACATATAACAGTTGATTTTCTTTATTTAGTAATATTTGCAAGTTGCAATATATATACACTGTACATACATACATACATACATACATACACACACATATAATTTTATATATATATATATATATATATTAAAAGGAGCCAATAAAGGTTTCTTTAGTGATTTGCGAAAAGAAATTAATGATGGTAATTGTCTGATATTTATCGGTAGAGCGTTCCAGATATCTGCCCCTTTGGAGGACAGAGCATTTCCTGCAGTTTGCATTGAATAATTTGGCTTATGTACGAAATCATTGGGAAGCCTTCTATTATGATTATGATAATCGCCTTGTGAATGGGGGACGTACAGTTTCTATTATTAGCAACTTCGTACATACTGATGATACCGACATTTAGTTTTAGTTCTTGCTGTTAAAATTTAATCCGAGTTCAAAATAAATAAATTAATAAGATAGGCCTAATTTAGTGAATATAGTCTCTTTAGCTTTTTATGCCGTTAACACAGACACACACACACACACCACCACACACACACACACACACACACGCTATAACTGCGTATGTAAAATGTAAACAGTAATACGCTCTACAGCAGGTTTGTTAAATATATGGAAAGAAAAACTGTGGTGGTTTCCCGATGTCTTCATTAGTAGGTGCAGTTCTGTAGTAATTTTAGCCTAATAGAAGTTGGTACGTCAGCTGCACCGGGATTCGAACCCAGGGCCAGTGGATTATATTTTTTATGATTTCATATATAAAACAATATCAAACAAATGAAACTATGCGAATAATTATATAATAACATTTTAAATTTTTTATGCCTCCAATATAAAAGCATAATAATATCAAACGAACTATATTTTATATAATCTTTCAAAAACATGACGTCAAAAAAGTGATTCGTTTTTTTATGAGGAAAATTCTGCAGGCAATTATTAATCGTATAAACGGTAGATTTGGTATATTTGAGTAACAATAAATGTCCAAACTGAACACTAACACCATTGAAATGCAGAAAAATAATTATTATATATATACACACACACACATACATTTTTTTACCGAATATAAATAAGGAATATTTATGCTCTTGGATATTTACTAACCCAGGCTTTCCAACCTTTATCATGTGCGACCCCGAAAATCATGTTCACACAATTCACGACCTCAAACACTGGTCGAAGTTCGACAAACTCCCCAAAAGTTATTATATATATATATATATATATATATATATATATATATATATATATATATATATATACTGTATAATATATATACTTCATAAGTACAACGTTTATTATGAGCAGGAAGGGCCCGGATTTCAGTTGTTATATGCAACTACATTCATGATTGATAAATGTGTTGTCGGACGGTCGTAGGAAGAGAAATGAAAATAAAATTATCAGATCGGTTCGCGACGCCAAGGTTGGTAAGCCGTGCACTAACATAAGAATCCCCAATAACACGAGTTAATTGAATCTGACCATAACAACGATTCATAACACAATACATATTGAGTGAAATGAATTTTTCTTTAATCCACTTATAATAAAAATTCTATATTTTAAGTAAATGTGTTGTATATAGATTAAAAGAGATGTGATTTTGACGCATATCAGCCTATATCACATCGTATATATATATGCTACGGCCTTTTTGCGAAACCGGCCTTTTTGCAAAAAGGTCAAAAACCCGGCCTTTTTGCATAATGGCATTAAATACCAGGCCACTTTGCAAACAGGCCGGCATATTGGCCATTTTGTAAAATGACTGGTAATGCTGTCGGCCATTGTGCGAAACGGCAGAACTTCACATTGAACTGGTCAGTGAATGGCCGGTTAGGTCAACTGAATGCCCAGTTAGGTTAACTGAATGTCCGGTTAGGTCAACTGCCCGCCTTTGACGATTGGTTAGGTTAAGGCGTGATATTTTCGTTGTTTAACGAAAATATCACGCCTTAACCTAACCAATCGTCAAGGGCGGACAGTTGACCTAACCGGTAGTGATGTAAGTCGTTTTTTATTGTGTCGTTTTTTTTGTTTTTTTTTCGTTTTTTTTGTTTAAAACGAAGATAGTCTGTTTTTTTTGTTTTTTTTGTTTTTTATTGTTTTAAACTTATTCCATATTTTTCTTCCTTTAATCTAATATTTGTATTACCTATAATTTACTATACTACCATGCTTATAAAGTTATACCTAGTATATATAGGGTGAACCAAATGTAGGTGGACAGTAAATGATAACGTTTATTTTGAGAATACATATTTAATTTTTTTGTATACTATAATAAAAAATAAAATTTAAATAAATTTAGTTATAATATTTAATATAATATAACACAAACACCATAGTTATAATGAACACCATAGTTATAATATAATATAACACAAACCGTATTCAACCTACTGTCCACCTACTTTTGGTTCACCGGTATAGTCATCTTTTAGAAAAACTGAATCACGCAAAAAGTATATAATAGAAAGGAAAAACAAACCCTCATTTTTTATATGTATATATATTTTTTAACTAGAACATAAAACATTCTTCCTTGTTTCAAACAATATACATAATTGTGATTGGCAAGAGTACCAGTATATATATTCCAGATAGAAAAAAAAATATTCACCTTTTTTGAACCTTTTTGTTAACCTAATGTTGTTTAACCTTCATTTCCATGGAAGAATCATCACTAGATTGGGTAGAGCATATATGCTAGTTTCAATATCACAGGTACTGGTATAATATACATAATAAAAAATACATAATACTGGTATAAAACAATATATATAATTGTGATTGGCAAGAATACCAGTGTGTGTGTGTGTGTATATATATATATATATATATATATATATATTCCAAATAGAAAAAAAAAAAAAATATTCATCTCTTTCTTTAACCTTTGTGTTAACCTAATGCTGTTTAACTTTCATTATCTGATTCTATTTCCATTGAAGAATCATTATCACTAGATTGATTAGAGCATATAGTTTCAATATCACAGGTACTGGTACTTATTGCAGATTTGGATGTTGACGAAGCCAATGTAGCACCATGTTTTACTTCACTTTCTTGGAATTTTGCATTTTGGGATATAAATACTAGCTTTGCTGCTCTGTCTGTGCTTAATCGGTTTCTTTTGGCTGTATGGATATTACTGTATGTGCTAAATGATTTCGGAGGTAATGAAAGGGCGAAATAGAGGTGTATGAGTTTGTGTAGGTATATATGTGAGTATGCGTGCGTATGTATCTGGAATTCTGGATGTATGCGTGTGTATGGGGTATATAATAGATATAAATGTGTATATAAGTATTTATGTATATATTGGTATATATGTATATGGGTGTATGTGTATGTATATATATGGATGGTCTCGGGGGGAAAATATGTCATCGCGGGTCTAAAGGATAGTTAAGTGGGAGATTCAAAATCCGAGGCATGGATGGGAGAGTCCTGGAAAGGTTGGACAATGGGCAGTCAGCTCCCAGCCAGTGTTCTCGCAAGTTTAATGGATCTAAGATACAAGACTTTCAGTGCAAGAAAGAGGCCAGTTTTTTTCTGTAAATAGGCTGAAAAGGACATTCTATACTGGTACCATATGGCCTATTTTATTATTTATTTATTTATTTTTATAATATATATATCTTTGCAAAAGTATACCTTATAATTAAATTGGCAATATCTATATTAATTATTAAAAAAAAAAAAAAAAAATAAAAAAAATAAAAAACAAATAAAACGACAAAAAACAACAACAACAACAACATGGACATAAAAAAAACCGTTTTTTAACATCACTACTAACCGGGCATTCAATAATTTAAATTTCAATAATTTCAATAATTTCAATCGAACTGGATTGACTCTCTTACCTAAAGTTCTGCCTTTTCGCAAAATGGCCGGCTGGATAACCAGCCATTTTGCAAAATGGCCAATATGCCGGCCGGTTTGCAAAGTGGCCGGCATTGTAATGCCCATTTGCAAAAAGGCCATCATATTGGTCTTTTTGCAAATGGGCCGGCCATTTTGAAAAAAGGCCGACTTCGCATAAAGGCCGTAACATATACACTCGTTTTTGTACCGAACAAACGGAGATTTTTCACGAAAGATTCTAAATTCATATTCTGTATAATATTTACGTATGAAATAACTTTTTGACATTATCAACATGCAGAAATTCAATTATATATATATATATATGTTCCCCGTGTGCAGAGACGCTCCTTATTTTTACGTCGTTTCTATTCATTTATATACTGCGTGGTCATTGCAGTTAAATGCACATATTCACGATTTGCGAGGGTGCCCTCTCAGGGCATTGGTTTCTGCCCTATGTAGGAGAATTTCGATTTATGATTGATCGAGATCCGTGGTGTAATGGTAGCGCATCCAACCGGCAATTGGAAGGCCCTGGGTTCGATTCCCGGGCGGTTCGCCTCATTTTTCATTTATTCGTTATTTCTCTTCCCCGTGTGCAGAGACGCTCCTTATTTTTACGTCGTTTCTATTCATTTATATACTGCGTGGTCATTGCAGTTAAATGCATATATATATATATATATATATATACACACACACACACACACACTGTTTGATATATATATATATATATATATATACACACATTTAACTGCAATGACCACGCAGTATATTAATGTATAGAAACGACGTAAGTATAGAGGAGTGTTCTGCACACGAGGAAGAGAAATAACGAACAAATGAAAAATGAGGTGACCGCCCGGGAATCGAACCCAGGATCTTCCGATTGCCGGTCAGATATGCTGGCAATCGGAAGATCCTGGGTTCGATTCCCGGGCGGTCACCTCATTTTTCATTTGTTCGTTATTTCTCTTCCTCGTGTGCAGAACACTCCTCTATACTTACGTCGTTTCTATACATATATATATATATATATATATATATATATATATATATACACTTTTTTCCTCATGAAAGATCGTGAAAGACATCTAATAAAGGAAGGTGGGGGACCGTCATGAAGGACGGTGAAGGATCCTCATGAAGGAAGGTGAGGGGGAAATTTTGAAATTGATCCATATTTGTCTCCCCAAATGTATATAATGCAGACCAATACAGAAAATCGAAAGCGATTTCAAGACCTTTCATGCATTTTGCAGAACGAGGTGTACTGCGAAATACAGGAAAGGCTTTGGAATCGCTTTTCATTTTCACTGTCGGTTTCCTGCATTATTTATTGATTTTACGTGTTTAATTATGAAGTTAATTTTATATATATTGTATTTGTTCGGGTTTGAACAACTGTTCAGGATTGACTTGCAGCATCACGCCTCATTTGGAAGATTTATAAAGGAGAGAGTTGCTTTCAACATAGCTGGTTAGAAATGTTAAAGAGGAACTTGTCGAGTTAATGTTTGAAGGTAGTTAGGTTGGGGTACTTGAGGTTCCTCAGTTATTTTGACAGCGCATTAAAGAGTTTTGGGGCCCGTATTCTGAGAGTATTCTCCATCTTTCCTTTTCATGGCTCCTCGTCCTACCTCATCTGGGATAGTGCAGAATCTATGTGTTCTCTCATCCCAGCATGTTTTTTATTTCATTTCTAAAGTTTGGGACATATCCCTCAAGTATTTTCCAACTCATATATTATTGTGTATCGTTCACGTCTTCTTTTCAAGGTGAAGAGTTTCGGGTATGGTATTGTCGTCGTGACCAGCAATTGTTTCCTCTATTCCAGGGGTTTTCAACTGGGGTTATATATTAGATTTTTTGGGGGGGATAAACACAGGGCCGTTTCTAGCCATTAGGGGGCCCTAAGCAGTATACCCGTTTGAGGCCCCACCCCTCCATCCACCAACTCACACCTTACTACATCACCTCAGTACACACATACAAAAAATGGCTGTGTTAATAAAAAACAATTATGAAACAATTTTAATGAAACATTTATGTCCAAAACAACAAATATGTACTTTCAGAAGACAAACAGAAAAAATAGTCTTCATAAAATTCCTGAAAATTAGCTTATACATTATTTAGAATAAATGACACAGAACTATGTATAAAAAAATAATGCAATTATGAACTACCAAACAATTACTAACTCTACGATACAATCGTGTAATAGCTAACAGTTATACAGAACAGTTTGTATCTTCAAAATTTTTGCCTCCTAGATTTTTTCTGGGCGAAATCATCAATAACATCATCATATGAAATCTCCCTGCCAACGTCCTGGTTGATGCTTATGATGCCAAGGCCACTGAGGCGATCCTGCCCCATTGATGATCTTAGGTAGTTCTTGATTAGCTTCATCTTAGAGAAGCTCCTCTCGGCTGACGCTACTGTCACAGGTAGAGTGCAGGCAATTCTTAGTGCAACCCAGAGAGTGGGGTATAGTCCCTCCAGTTGCTTCTGATGAATGAAGGAGAGAAGCTCCAATGCAGTCATGGTGTGTGAAAGTAAAGTCGGCAAGTTCTTAATTTCGAGGCCCAGCTCTCTTCCATCAATGTCAGAGTCAGCTCCAGAGCTCAGTATCTTAGAGAGCTTTTCACACTTGCAGGACAAGTCTTCCTTGTTCATTGTGGTGAAGTTTAGGAGAACCCCAAATATGTCCCTCACATCATCTAATGTTTTGAATCTCTCATTTATTGACCCGGTGGCACAATCCACCACCACATTGAAAAATTTGACTTCCAGCCTCTTTAAGGTTCGTCAGGAGCTTCGTGAGCAAAATGCTTTTTAGTGGATCTGAGCCTCTTCTCCTTCAGCACAGCCTCCACATTCATTTCCTCACATATGTCCCTAGCTACGACTTGTGCTGCAACAAAACCTGTGTTTCTGTAACTGGTGAGTGAGTCTTGTTTTTGTGAGGAGGTTGACTGCCACATGAAACTGCATTGTAGGGGACTGCATAAGTTTGCTCACATGGTTAACTGCATGAAGAATGTCATACCATACTACTGTGCAAATCTGAAAGCGATAAGACCCTACCTCCTCTGCAAGTGCTTGTGCTTCAGTCCTGGCTATGGCATCTGTGGCATTGTTTCTGACTTCCAACAGGGCCTCTCTGATGTTGTGGCTCTGGTATCGCACAGCCTCAATGCTCTTAAGCCGGCTCTCCCACCTGGTTTCACTCCAAGACTTGAGTGTTATGTTCACGTGCTTCATTAGGATTGTCCATCTCTGTGTAGCTGCTGCAAAAAGGTTGTACAATTTTTGTACGTTGCCAAAGAAGCTGATGGCATCTGTGGAAGCTTTAGCTGCATCAGCCACTACAAGATTCAGAGTGTGAGCCCCACATGGAACATAGAGTGCACGACAGTTCTTCTCTAATAACCTTGCCTGAACACCTTTGTTCTTGCCCTTCATGTTCGCTCCGTTGTCATATGACTGTCCTCTGCAGTCATCAAAGTGAATATTCAGTTCATCTAGTCTCTTCAGAATCAGAACTGATAAACCCAGGCCTGTACTTTCTGAAGCCTCAAAAAAGCCCAAGAAGTATTCTTTTATTTCTGGTACGTCACCCATTTTAACAGTTCTGATAATAATCAACATCTGTTCTTGGTGGCTTATGTCTGAAGTGCAGTCTAAAATGAGTGATTAATATTTAGCTTGTTTTATTTCTGCAACAATGACATCCAAGATCTTCCCACTAATGGACCCAATGAGCTCATTTTGAATGATGTTTCCTAGGTAACTTGAATGACTATATTGGCCACTTTCGACTCTGCTGATGTGTTGTTTCATTACTGGATCAAATTTGGCAAGCAGCTCAACCTCCTTCAAGAAGTTGCCATTGTCTCGATTGTACAATGTAGAGGAAGACCCCCTGAAAGCAAGGTTTCTCTCTGCCAGTGATTGGATTATACTTACAAGACGTCTTCGCTTTACCTCCATTAATGACATTTCAGTTTGGTCAATGGTCCTCCCAGTTTTTAGCCGCAGTTCCAGATCCTTCCATGTTGCCATGCTATCTGCATGTTCTGAACTATTTTCATGGCCTTTCAGAAGCGAACCAACGTTTATCCAGTCTGAAAGTCCATCCGTAATTAGTTTGTACGACTTCCTTGAAAACAACTTGCAGCAGAAGCAATAAAGAGCATCATTCCTTCTAGAGTACATCAGCCACCTTCGCTTTATTTTTTCCCCATTAATTAATGTTATGTACATGTAATGGTGATGAACGCTTCTACCGTCCTCTCTTTTAGGGAATGTGAAATCTGGACTGATTTGAAATGGTCCTCGAGACACCAGATCTGTCTTCAAGGCATCTGACAGGACAACTGGCCAGTCATACGGATCAAGCGGTGGAACAGATCTTGGTTCTTGTTGCTCAGTAGAAATGCCTGTGTGTGGTGTTTGAAGCTGAACAGAAGATGGGCCACTTGTTGGTTCATCAGGCTCTACTTCTGGTGTTTGAGGTTGCATAGAGGATGGTCCTGCTGTTGGCTCATGATGCTCATCAGGCTTTGCTGAGGATGGCTTTTCCAAATATTTCAGTAATGCTCCTGAGAAGAACATAACATTACATATTCTGTTAATTTTTGCTAAAATACTCTTTCTTATCTTATTTGATAATTGATCTGTGTGAACTGAATTTGAGGTGATGTGATCCATTAAATTTCACATTTCAAAATATTATAAATATTACAGAGACTAGCTTACTCTACACGATTCCTGAGCACTTGCCTAGCTTGATGGTCTACCTAACCTAGTTGCCTGAACTGTAATCATAAGAATATACAAGTGGCACATCTCATCTGTGCTACTGGAAAGCTTCTCCTCCTCTATTTTCTTCTTTTTCCATATTTCAGCTCCTGATGGATAATGTCGTTTCATTTTCCAAGATGCACGAAGTCACATCTAGTTAACCACAACTAATCTGCTAAATAATAATAATGATGATAATAATGATGATAATAATAATAATAATAATAATAATGATGATAATAATAATAATAATAATAATAATAATTGTTATAATTGTAACGTTAATCAAATACATTCAAATAATTAGATCATTTAGATTTTAACCAACAAAATTCATATTATCTGTAAAAGATGAGAAAAGAATTAATGAACTTGAAAACATAACGAAAACAATCCTAGGTTTTAAAGTGTTACAAAAATTCTTAATAATTAGTAAATTAGTGAAATAATGTTTTACAATACTAGAAAAATTAAGCATTTAGGAAAGTCTAAGCATATAGTAAGAATAAAGTTAAATAATATAGAAATAAGATCTCACAATAGTTATTTACACATAATGACCAAAACGTTTTGTTTGTCTCCGTTTTATCACATTTGTCTCATACAAAAACTTTAATTAATACGACAATAATAATAATAATAATAATAATAATAATAATAATAATAATAACAATAATATTAATAATAACTTCAGCTATATTCCTATTCTTGCCCACTGAGCTATGACCTGGGAGCCTGTCTAGGGGCCCCCTAGCAGCAGCGGGGCCCTAAGCGGCCGCTTAGTCTGCTTATGCCAGGAAACGGCCCTGGGTACACAGTGAGCTGACAAAATACGTTTTTTCTTATTTTCTTTTTTGTTTTTGTAAATAAATGCATGTTTTGAAACATTCCAAAAAATAGGAGTTAATAATGATATATATGTATATATATATTGTGACTGTTCGAAGTTAGTGGGTACGGGAAATGACTTTTCAAAAGGGTACGCGGCTCAACACAAAATTGAAGTGTTCCTAAGTAATTTGTTAATTTTTTCTGGGTATTCGAGTATTCTGGGTATTCTGGTTATTGGGTTACTCCATCTTTTAATCAATTTATTTTTCTTTTCGCAAAAGTGTAAAAATAGTTTGCATTATTTTTTGTCTTCTGTTACCTTCTTTTCCTCTTCGTCCGTCTCGCAGATGAGTGAGTGTTTGTGTTTGGTCCATTTCTAGTTTCTTCTTTTTTTCTTTTTTTTTTGTTCTAGTGTAAGTCTCGTTGCGTGAGCTTTGCATCTGTGGATACGTTTTAATGCTGCATTTATACTTGCTCAGTCTGGTCCTTTTAAAATCACATTTTGTCCATGAAATATTCCTTCCGTATCTCTAAAATAGGATGAGATTTAGGTCTGCTATTTTCAAGAAAAAAAAATGTTGCATTACGTTTCATTTCATATCATATCAATGTTATCTCTCATAATTAAGTCCAAAACATTCTCTTTTCGAGTCCCTTCACAAATTGCCTGTTTAAGTGCATAATTTTCTATAATATTTAATAACATTTTTGGCTGAATTCTGTTGTTTTGGGTAATGCTGCCGTGGAATTTCTCAACGTAAATAAAGTCTTCATTTTTTCCATGCCATGAATAGAAAGATAAAATTCACCCAGATTAATATGTTTGGTGTTGGGGTTCTAAATGACATTAATGTGTTTTCTGTTTGATTTGTAGCGAATTGGAATTAAGTTTTTGTGTTTAATTATAATTCTTTTGTTTTTAAAATAAGAATTTTAACTGTTTTGTTTAATTTGTTTACATTCACTTAGCATGCGTATGTGTTTGTCATATAAATGCGACAGTCTCCTACTCTTCTAGCCATTTTATCTGCTCTAAATATGTTGTATTGCTTTACTGCTATTTCAGTGTCTTCGATGCAGTTTTCACAGCCTCTCTCACATTCATGCAAGTGTACTGTATTTCCGTTAGCCAATGTATATGATATCAGTGTTGGTTTCCAGAGCTAAATTTTTAAGTATTGTAATTTATAATCTACTTTCTCAGTGTACAGTCCTTGTACATAGTAGATGTAGAGGTAGTAGATTTAATCTTTGTGTTCATTTGTGCTGGTTATTAGTCGTTATCAGGTCGGATTTGTTGGTTTCTGATCGGTGTTACTAGGTGGGTCGTTGCACTCGAGAATACTACTGGCTGTCTGGTCCTAGTTACCATTGTGGTTGCTGAATTAACTGTAGCTAGTGTTGGATAGGTGGGTGGTGTATGTACAGGGTGTACATAAAGTCAGGATCTATTTTTGTGAAGCACTTGGAAATTATATGGAATTCAATCATAAAATGATAAAGTGGTAACATTTATTAAATAATTAAGAGTAGGATTCGACGTGACGCCCATCGGTATCCCTGCACAGCTCAAATCGTCCGCAGCATTTCTAAACACATTCTGGAGCATTTGCGGGGTTATGTTATCTGCAGCAGTTCGTATACGTGTACGTAAGTTTTCAAGACTCGTAATCTTCGTCTGATAGACGTGCGACTCGATAAAGCCCCATGCAAAGAAATCTAAAGGGGTTAAATCTGGTCATCTCGCAACACAAGGTCTGTTGCTTCCGCGTCCGATCCAGCGATTTGGAAAACGTCCATTTAGATAATCCTGAACAATTTTGGCATAGTGACAAGGAGCACCATCATGTTGATAGACGACGGTACTAACAATCCTATCCCCGTATATATATATATATATATAATATATATATATATATATATATATATATATACAGTACAGGGCTATTGAAAACGATTCATCTGATTTCAACTGAGAATACTTCCGTACCTATCAACCGTGCATCAACTGGGCATACACCACATGAAAGAGGAAATCTCCAAGTTTTACAAGATCACCGCGAGAGGGCTCCAAAGTCACGCTGTGGCCTAGCCTAGCAACAAACAGTCAGTGTGAAAATGGCGTCCGCACAGCAGAAGGCGTTTTGTGTGTTGCAGTTTTCGAGCTGTAAATCGGTAGTCACAGTGCAGCGTGAGTTTCGTCGACGTTACAGAACAGATCCACCGTTAAGGATACTGTGTACGTGCCACCGTTGCCCACATCTTTGGATGAGCTCCGAACTCGCATTGTTACTGCCGTAGAGTCAGTGACAACAGACATGCTGGAGCGAGTATGGGAGGAATTCGACTATCGTGTCGACGTTGCTCGTGTAACTAGGGGAAGTCACATAGAGCATTTATGAGGTGAGAGACAAAATTTGGACAGTTTTTCTTTTGGTTGATGTATCACAAATCACTCTGTATTTGTAACATTAAAAAATATTCTCAGTTGAAATCAGGTGAATCATTTTAAATAACCCTGTATATATATATATATATATATATATATATATATATATATATATATATCTGTTTGCACCCGAAAGTGTACAAAGTATCAGTGAATCCGTGCATATAAATTATAAAGTGAATTTCATTAAAATTAAGAAAGTGCAATACAGTTTACATAATTTATCACCAATTTTAACGTATATATTCAAAACGAAATACGGTTGGCATTCGAGAAAGTTTGAAACAAAGCAGGAAAAAAGGCCATAAAACACAAAGGTCAGAAAACCCTCGAAATACCCTCGACCATCGAAAGGAAAGAAACAGAAATAAAAATAAAAATAAATAAAGAATTTGTGTGGGTATTTCTTCTTAAGCTAATTAAGGAATATCATGGATATGGGTCCAAATTCTCACTTAATCTGTAATTTGTGCAATTTAGTAACAACGGAAAGCCTAGCGATTAGGTGTGATTTCTGCCAACGATTAAACGACTTTAACTGCATGAATTGGAATGATCGGGAAATAACTCTTGTCTCGAACGCGAAACAAGTCGTGGGGATCAAATTTCTATGTGGCGCATGTACACAGACCGTAAATTCTTTCGCGGTCTTTAAAGAAATGGAGATAGCAGACTCGAAAGTTACAAAAAAGAATGAAATAATGGGGACGCATGTGTCCGAAATGGTCCCAACGAAAAACAGGGTGGATGAGAGAGAAGACGAAATAACGATTAACAGCATAATAACGAACAACAATTTAATAACAAATAACGATATAAACAACGTAATACGGAAGGAAGACATAGATGAAAGGAAAGAAATAAGTAAAAGTGGCGAAGTAGACAAACGGTCCAACGAGCGAAATGATAAAAAGATAATAACTAAAAACGTAGAAAATAAACAGCCAAAGAAAAATAATGATAATGCCAAAACTAAGAACTTGGTAAATAATAAGAAAGAAAGCAGAAGCGTAGAAAATATCGTATGCAAATACTACGCGAAAGGAAACTGCAGATATCGGGATGGGCAATGCATATATGCACATCCCACATTATGCAAAATGCATTACACAAGTGGATATTGCAAGTTTGATAAGAAATGCATGTTCCACCATCTTACGGTCTGCAACACTTATGAAAGATATGGGAGTTGCAAATACGAAAAAAAATGCCGATACCACCACCCTCAAAGGAACGCACGAGGGAACAGAAAAAACGAACATCAAAGAAGAGTGGAAATTTTTTAGACGCAGCCAACACATTTCAGCTGCTAAATACTCTCCAGCAATTACAAAACCAGCTGACAAATATAAATATAGAAATCCGAGAGCCGGACAGAAGGTACGAACAAAGACACTTCATGCGTTATCGGGACAACAGGTACCGACAAAGATAAAAAGAGGTAAATTCTCGGAGGACCACAAGGCAACGAAACCGGCACCCCATCGGAAAACAAAGCGGAACCACCTGTATGCGAAAAAGAAAGAGAAAAAATAAAAATAATCCTAGCCAACATACAGGGCCTTAAATCAAACCAGTCCACGAACAAAGTTGCATACCTGAAAGGACTCATGCAAGAAGCCGGAGCAGACTTTGCATGCCTCACGGAAACTCATCTAAAGGACTGCCAGGCGAACTGTGAAAATTGTGAGTCCTGTATTGACAAAAAAGAAATACAAATTGACAACTATAACATCCTCCGAGCCGACAGAACAGTGAGACGTAAAGGAGGATGTGCTATTTACACACGCGAAAGGCACATAGCAGAAATGGTTATAAGTACCTCAAACAACTACGTAGAATGTGTAGCAGCAAAAATTGAAAAATTAAATATGGTACTAATTGTAATGTACAGACCCCCAAACACGCCAACCTCAAAATTTTCAGATTCCATTACAGAGGTAAGAAACTTAGTAAAAGATCTACACTCTCCAACCCCAAATATTTTTCTCTGTGGTGATTTTAATTTCCCATTCATGAAATATAAAAGGATAGGAAAAAATATATGTATCACCAGGACAAGGGGGGCACACGAGAAGACCAGGAGCAGGTAAAAATGCTACTAGCTTTAGCTGATGAATTTATGTTAACGCAAGAAATAACAGAAAACACAAGAAAAAACAACTGCCTAGATTTGGTATTCACAAACAACAGTAATCTAATTGATAATGTAGAAATCTCCCCAACTATGATATCAGACCACAATATCATTGAAATAACAACTAATATAAAGGCAACAGGAAAGGAAAGAACACGCACAACAGAACGAAGCAAATTCGAAATTTTTAATTTTCACTCCAAAGCTATAAACTGGGAAGATGTGACATCCAGCATGGAAGTAATAGATTGGAAAACCATTTTCGAGGCCAAGACAACGGAAGAGATGCTAATGACGTTAGAGGAGAAGACGTTAGAAATTGTGGAAAAACATGTCCCAAAGATACAACAAAGAGGAAAGAGAAGCAGGTTCGAAAGACAAAAGAGGGCATTGTTCCGAAAGAGAAAAAGAGTGACTGCAAAATTAAGTAATTGTAAAGATAACAACATCAGAAAAATATTAAATGATAAACTACAAAGTATCGATGTCGTCATACAGGAACAAATCGAGAAGCATACAGAAAAAGAAGATGACGCTATAGAAGCGATAAAGGTTAACTCAAAGTACTTCTATAATTTCGCAAAAAGAAAGTCGAAAAACCAAGCGACTATCGGACCTTTAAAAAATGAGAACAGTGATTTATCTGATGATCTAACAGAAGTATCTGAAATATTAAAAGCTCAGTATGAATCATCTTTCAGTATCCCAAAAACTGACAAATTGATTGCGATAGAAACGCGTTCTTTGAAGAAGAACCACAAGGGGAAAGTATAACGGATTTCGACTTTACGACGGATGATATTACACAAGCCATAGGGAAACTAAAAACACACTCAGCGGCAGGACCGGATAAATGGAATGCCACACTGATCAAAAACTGCAAGAATGCAATCGCTGAGCCCCTATACTGGATATGGAGACGATCATTAGACACGGGAGAAATACCGGGCATCCTGAAGAGCGCGAACATAGTCCCAATATATAAAGGAGATCGATCCCAGGCCAAAAACTATAGGCCAGTGTCGCTTACATCTCATCTCACTAAAATATTTGAAAGAATAGTTAGACAGAAAATCTATGACTTTTTGGAAACTCAGAAAAAATTCAATGATAACCAACACGGGTTTCGATCAGGCAGATCATGCCTATCACAACTAATGGAACACTACAACAACATTATTGATTCACTTGAAAGTAATGAAAACTATGATGTACTATACACAGACTTTGCTAAAGCGTTCGACAAGTGTGACCACGGAATCATAATACATAAACTGAAATATATGGGAATAACAGGAAAAGTAGGGAAATGGATATATAATTTCCTTAGTGAGCGGAGGCAAGTCGTTACAGTACAAGGAGTATCTTCATCAGAATCAGAGGTCCTCAGCTCAGTACCACAAGGAACAGTATTAGCTCCACTACTCTTCATAATCATGCTAACTGACATAGATGAGGACGTTACCAGAGACAGCACAGTAACATCCTTTGCGGATGACACAAAGATCAGTAGAAAAATAAGAAACCCAGAAGACATAGGATCTCTACAAACCGACATAAACAAAATCTACAAGTGGACTGAAGACAACAATATGAAGTTTAACACCGAGAAATTTCAGCTATTACGGTACGGAAAAAGAGAAGACCTAAAGTGCATGGAATATTATACCCCAAATGGACAGGAAATTCAGAGAAATTCCAGAGCAAAAGATTTAGGGGTTGTAATGACAGATGATGCGAAATTTGAAACACAAAATAAGATAGCAGTAAACAGAGCAAAGAGAATAACGGGTCAGATATTGAGAACCTTTAAACGAAGGGATAGGAATGTAATGATTCCTCTACTGAAAACCCTGATATACCCAAATTAGAATACTGCTCGGTCCTAACTTCCCCATATAAAAAAGAAGACATTAGACAGCTGGAGGGGATCCAAAGAAGCTTCACAGCCAAGATCAATGGGTGCAAAGAACTAAATTACTGGGAAAGGTTACGAGAACTAGACCTATATTCACTGGAAAGGAGAAGAGAGAGATACACCATTATTTACACTTGGAAAATAATGGAGAAACTAGTCCCTAATCTTACTCTGAATCCCATAACTCCCCAAACAACGATGGAAAGTAGAAGCGGTAGACTGTGTCGTATTCCCAAATTGAAGGCGAGACAGGGAACATCCTTAACCCTGAAAGAAAATAGTTTTGTAGTGAGAGGACCAAAACTGTTTAATCAGTTGCCCAAAGACCTAAGAAACACGAAGGGAGTTGCAGTGGAAATCTTCAAAAGAAGACTAGACGCCTGGCTCAGAACAATCCCCGATGAGCCGGGCGTACCTGGCTATGTGAGGTGGAGAGCGCAAGAATCCAACTCACTACTTCACCAGGCCAACTCGAGAGGAGGGGCGACAAGCTTGACCTTCGCGAAATGAGAAATCATCGCGCGGAACCTTTGTAAGGTTGTAAGGTAAGGTATATATATATATATATATATATATATATATATATATATATATATATATATATATACCTTATGAACCTTATGAACCTTATGTTGTTTCGTGCGTTGGTCTCTCTTCACACGCAGGTCAAGCTAGTGGCCCCGCCTCTAGGTCTAGCTTGGTGGAGGGGCGAGTTGCTTTCTTGCGCTCTCCACCGTACATAGCCAGGCATGCCCGGCTCATCTGGTACCGTCCTGAGCCAGGCATCCAGTCTTCTCTTGAAGACTTCAACTTTGACCCCCGTTACGTTTCTGAGGTCCTTTGGAAGCTGGTTGTAAAGTCTTGGCCCCCTGACAACCAAGCTATTTTCCTTCAGAGTTGAAGAGGTTCCTTGTCGGGCCTTTAATTTGGGAACACTACACATTCTGCCTTTCCTATTCTCCAGTGTTGTTTGAATGGTAATTGGGTTTAGTTTTAGGTTTGGTACCAGTTTTTCGATCATTTTCCATATGTAGATTATGGTGTACCCTCTTCTTCTTTCCAGGGAGTACAGAATTAGTTTACGTAGTCTTTCCCAGTAGTTGAGTTCTTTGCAGCCATCAATCTTGGCTGTGAAATGCCTTTGCGTTTCTTCTAGTTTATTAGTTTCTTCCTTTTTATATGGGGACGTCAAAACTGAGCAGTATTCAAGTTTTGGTACAATCATTGTTTTTAGCAGGGGAATCATTACTGTCCTGTCCCTTCTCTTGAACGTTCTTGGTACCTGTCCGGCGACTCTTTTTGCTTTATTTATCGCTATCTGATTTTGTGTTTCGAATTTCCCATCATCTGTCATTATTATCCCGAGATCGATCGCTTTCGTGCTTCTCTGAATTTCCTGTCTATCTGGAGCATAATATGCAGTCTGTTTAAGTTCTTCTTTTCTACCATATCTCAGGAGCTGAAATTTCTCGCTGTTAAATGACATGTTGTTGTCTTCTGACCATTTGTATATTTTGTTTGTGTCCCTCTGCAAGGCCTCCACGTCATGTACATCGCTGATTTTTCTGCTGATCTTTGTATCGTCTGCAACGGATGTTACTATACTGTTGCTGTTTACTCTGCTGTCTATGTCTGTTAGCATGATAATGAACAGGAATGGGGCCAGTACTGTCCCTTGTGGTACTGAGCTGCGTAATTCCGATTCTGATGAAGATATACCTTGAATTTTGACGACCTGCAGACGTTCTCTGAGGAAGTTGTAGAGCCATTTTCCCACTTTGCTTGTTATTCCCATATATTTAATTTTATGTGCTATTATACCATGGTCACATTTGTCGAAAGCTTTAGCAAAATCTATGTATATAACAATTATAACATCGTAGTTGTCATTGCCTTCCAATGCATCTAGGATATTGTTGTAGTGTTCTATTAGTTGTGATAGGCATGATCTACCTGATCGGAATCCATGCTGATTTTCGTTGAATATTTCCAGTGTCTCAAGGAAATCATAAATTTTCTCTCTAACTATTCTTTCAAATACTTTGGTGAGGTGGGACGTCAATGACACTGGTCTATAGTTCTTTGCTTGAGATCTGTCCCCTCCTTTATATATTGGGACAATGTTTGCTCTTTTCAAGATGCTCGGTATTTCCCCAGTTTCTAGGGATCTTCTCCATATCCAGTATAAAGGTGTAGCTATTTCATTTTTACAGTTTTTAATCAATATATATATATATATATATATATATATATATATATATATATATATATATATATATATATATATATATATATATATATATATTAGGGTGTGACAGTTGCCCCAACTTTGTCCTACAATGCTGTTCAAAATTTTGGTGTTGCATATTGACATAAAAAATACTCACGTGCAATGTTTTGAAGATTCATGCATATTCGAGTGAGCACCAGCAATTTGAAAAATAGCGATTTTGCTTATACGGCATACGCGCCTATATATGAGATTACACAACCATCATAAGGGATATTAACACAAATCATTTGCCAGTCTTAATTAAAAGCTGTTATCACTAACACAAAAAAGTTTATAATTCTTATTCTCTCATGGTACATTAAGGGGTTTTATCATATATTCACAAGGTATTATTTCTCTAGAGCAAGAAACCATGATTTCTGTTCGGAAACAGATGATCGTTTGCGCTGATTAGGAACGCGGAGTCTGTCATTTTCAACTACTTGAAGGACTTCTTGAAAGCGCTCCTCATCCCTGGCAACATTAAGAAAGTCATGGCAAAGTTTTACACCACGCTCTGCAGCCTCATTGACGACCTGAAGCTTGTCCACAACCCGTTTCATGTTCAGGTAGTCGTCATGATCCGCCCATTCACTGGCTGGACTGTGGAGAAACTGATAGGGCATGCCTAAAATGGTGAAGAACCGGCTTGAGTCAGGCCCAATTAGGTCCACCAGGGCAGTGCCACTTTCTGGGACAGGGGGAAGATATGGCTTTCCATAGCCCCCATGATTGAGCCCCACTCTCTTAGTAACTTCAGTGCCTTCATGGCAAAGAAGGGCCTTCCTCATCTCCTCTTTTGTCCTTTCTTGTACTTGGGACGAGAACAAAGCCAGTGGGGCCAACTCCTCAGTTAGGTACCAAGTGTGTCTACCGAGTGCCACACGTGCTTTGTCAACTATTGTGGCGTCATATGGGGCAAATTCAGCCAAGGTTTCGACCAAATTCAAGTCATTCAGTGGCGCACTTGCTGGAACGGGGCAAACAATCCACCATGGGACATAAACAGCGACTGTGAACACAGCAAACCGTTCTAACTTGCTGATTTGACTTTTAGTCACAACCTCGGCTTTGGGAAACTGCTCTTTGATCTGGCCTGACAAAAGAACAATCTTGAGGGTATAGAGCAGTTTAGCCATCCACCTTGCTTTGTGAAGTGCGCCGGGGTAGACCATTGTGAAGTTCACAAAATGTGCTATTTTCACACTTATTTATGAAGTTCATAAGCCGAAATAGCAATACTTGCTGGTACGACGGTGCTAGCTCAAACATGCACCGATCTCCAAGAAAATTTACAGGGGTGTTTCCTAGATAAATACACAACACTTAAACTTTGAACAGCATTGTAGGACCATTTTTTGATTTTTGGAGGGCAACGGTCACACCCTAATATATATACACGCCTCGGTGGTGTAGTGGTTAGCGTCGCTGACTACGAATCCATCGGCCCAGGGATCGAGACCCTGTGACGGCAAGCGGCGCGCAGCAAAACTCAGCTGTTCATCCTTCCACACAATAAAAAAATGATTGTTAGATAAATGGGTACCCTGGGTATCCTAGTGGTTAAGACGCTGGGCTGCTAGTTAGGCGTGGTTCGGAATCCACGTTAAACTGTAGGTCTAAGGTGGAGTGACAATCTTGACCTTCGTCAGAATGAACAATTCAGGCGGAAGCTAAACCAAGGTTACCAAAGTTACTTAATAATTATGATTTGGGAGTAAAATGCTGCAAATAATGACAGACAAAGGATGGAATTAAAGCAATTACAGTATTTTATTAATTCCACCCTTTTTAACAAATTTTATTTGTTCGAAATTTTGGAACTGTTTTTAGATTTTTTAAGATCTCTCTCTCTCTCTCTCTCTCTCTCTCTCTGTATGTATGTATGTATGTATGTATGTATGTATGTATCTATCTATCTATCTATCTCTCATTTTTATAACTCCTTTTTTTCAATTTCCACAAAATTTAATGTCTGCTTGGGTGATCTGAGGAGAAAGAAATTATTTTCGACCATTCCACCGAAGAAGTTTTAAAACGACCATTAAAAATTTATTTAAATTTTATTCTAATATAAAATTTTTAATTCTTTAATTTTCATTCACTCTCAAAGGGATTGGTTTAGTTTTATAGCAACGGTTGAGGCTAGTTGATAAAGCTTTTTAAAATTTTTGGAGTTTTACTTATTTATTTATCTAGATTGGCTGAAGTCGGGGTTGGGGGCCTGGGGATTCAAATTAGATTTGTATTCTCCATCTGGCACGCTAGTTTAACCGAAAAAAAAAATTATATATATATATAGAGAGAGAGAGAGAGAGAGAGAGAGAGAGAGAGAGAGAGAGAGGACGAAGAGATGGTGCATGTTTATTGGTAGACGTTTCAGAAAAATTCAGTTTCCCTCATCAGTGCCAAAAAAAAAAAGTTAAAACAAATGTAAAAAAGTGAATAAATATGGTGAAACAAAAAATTATACAAATAATATATTTACGTAATCATATGATATTAATAATATATTTATATTAAGTTTGTAAAAATAAAAACCATATAAAATACAGAAAGGCAAAGAAACAGTTAAAATATACAAAGTTTAAAAAGATGACAAATATTGTAAACAATATCTTACTAGTTTATTGTGGGAGTGATAAGATGATTGTAAAAAAGTTGGAAATGATTAAAGGTTGAAATATTCATATTAGAATTGTTGGAAAGCCAAAATGAGTGATTTTAGATTTCTTTTCCAGTGGTGATGCAGGAGAATTTATCGAGCTATGTTTAGGTTAAAAGCAGAACTACAGCCGTTAAGGGTTCGTTTTATACTAAGGATAGAGATTCAAGGATGCGGAGGTCGGTTGGTTGGTATACCGAGTTGATAATTTTGAAGTTGGTGAGAAGCAGTGAGTGGTTGTGTAAGTGGCAATGATTCCTTATTGTTGATTTGGACGGTTTATTTAAAGGTTGTGATGTTCTAGTAGAAATGCTGCGATTACACTCCTTTTGGCTTTCGAACAATTCTTATATGGATATTTCAACCTTTATGTCATTTTCAACCTTTTTACGATCAGCTTATCACCCTTATAATAACGTGTAAGACACTGTTTACGGTACTTGTTACCTTTTAACTTTTGTATATTTTAACTGTTGTTTTACTTTTCTGTAACTTTGGCTAAAATTATCAATCAAAGTATTTCCAAAGGAATATTCCCATCAGTGCTAAAAACTGGTTGTATAACACCCCTTTTTAAAGGGGGTGATCCTACACTAGCAACAAATTACAGGTCGGTGTGTTCATTATCTGTGTTCAGCAAAGTTTTTGAAAAAATTGTAAAAAGTAGAATGCAGCGATATTTAGAATCCTACAATTTATTATCTCCAAATCAATATGGCTTTCGTAATAATTAAACAACGGAAATGGCTATTTTAAATCTTATTTAAAATGCAAATATAGCTAAAGAGAACAAAGAAATAATGATATCAATATTTATGAATTTGAGTAAGGCGTTTGATGTAATAGACCATAATATTCTACTTAATTAATTATATTGTTACGGCTTTAGAGGAGCAGTCAGTGATTGATTTAAAAGTTATTTGTCCAATAGATATCATTTTGTATCAGTAAATAAGGTTTGCTCAACTAAAGCACTTGTCAAAAAATAACAGTGGGCCCAGAACTAAGCCATGCAACAGGGCTCAGTTCTGGGTCCACTGTTATTTTTATTATATATAAATGACCTTCCACTTTCATCTGATATACTGAACTTCATAATGTTTGCAGATGATACAACTGTGTCTTTTTTTTTGCAAAGATGTTAATTCAGCTAAAAATATATTTAATTCAGAATTTATCAGTGTAATGAAATGGTTGACCACCAATAAACTCTTCCTAAATACAGTAAAACAAATTCATGACTTTTACTGATAAAAGAAATGTGAATGTTGATGAATTTAATGTTGATAAAATCACTATAAAGGAGTGTACGGTAACAAAATTTCTTAGTGTAATTAGAAATGGGCATAAATACTTTAAAATGTATTTAAATACTAAATACTAAATACCACGCAAATTTGTATTTAAATACGAAATACTAAATACACGCAAATTTGTATTTAATACGAAATACATTACTGTAAACTGGAATGTAATTAAATACTAAATACATCACTTCAAAAATGTATTTAACCCTAGATAGGCAGAGAAAGTGTGTGTTTTTTTCTGAAGTATGTATAGCAAACATGGTGAATTTGTACACAGCGATCAGAGGAATGTTCCCTGGTCGAGTGTTGCCATATGAGGGTCAATGAATATTGTTTGTAACATAAATAATAATCCTTTTATATACAGTATTTCTCTTTCATATTTTCATACTGTTATTACTGGGAGTGTTATTTCTTTTGTGTGGTTTTGTGTTGTTTGCATTTCGAAAAATGGCGTCTAGGAAGAGAGGGTTGACTCCTGATAAGATCGATGAGAAATTCATGAGATCCAGTGAAGAGGAAGACAAAGCTGACCCCGTCCTTGTGGAAACCATGTACGACAGTGAGGGAGGAGAGGAGTATGTGCCCAGCACAGAAGATGAAACTTGTGAAACCGTAGGCAGAGAAGCATCTAGCACAGTGAGGCATGAAAACCTCGGTAAAGATGGCCATTAGGGATGTGTTCCATCTAAATCCTCCTTACACGACAGTTGTGCAAAACCTCCAAGTGTAAAACCGTTGTGTCAACTGCACCAGGAAGGAGGACAGAAAAACAAAAACATTATGCAACACATGCTTCCAACCGGTTTGCGGTAACCATTCGTTCGTGACCTGTCCTGACTGCAAGTAGTTCAGTGAACTGACCTGACCTAAATTGATTGTTTTTTATGCTAAGTGATGTGTCGGGCGATCCAATTTTAACCTAAAAAATTTAAATTATTAACTTTATTTAACCTAAAAAAGTCTTTATTTGCAACTTATTTGAGGTTAAATATTAACGCTTAATAATAAAATAAAACACATCACACTCATTTGTTTATTAAATTATTAACAACTTATTTAGTGACCGAATTATAATGATGAGGCATAATGTACTTCTCCAGCTGTAAAACAATTGTGTTGTTGGAGTTTGGTCAAATTCACTAGGATAGCTAGTAATAATTGCCTGGATTTTCGCAAAAGCTGATTTCGCAGTTTTAGGCATGTTTGAAATTTATGTATTCTGCCATATAGATAAATAAAATTAATACAGTGAATTAAACATGTGATTTATGGTACTACTGAACTGATTCTAACAACAAAAGCCAAAACATAATATTCACATAGTATTCACATATTGTATGAATACACACCTAACTACCAAATCTAGGAAAGCTCCGAAAAACACTAATCAATAAATAACGAAAGAGTAATGTAGAAATAGTGCCTAAATAATCAGCTTGTATAATCATCATTAATCAACGTATAGACTATGTAAATAAGAATCCAGAATGCATATTATAACATCATGTTAGAGACCCGGAATATTTATTTGCTTACGCAGTTTCATTCCGCATTTTCGTTAATTTTATTTTATTAATCCCTCACAAAAGTTTTAACTTACAATAGCAAATTTTTAACCTTATTAATAATTTTATTAACTTTATTAACCCATAACAAAAATATTAACTTTATTAACCTAATAGCAAATTCTTAACCTTATTATTAACTTTATTAACTTTGGGTCGCCCTAGTGATGTGTTATTTTTATTTTTATTTTTAGTACATAATGTGGATATAATTATTTTTTGTGACGCGCATTGTTTTTCACTTCAAAAGATGCAACAATTTCAGTGACATGACCTGTAATGACCATTGCCCCTATTGGAATTCTTTTCTAACTCAGGGAAGATGTATCCTTTGGCTCCATTGTTTTAAAATTTGAGCGAAATCGGGTGATAAGTTTTTGCTACAGAAAAAGTTTAATAGCGTCACTTTTTTTCAGATTTTCAATACTTGTTTTTCAATTTAATTTTTCAATATACCATTTACTTTATTTTATTTTATTTTATTTTAATATGTAAAACCAGCAAAAATGTTCAGTTTGTAACATTACATAAAGCAATTAAATTTATCTTGTCTCTAAATGTGTTATTTCACCATTTTGGGTCATGGGGTGGCGTTCACCCCTCTCTGCCTTTACCGTAAATGTTCAATAGGTCTGCCTATATAGGGTTAAATACAATCTAAATACATCCTAAATACATTCTATTTTCAATGTTTATTATTGTTATAGTAGTTTGAGGTTTCCTATCCGCAACAAAGGCAATCCAAAGAGAGGCAACAGAAAGAAGGGACTACATAAATCATAATAAACATAACACAGTACAGTTTGGAATAATTAAATAATTAAATTATCGATTTACCCAAAATATATGAGAGACTAAAATACTCCTAATAATGGAAAAAAAAAAAATCCATGATTTTTTGCAAATGTATTTAAAAATGTATTTGAAAATATGTATTTATAATTACAAAAGACATCAATAATAATGTATATAAATTCGCATTTAAATACCCTGAAAAAATGTATTTATAGATACAGTATTTAAATACGCATTTAAGTATGATAGTTGTCAAATAATATTCCTGCCCATCTCTGGGTGTAATGCTTGATAAGAATTTGTAATGGAGTGATCGTGTAAATTATATCACGAGAAAGATTTCAAGGAGTGTTGCTATAATGTTTAAACTTACAAATGTATTCCTTAAACAGGTTTTATTGATTCTTCATCATACTCTTGTTTTTCATTATATAATGTACCGCACCTTTGTTTGGGAAAACTCCGCTAACAACACTTTAAACGGTATCTTTGTCATCCAAAAAAGAGCAATAAGGTTATTTATTATCTGATGCTGAATTCCTTGATCACTCGAGTGTATTATTTAAAGAGCTAAAACTACTAAAGCTCAATATGTAATGAAAATGGCACATTTTATTTTTATTTACGAGTGTAAGAACAAAATCATTAATTTACAATGGGTAAATAGATATTTTGTAACTCATCAAGAAATTCACTCGTATCAGACCAGAAATAGATCAAAGCATGTTATAAATCAATTTAGATTGTCTTCATCTCAAAAACTACCCATTTTCATTGGATTAAAACTATGGAATGATTTAATTGCCGATATAAAAAGTATTGTGACTGTGAATGCGTTTAAAACCAAGTTGAAATCCCGATTAACAATGGCATACTAATAAAAATGTAGGATTAATGTATATTACTATTGTTTATTAATTTCTCGTGTGTAATCTAGGATTAAAGACACATTACTCGTGATTGTTCATTTTTTATCTCTCATGTACGGTATAATATTGATTTCTTTGTATGGTCATATCGATAATGATAATTTAAGATTAATACATACCTTAACTATTAATAATACTTATTCATGATTTATTTATTATTAATAATAACTATCTGTTTTATTTTTAATAAGAGCCCAGTAAAGCCTAAAGCTTAAGGGTCAAATTAAATAAAATAAATAGTCGAGCTTCAAAATTATTTAGGTCATTGTAAAGTGTAAAACCAATCTATTTATTTATTATTAATAAAGGTTATGAAGTCAATTAAAAAAAATTAAAATTTTTATTAATTTCAAATTTTTAATTTAATATTTATACTGAAGCTGAAAAAGAGTTTACAATTGAGGGGTCGCGCGTCTTAAGCTACCTAAGCGCCACCACAGGCGAAAACGTGTTTTTGATGGATATCACTATTTTCACCCTTCCTCTATCGCGTGGTTTGGTTATAATGACCTTACGACACTAGAAGTATGGTTGAAAACCTTATGAAGCGAACTATTTTTTTCACCTCTATCGCCAGCTGGGCTCTGCCGCCCAGATGTGATGCGCGTCTTAAGGCCCCAATATCCCGTTCAACTGGTGGAAGGTGATGGGGGTGGGGGTGGGGGTGGGACGCTCGGTCTCTGGGTGGCGGGAACAGCAGGAGGAGCGCGAGCCAATGAAAACATGGCAGCCACGCCGCTCTGCGCTCTGATTGGCCACCCGCTCCACGCGCCGAGAGGGACACGACACAAACATCCCGCCAGTACCTTAAGACTCGCGTTGCTGTTAGCGGGCGTCCTGTGTTCGTGCTCATATTGCTGAATATTGCGTGGATTATTCTATTCACCCGGCTTCTAACTATTATCAACGTGTGCAGCAATGTCTCACCGTGCTAGTGATAGTGATGAAAAATCAATGGAATCATTCTGTGCCAGAAATCGCACCCAAAGTTCGGCATAATAAGAAAATAAAAAAATAAAAAAATATATATATAAAATATGAAAATCTATTCCAAAAACTCATCAACATCTTCATTAGCATAATTAGAACTCTAATTTAGCTAAAAAATGAACGTTCTAGCTCAATTAATAACAGAGATACTATTGCGAGAATATTGCTGAACTTTGGAGGCGATTTCTGGCGAATTTTAATTTTGGCGCTTAGGTACCTTAAGACGCGGGACCCCTCAATTAATTAACTGAATGAATTAATTAAATCTAACTTCACCTAATAAATTTTATCAAAATTCTTTACTTACTAATTTTTATTTTTTTTCAGTTAGAATTCCCTGCCGTGTTTTATTGTTTCCATTATTTTATTCCATTGTTTTATTATTCAGTCAGCGATACCTACAATATTCATCGTGCTTAAAAATGCACCTTGGGAAAATTGGACCAAAGTGGAAATAGATAGATCTAAAAATATTTAATACCCAGTCGCAGATCGCTTAAAATATGAAACGTTTTATTTTTTAAATACAATTGCATTATTATTTGCTATTATTATTAGTAATATTATTATTATTATTATTATTATTATTATTATTATTATTATTTTCATATATGTACGGTCGTAATGGAAAAAAATCCAGCTAGAAAACATAAAAAACAATTATGTAAAATACTATTATATTGACAATTCCAATTCATTTTATATTGGTCATATAATTTTTTGCACTAATTATAAATTTTTGCTGAATTTTGAAAGGTTCATTAACGTTTCCAGAATTTTTATTTGGACGGCGAACATTTTTGCCCAACTGTACGTATAAATCTTTAAGGCGAGCGAGTATCAAAACTATCATTATATAATGACTTTTGACCTGGAGGCTGCATCTGTTTACCGAAGACCTTTCAACTCACTGTTAATATCATTATACAGGGTGTCCCATAAGTCCGGTCTCATAGGAAAATTAATTTTAAGTTAAATTTACAAAAGTAATACATTAAAATTAAAACAAATGTTTGATGTCTCGTTTTGGGACCTTTTTTTTTGTTGTAAATAGAATAAACACGCAATGGCTAATATGGAAGTGGGTTACACTCCTCAGGTAAAGGCTTCCAATTTTCCTATGAGACCGGACTTATCGGACACCCTGTATATTCATTTCGTAATAGTAAAAATTTTGGTACATTACGTCTATCTATTCTTAAATTAAAACTATTCGTGTCTATGAAAACTATTTTATATTTCTATAATTAATGAAATTTTCTATCGGGGATTATAAAGCTTTATTCTTATAATGTTTAATATTAATAGCCATCCCATCAGAGGTTTCAGGTTTCATAATAAATTAATGATAAAAAGAAAAATTCTTCCTTTCGAAAGTGTTGCATAATAAGTGACTTGCATATTAAAGTTAAAGAAGGTAAAATGATGTTAATATATACATAAAGACTTTGTGTGTATATATATATATATATATATATATATATATATATATATATATATATATACATATATTGGTTAGTTGGTTTTAATTATAAAAGAACATGTAATGTGTAGGATATTCGCCATCAAAAGGTGTATATACTAATTTTCCTTTTATCTCTTTGATTTGCAGCAAGTTTCCTGGATTCGCAAAAGAGATCTACACGTTCTTAGTTCAGGAAAAGTTGTTTTCTCAACGGATCAACGTTTCCAGGTGAGAATCGAAATAATTCTCATATACTCATAAACTTTATGGGATATTTTTTATCAACGTTTTTGTTAACCAAACTTAACCTATATCCTAACTTAACTTACGATAATTTAACCTCTACCTAAAACCGGATACAAAGGAAAGTTGTCGATGAAATCTCATGTGCATAATTATTCAAAGTTGAGATTATTATTATTATTATTATTATTATTATTATTATTATAAAAAGATATTTACCACTCGGAATTGAATGACTTAATTTTGGATTTCTGGTCAGGACGAAACTCTAAATTAGAGCAAACTTTCCACCGTCATTTGTAATTTATGTAACAAATGGAATTTACTTTCAACTTTTAAGGACACAAATCAGGATTTTAAAGGTTTGATGGCTTATAGCTTAGCAGCTAAGATGCTGGGTTGTCATGCTGTACATTGAGATCAATTCTTGGCTTGGACTTTGTGATTTTAGACCTCCTTTGGAGTGTTTTGGTTTGGATTTCACATTAAACTGTAGGTCCAAGATGGGTCGACAATCTTGATCCTCATCAGAATGAACCATTCGGCTGGAAGCGAAAACCAGAGATATTAATATATAATATATATTAATATCTCTGGTGTATATATATATATATATATATATATATATATATATATATATATATATATATATATATATATATATATATATATATATATATATATATATGATCACCTGAAGATCAGGGCCCCCAACCTTCTTTAGTTAGCCTCATAAGGCTAACTAACGAAAATATCACGACTTAACTTAACCAATCGTTAGGTCAACTGTACGCCCTTGACGATTGGTTAGGTTAAGTCGTGATATTTTCGTTAGTTTGCCTTATAAGGCTAACTAACGAAGGCTGGGGGGCCCTGATCTTCAGGTGTTCCTATATATATATATACACACTGTATATGAGAATCGACTAATACTCGAACATTTGACCTATGTAGAGAGAACATTACGAAGGATAAAACTGCATATTTCACTTCATTTATACTGTTATAAATGTCTGTCAATTTTAAATATATTATATGTCTATCGTTACAAAATGTATCTGTAAAAACGTTCTGCACACTGTAACTGTATGTGAGAGAGGTTTACGTATATCCTCTGGAAACGAAACGTCTGTTGTTCCAAATGAAAGACATCAACCGACGAAGATCACAAACCGATGAAGAAAGTCATTCAACATTTTAACAACACTTTAAACGCTAACAACACTTCTTAATGAAAAATAGTGTATCTGGTTACACAGGCCCGCGAATGAGAACTTTGTAAGAGTTGTTTTCTTACTAATAACTGATTTTATATAATTCAACTACGCTGATTTCGAATAAGGTGTCTATTTTTTTTCTATCACGTAAGGATTTTCTGCAAACTGGAAGGGAAAAATCAACAACATAAATAAATGTTATTTATTTCAGTTTACATTAGGTACCTATTTCGCTTTGTTATACTAATTACAAATGCAAACAACTTTAAAAAGAAAGAAGACTATTAACGTCAATTACATATTCATCTTTATTTGTTCCGAGTTTTCTTGTGAGAGCTATGCCTTTTAGTTTCGAATATACGCGCTGTTCCTTTTCTTTTATGTAATAATTCTGGAGTATCCAGCTTCAACATCCAGCAGTAATCAGCCATCATGCTGATGTCCCACCTTCCCTGATATCTCTTCTCCATTTCTTTGATATCTTGGTGAAACCAGACATTTATAAGCATTTATAGGCAGTAGTTTTTAATCAAAATTGAATGAAAATTACTTACATATGTAATATGAAATATGACATTTTGTGAAAAATCTGTACGTGATGGCGAAAAATTAATATTATTTTCGGAATCAGCATGCAAAAATTACTATACAAGTGATACAATATTCCGGACAACAAAACCATCGCTGGTCTGTGTTATCCTCACATACTTCACACGAGTAATCTGATTAGTGGTATCAATAATTGGAAGAACTGGAGGACCGAATTCGGGAAGTCATGTCCTCCATCCCGCCGGAGTTCCTGCTAAAGTCAGTGGACGCCATTCCTGGGCGGCTCCAGAAGCTGGTGGAAAGAGTTGGAGCCCACATTGAATTTTAGAGAAAACCTACCATGTATGCCTACCTTTTCATATTATTTTTTCTGAAATAAATGGATAATATACGTATTTTTTTACCAATCCAAAATAGGGAGCTACTTTCCGCCCACCCTGTACATAGTAATAGGGCATTAAGTAGTAACTAAGATTTACTGACATATTATGTAACCACCTTAATTGCTCAGGAAATATAATACGTTTGATTACCGTTACGTATTCTACAGAAGTAATCTGACTGTGCGTAATCTGACTGAAGTAATCTGACTGTTGACTGTGCGTATATATAAAATGTACAAATATTTTAGTTACCCTTCCATTATAAAAATTATGTAGTACAAATGTAACCAAATAACAATTTAACGCGCAAAAGGAAGGTAATTTGATAGTTATTATGTTTTATATAATAAAAACTTTTCAAATGAGTTTATAACTTTGACGGTTTTTGTGTATTGAAATAATTTGTTGATTTTAGCTTAAACGTATAAATTATATATTAATGAATAAACATGGTGTAAATATGAAGTATGTATTATGTTTATGCACTAAAACCATTATGGCACTTTACTCAAAATAAAACCTTCTAATTTAGAACTTATTACTTCTTTTTTGAGAGTATATTCTAGAGGAAGTTTTTCTTTCTTTTGGGAATCAAAATTTCTTGTCAAATGATAACTTTTTTTAAATGATACATAATTTCTTTAGAGAGAAGAAATGGCCTTCATTATTACCCAATTATATATATATATATATGTAGGAGAATTACGACTTCTGATCGAGTGAGGACCATGGCAGTGGTTATCATATCTGACCGGCAATCGGAAGATCCCGGGTTCGATTCCCGGGTGGTTACCTCATTTTTTCATTTGTTCGTTCTCCCTCCTCATCTTGCGCGAAATGTTCTCCTATACAAGCGTCGTTCTTTACGTTAATTATACTGCGTGTTCTTTGCAGTTGAAATATATATATATATATATATATATATATATATATATATATATATATATATATATATATATATATATATTAAATAATATATTAAATTAAATAAATAAGTAAAAGTTGCTTTGAGCTTAAAAAAGTTAATGAGAAACTAATGAATCAGTAAATGTTTATTTTATTGCCAGTTTCACGCAGTAAAGTAACTTTTTATTAACATTTGAATTGGCGAAACCTTTATTTGTTTCGCGCTTCTGTGTTAGTTTGGAAAGTTAAAAGTTCAAGATTTGGGAAAAGAAAACGCTCCTCTCTCTCTCTCTCTCTCTCTCTCTCTCTCTCTCTCTCTCACACACACACATATACACACACACACACACACACACACACACACATATATATATATATATTATATATATATACACGCGTGTGTGAAAAATGCTACGAAAACAAACACAAACACACACACGCGCGCGAGCTAAATAAACACACGCGTGTGCAATAATACTAAGAAACACACACACACACACACACACACACACACGTACACGTATGAACTAAATATTCACACGCGCGCGCGTGCAATAATACTAAGAAAAAAAAGGACCTAACCAGGAAAGAATAGCAGTGACTAAATATTTCTTATTTTCAGCAGGAAACTTATTGGCAAAAATTCTCGATATTTCTTTCAGTATTAAAAAATTGTGAAAATCAGTAAACTTCACTATCGACAGACATTGAATGAACCAAGAATGAAAAGAAGAAATGAATGTGGCCTTAGAATTTCTATATCGTACTTTGCATATTATATGAAGTGTAAAAATACAGATTTCCTCTATTTCTCCCCCTACGCACAAAGCAAAAGTGCGTAGGGAGAGAAATAAAAGAAATCTGTCGTGTGACATCTCGACAGGCAGTTAAATCGTGAAAGTCATTTTCAATGGATTTGGTAGGTGGATGCGAAAGAAGAGTGTATAGTATGGGAAAGGGTAAAAAAGGATAAAACGAGTAGTGATCGAAGCATTTAAATACACTACTGAGAAATCAGAATTGTAGAATTTCTAAAAAGCATAAAAAATTACTAATTGGAAATACTCTGTCTTACTTGGTATATTTTATTTTAATCGGTGACAGCAACATTGAAAAAAAAGTCATCAGAGGTTAATTTTTATGCCTTTTAGAAATTCTATACTTTTAGGCGAACTTTTTTCCGAAACTGTACTTTTGTTTGCTGGAAAGGTAGACATCTAAAAGAGAAGTACCTACAACTTTAGGCAAATTCATACTAAAATTACTTGTAAAGAGTACAGTATTTACTAACACAGTACATATTCATGTCATGGACAAACCGCTGACTTCAATATGGTCATATATAAATTATATTTTAAGTACAGTCGTTATATTGGTATACTCGTACAGTTTATCTACAGTATTAGTAAATAGTAAAAACTATTCCAGAAACAAACAATGTTATAATTAATAATAGATCAACTGTACGCCCTTGATAATTGGTTAGGTTAAGTCGTGATATTTTCGTTAGTTTTAACGAAAATATTCTGTCAAAATTGGTAGGGGGGAGATAACCTACAAGTACCCACACAGTATATACAGGGTATACATAAAGTCAGGACCTATTTTTGTGAAGCACTTGGAAATTATATGGAATTCAATCATAAAATGATAAAGTGGTAACATTTATTAAATAATTAAGAGTAGGATTCGACGTGACGCCCATCAGCAGTGGCGGATTTAGGGGGGGGCCGAGTAGGCCATGGCCTACGGCCCCGCGCCTGTGAGGGCCCCGCGCCGTCACATATAATTATAATGTTGGATTCCACTATAAATAATACAATTGATTAATGATTAGTGATAATTATGGTATCACTCTCTTTGCTGGCGGGAGTTTAGTTCTATTCAGGACGCTGTGGAGTGCACATGTGAGTGTGTTTAGTGGTAAGTAATGGTAAAAGTCGTATCTCGAAAAAGTCGCCAGTCAATAAATGGGGATGGGGGAGTTTTAGTCAGCTTTATAATAACATAAATAAGTTGAAAAATGTTAAATTAATGTAATTAATTTTTTTATATGAAACGTACTTAGGCTAGGTTAGGTCAGTTTAGCTTAGATTTCATAATAAATACATTTTATACATATTTAAGGAAAAAGTCGCCACTGGTGGGGGCTGGCGACTTTTCCCATAAAGCGACTTTTTCACCCGAACAACTGTTTAGTGTCTGTATTTAATTAATTAATTAAACTGTATTAATTAATACTAAACCGAGGGTCAAGTGTAAATAGTTTGTTTTTTATGTTTTTATGTTTCAGGATAAGGCAGTGAGGCTGCACTGAGGCACAATGGAGAAATCAACAAGTCGTGATCGTGATCAAGGGAGGAAGTATAAAGCTGGCTCTGTTAAACGACAAGAAAAGGCAGACGTAAACCAAAGAGTTAAAAAACTACCAAAAATAACTCAATGGTTGACATATCCAACAGTATCTGAATCTGCAAAATCACAAACTCAAACTGAATCCGGTCAAACTGAATCTGAATCAGTAGAGACACCAATTACGCCTGAAACAACTGGAGAAGCCACAACTAGTACTGAACCTAGTGTAGTTAGCGCAATTGAACCTGAACACAGTGACAGTGAGGAGACACAAGAGGAAGTGAAAGTTATGAATACCGGTACTGAACAAGGATTTGAAACGGATCTTGGATTATGGCCTAAAATAATTACTGAAAATGTGTGTGACTATTGGTTGAAAAAGGGAAGCGCAGAATGTCGACACTGTGATGGTGACTTCAAAGAGTCAGCTGTGAAAGAGCTAAACAGAACCCGTCATTGTACAAAGACATTATTCACTCGAACTCATTCATTATCTGGCCAAGAAATTAATCTTAAATGGCTCTGTTACTCTAAAACAACTGGTAAAGTGTATTGTTTTGCTTGCAAGCTTATGTCAAAGGTGGAAAGCTCATTCACAACTGGCTTCAATGGTTGGAAGAACGCTAGGTATGTCATAGAATCTCACAGTAGGTCAGATCAGCACAGGAAAAGTATGGTCGAAATGATATATCGAAAACTGCGGGTGCCCGTATTGACTCTAATCTAGTACAACAATATGAAAGTGAATGCGAGTACTGGCAAGCAGTATTGAGGAGGTGTGTAGATGTTTTAAAGCTACTTTGCGAACGCGGGCTAGCCATTCGAGGTAAAGATGAAGTAATTGGATCAGTACACAATGGAAACTATCTTGGGATTCTAGAGCTGCTGAGCACATACGACAGTTTCTTGGCAGCACACATCAAGAAACACGCAAACAAAGGTAGTGGTCATACTTCCTACTTGTCCCATGTCATTTCTGAGGAAGTCATTGGAATAATGGCAGAAAAGGTTATGTCCTCAATAACAGATGAAGTAAAAACAGCAAAGTACTTCTCAATTTCTGTTGACTCCACACCTGATATTTCACACATGGATCAACTTACTTTTACAATCCGCTATGTACTGCCTACTACAGGTCCAGTTGAAAGGTTTTTGCAGTTTATTCCCATGCTAAGCCACACTGGCAGAGATATTGCTACAACTGTTCTTGATTTTCTTAAAGAGAAGAACATTCCAGTTATCGACTGCCGAGGACAGTCCTATGACAATGCCAGCAACATGTCTGATAAATATCTGGGGACCCAACAGATAATCAAGAATGAGTGTAGTGAAGCTGAGTACATACCATGTATGGCTCATTCCTTAAACTTGGTGGCTAAGTGTGCTGCAGAAAGCTGTCCTGCTGCAGTGTCATTGTTTGCTCTGGTACAAAATATGTACTCCTTTCTTGTTGCATCTACTTATCGTTGGAGGAGACACCGTGAGGTACTAGAGACTAATAAAGATAAGAAGTTGAAAGTTGATAAAATACTTTCAGACACTCGTTGGTCAGCACGAGCAGATGCTGTAGCTGCTCTCAGTAGAGCACACAAAGAAAACATCATTGTTCTGGAAGAGTTATTCTCAGATCAGAATCAGCCAGCTGAAACAAGAGCTGAAGCAAGTGGTCTTCTCAAAGGTTTGAAAAAACTTGAAACAGTGATTCTTCTTGAAGTTTGGGATACAGTATTGGAAAGGTTTCAGAGTAGCAGTATCCAGCTGCAAAAATCTGGGCTCTCCCTCAACACAGCTGTCACACTGCTAGAGTCTCTTTTACAATTTGCTAAAGACCTGAGATCCCAGTTCGATGACTTTGAAGCAAAAGCTATGGCTAAGTGTGATCCCTGTGATGTGACGAGTAATGATGCATACTACGCCGACACGCAGCGTATTAGGAAGCGCAAGCGTCACCACGATGAACTAGACTCCCATCATTGACAAGCTCTGTGCTGCCCTACAACAACGCATTGCTGCTTACAGCGACCTTCGAGAGAAATTTGGGTTTTTATCAGAAATCTCAAACAAACGAACACTGAGCTTAAAGCATCTGCTGAAAAGCTTGTGTCTTCATATCCTAAGGACTTGGAGGCTGGATTGGAGTCGGAGCTTTTGCAGTTTGCACACCTTATGAAATCCATTCCAAGAGATTCACCTGAAAGTGCTCCTTCATCAGGTGGTGCAAAGGCTGCAAAAAGTCCTGAACTAGAAATGTATGAGATAATTCACAGACATGACATGGTAGAAACATTTGCTAATGTTGAAATTGTATTACGACTCTATCTCTGCATGTTTGTCACAAACTGCACTGGGGAGCGATCATTCTCCAAGATGAAACTAGTCAAGAATTATCTAAGAAACACCATGGGGCAGGACCGTTTGTCTTCACTCACCCTGTTGAGCATTGAGCATGAGAAATTAAGGGTGCTTGATTTTACTGATGTCATCAAACAGTTTGCAAGTAAGAAGGCTAGAAAAAAATCTTTTTTGACTGAGAAATAGTTAAGTGTACCGTACAAATTGCCTGCAATAAACAAAACCCATTCATTGCATCATTTGCATGTCAGTCAAGTGGTATTCTCTTTAGTTAATGGTGTATTATTATAGTTATTTTTTGTTAATGGTGTATTATTATAGTTATTTTTATTGTTAAGCTTCAAAAAAACAAATGTGTAATGTTCAACTATGAAATGGTCATTTGGCTAATTAATTATCAATAAATTGAATATTGTTTAAAAAGTAAATTTATTTTAACGCTTCGCTCGCCCATTGATTTGAGAGCCCCGTAAGGTCACCACTGGGGGATGGGGGTGTAAATCTTCATTTCAGTTAATTAAGCTAGCTTTGCGTAGTTTGGGGCCCCGCACTCCAACCGGCCTAGGGCCCCGCGCATCTTAAATCCGCCACTGCCCATCAGTATCCCTGCACAGCTCAAATCGTTCCGCAGTATTTCTAAACACATTCTGGAGCATTTGCGGGGTTATGTTATCTGCAGCAGTTCGTATACGTGTACGTAAGTTTTCAAGACTCGTAATCTTCGTCTGATAGACGTGCGATTTGATAAAGCCCCATGCAAAGAAATCTAAAGGGGTTAAATCTGGTGATCTCGCTGGCCAAGGTCTGTTGCTTCCGCGTCCGATCCAGCGATTTGGAAAACGTCCATTTAGATAATCCTGAACAATTTTGGCATAGTGACAAGGAGCACCATCATGTTGATTCTAAGGGGATAGGATTCTTGTCATAACATGACGTAATCAGAATCTATAAATAGACCCACAAATTGTTTAAACTTCATCCTCTTCATTGGAATTGCATCGGAGTGACGTGTATTATTTACTGGTCAAGATGTATCGAAGAAGGAAGTTTGTTCCTCGGAAAAGGAAGTATGTTCCTCGAAGGAAAGTCAAATGGCGTTCAAAGGAGATGTTTACAGCTTCAATGAAATTTGTTTATTTATCTAAAAATACTTTTAATGTTAATGCTGATGGATATTATACATTGAGTTTGGATCTTTTAACTAAGGATGCTAAATCAACTATTTTAAAATTTAATTATTATCAAGTAACGGGTGTATCTTTCCATAGTATTCCCGAAATGAATATGTCTGGATATGTTATTAATTATGAAGATTCATTAAGTCGTAAGAAAGATGGTAGGGAAAAGATAGAGGGACCTAATGTAGGGACATCTCCATCTCCATATTTAATTGTTCCCCATTGTGTTTTGTTTGAACCTAATATTGATTCCACACATAGTGCAGAGCAAGTAATGAATCATCCCAGAACAAAATGGTTCTCACCTTTTAAGGAGTTTAGAATGTATCGTAGACTGAAGCATGTGTGTGATTTAGGTAAACAAGTAACTGCCCAATTCCCTAATACTTTAATTAAGATATCAACCAATGATTTAGCTAAACCATTAGGTCGTATTTATGTTGGTAAATATACACCTGACGGATCTCAAAAAAATGAGTATGCATTTACATATGTTAATCGAATTGTATTTTATGTTAAGCTGTATGGTATAAAACAATAAAGAAATAAAACAAAAATTTTAATTTTTTCATTTCTCATTCATGAGTCATATTCTATTTTTAATTCAGACCCATTCGGCCAGTATAGTATTACCTGGCCGAATTTGGGTCTGGGTCTGGTAGTGGGATAGATAAATATGATGACGTCATAATGCGTGGTTGACTCATCGGACAAATTTAGAGCTGAGGACGCAGTACACAAAGTAATTGATATGTCTCCCGCAATGAATTTAGCCCATGTAGCCATTAAATAGCCCATGTAGCCATTAATCTTTTGGCAGCCTCGCAGAGTTAGGTACACTTGCAAAACTGTATCGAGTTACGGGTAGATCAAAGTTTAATGTGTCTCTGTATCCCTGCACATCTCAAATCGTTCCGCAGCATTTCTAAACACATTCTGGAGCATTTGCGGGGTTATGTTATCTGCAGCAGTTCGTATACGTGTACGTAAGTTTTCAAGACTCGTAATCTTCGTCTGATAGACGTGCGACTCGATAAAGCCCCATGCAAAGAAATCTAAAGGGGTTAAATCTGGTCATCTCGCTTCACAAGGTCTGTTGCTTCCGCGTCCGATCCAGCGATTTGGAAAACGTCCATTTAGATAATCCTGAACAATTTTGGCATAGTGACAAGGAGCACCATCATGTTGATAGACGACGGGGATAGGATTGTTAGTACCATCGTCTATCAACATGATGGTGCTCCTTGTCACTATGCCAAAATTGTTCAGGATTATCTAAATGGACGTTTTCCAAATCGCTGGATCGGACGCGGAAGCAACAGACCTTGGCCAGTGAGATCACCAGATTTAACCCCTTTAGATTTCTTTGCATGGGGCTCTATCAAATCGCACGTCTGTCAGACGAAGATTACGAGTCTTGAAAACTTACGTACACGTATACGAACTGCTGCAGATAACATAACCCCGCAAATGCTCCAGAATGTGTTTAGAAATGCTGCGGAACGATTTGAGCTGTGCAGGGATACTGATGGGCGTCACGTCGAATCCTACTCTTAATTATTTAATAAATGTTACCACTTTATCATTTTATGATTGAATTTCATATAATTTCCAAGTGCTTCACAAAAATAGATCCTGACTTCATGTACACCCTGTATATGGCGTTCCATTATTTTTCTAGCCGCTGTAATTTTGATGTTATAGTGCTCTCTGAATTCTGCACACGACGACATTATTACTCCAAGATCCCTGACTTGTGGGTTAGTTATTACCATGTCTGAGAAGTTGGAATTTTTCTTCAATGAACTTCATATTGTTGTCTTCTGCCCACTTGAATAATATTTCAGTCATTTTGTAATTTTTCTATGTCACCTTCGTTCAACATTTCTTTGCATATATCATAAAGTATCATAAAGTAAGTAAGTTCATGTCATTGTAGACCGTAGGTCCAGGGCCCCACTTTATATTTCTTATTTGTTAATGTACAATTATTATGCACTGGACTTATATAAACATATTTATTGTATTGTAATATGGGCCCACAGATCCAGAAAGGCTACTGATATATATAGATATATACGATGCAGATATTAAGGACAGTATTGTATCATGCTTCGCAGATGACACAAAGATATGTAAGAAAATATTGAACGAAAGTGACATATGAAAATTACAAAACGACATCGAAACAATATTCCAGTGGGCAGAAGACAACAATATGAAGTTCAACGAAGAAAAATTCCAACTTCTAAGATATGGTAATAACAAGGAGCGACAGGAAAAAGGGTACAAAACTATGCAAGCCAAACATATAACAAACACCAAATCCACAAGTCAGGGATCTTGGAGTGATAATATCGTCGCATGCAGAATTTGGAGAGCACTATAAAATCAAAATTACAACGGCAATAAAAATAATGGGAATCATCTGGAGGAGCTTCCACAGCAGAAAAGCAAACATCATGCTCAAATTATGGAAGAGTCTAGTCCCACCAATAATTGAGTATTGCTCAGTACTCACATGTCCACACAGAAAACGAGACATTGCGAACATTGAAGCTATACAAAGGACTTTTACATCTAAGATAGAGGAAACGGAAGGTGAAGACTACTGGTCTCGACTACAATCATGGAACTCTATTCTCTCGAAAGAAGGCGCGAGCAGTACACAATAATATACATATGGAAAATACTTGAGGGCTCTGTCCTTAACCTCATAAATGAAATAGAAACAAACTGGAATGAGAGAAGAGGCAGATTTTGTACGGTCCCAGCTGCGGTGGGACAAGGGGTCATGAAAACGAGGATGGAAAATACCCTCAGAATACGAGGCCCAAAGCTTTTCAATGTCGTACCAAAAGAAGTGAGGAATCTCCCGCACACCGACCTGAATAACTTCAAGAACCAGCTGGACAGATTCCTGTGCAAAGTCCCTGACCAGCGATGCGTGGCTGGCTACGAGGGTGCAGGAGGAGATCAGACAGCAATTCCCTCCTTCACCAAATCCCGCAAATGAGGCGAGATACTGCAGAGGGTCGACCGCAGGTCGATCCTGAACCGTCGTTCAAACTCCCCTAAAGTATACCCTAAAGTAAGTATATATATATATATATATATATATATATATATATATATATACACAGGGTGTTTCAGGAGGAAAAGTCAATACTTCGGGAGGTGATAGTATCGGTCATTGTGAGAAAAAAAGTTCATATGAACATGTGTCTAATTCTGAATGGTTACGGAGATAGAGCTGTTTGAATCTACAAATACAAAAGCATTGTTAATGGTAATCAAGAGAGAAACCAATTACTGTTTCTAACATTTAATGTTTACACATTGGCATTTTGAATGGTATCAGTTACAGAAATGACAAATTTGTTACAGTTTACAATACGTTTTCGAAAATCCCACCGTCAACCTCAATGCACTGAGTTGATCTTGACGTTCCTTTATGCGGCAGCAGCATCCAAACTGTGCGCGAGCAATTCGTCTCGTGTATCCACCTTTCTTTTGTAAACTTGACTTTTCATCCACCCCGACAAACAATAATCTAACGGAGAGAGGTCGGGAGACCCTGGTGGCCATTGAATGGGACCACCGCGGCTGATCCATCGACCAGAGAAAGTTTGATTTAGGTATTGCATCACCAGACGGGTAGAATGTGGAGGAGCTCCGTCATGCTGAAAGTACATACCAGCGCGTGTAGCCAAAGGAACATCCTCCAATATTCCTGTCAATTCATTTTGTAGAAATTCTAGGTAACTTTGTCCTGTAAGTCGATTCTCTAAACTTGAGGAAGGCTTGCATCCATACCATGTACAGCGTGTACAACACCTTCAACCAGGAGACGCTGCCATGCGACTGGAATTATGTCATTGAGAAAATGCTAATCGCCGATTGCTTCGATTAATACTGTTCACCGATGAAGCTACTTTCACCCGTGACGGTATCAACAACACTCGTAACTCTCATCGGTGGTCAGACGAAAATCCAAATGCCACTGATTGGCCCTGTTACTTTAGACTCTAAAGTAACAGGGCCAATCAGCTGATCATCGATGATACCGCACCACACATTGGCAGAGAAGTGATGTTGAAAATTTGTTTCCACAGTGGCATTTGGATTTTCGACCACCGATGAGAGTTACGAGTGTTGTTGATACCGTCACGGGTGAAAGTAGCTTCATCGGTGAACAGTATTAATAGAAGCAATCGGCGATTAGCATTTACCCAATGACAAAATTCCAGTCGCATGGCAGCGTCTCCTGGTTGAAGGTGTTGTACACGCTGTACATGGTATGGATGCAATCCTTCCTCACGTAATGTTCGCCATACTCTTGTGTGTGGTACACCGAGACGTGTAGAAATTTTTCGTGAGCTAGTAGAAGGACTACGCTCTACCAAGTGAAGAATGTTTTCCACTTCATCCACATCTTGTTGACCTTCACGTTCAGATGAAACATGAGCGCTGGGAAGTGTACCAATATCACGCAATGTGTTGAAAACCCTGGTAAACACTCTTCGATCCGGAATTCTGCGGTTCGGAAACCGTCGACGGTGTTCTGCAACAGCAGCTGTTGCACTTCCATCGCAAAAACCGTAGACATACACCATATCTGCATATTCGGCATGTGTGAAGGTGTGTGGCATTCTTAACACTGCTTCAAACACCAAACAATGTCACTCACAACAGTCAGCTGTCGATTGGCTTATGCTACATGCTTACATTACAGCTTACATGGTTCAAGGTTATAGGGGAGGGAAAGGGGAGGAAGAGCTGCGCGCGCATCAGATTCAAACAATGTCACTCACAACAGTCAGCTGTCGATTGGCTTATGTTACATGCTTACATTACAGCCTACATGGTTCAAGGTTATAGGGGAGGGAAAGGGGAGGAAGAGCTGCGCGCGCATCAGATTCAAACAGCTCTATCTCCGTAACCATTCAGAATTAGACACATGTTCATGTTCATATAAACTTTTTTTCTCACAATGACCGATACTATCACCTCCCGAAGTATTGACCTTTCCTCCTGAAACACCCTGTGTATATATATATATATATAATATATATATATATATATATATATATATATATATATATTCTAAAACGTTAGATGTGCTGTTGTAACGGCTCCGCACTGCAGTTTCTTCATCCCAACTCAGTTGCCACTGTATAAGGGTCTTCTCCGCCCCTTATTGAGTACGATTCTCATGTGTAAGGTGACTCAACCCACACATCTCTACTTGACCGTAAGGAATCAAAGGCTTTTCGTCTCATCAATTCCCTGCCTCTTACTGACTGTCTTCAATCCCTCTCCATTCACCGAAATGTTTCCTCACTCTCTCTTTACTACCGATTATAATGGACACTGCTCTTCTGAACCCTCTAACTGCATGCTTCCTTTCTATATATATATATAAATATATATATATGCGCAAGCACAAGATCAAAGGAAATCAGATAAAATTAATACATTTTGTCATTAATTGCCATATCAAAGGAAGAAAGAATTATTGTAATATCTCGGAAACTAAATCGATCTTGCGGAAATAAATGCTCCAAGTTTAGCGATAGAAATTGCAATCCATGTAGTTTGAAACGAAGAGCGAACGAAATGTGTATGTATGTTTGTGTGTGTGTGAAAGGAAAACGATTGGTATACCTTGATGAAGGACTCCTTAAAGGAAATAATATATACAGGGTGTCCGAGAATTATCTGTACAATTTTTGGCTGTTATTAAAAGTCAACCATGAAGTGTAGAAATTCCAGTGTTGTCCCATTTTACAGAGAAACTCATTACGTTTTTTCTGATAACAAGTTTTGACAAGTTTTTTCTTTTTTGTACGCGGGTGACAGACATTGGTGATTTAAAAGCAAGAATCACAGCTGCTATTGAGCGAATTGATGTGGATATGCTGCAGCATACATGGCAACATTTGGATTATCGTTTGGATGTTTTGCGTATCACTGATGGTGCACATATCGAATGTTTGTAACAACGTTACTTTAATAAAAGAAACTTTTGAAAATACAGATTCTAAATAATCTTGTTTAAGAATTTTACGTGTGTTATCAAGAATTTTATTAAAAGATGAAATTGTACAGATAATGTTCGGACACACTGGAATTTCTAAAAAACTTGTCAAAACGTGGTATCAGAAAAAACTTAATGAGATTCTCTGTAAAATGGGACAACACTGGAATTTCTACACTTCATGGTTGACTTTTAATAACAGCCAAAACTTGTACAGATAATTCTCGGACACCCTGTATATAGAGTTCATTTCATTGGCTCATATTACAGTATCTTGCTATGGATGACAAATAAATTCCATCTATTTAGTATTAAAAATCTAAGTAACGGAGACGTCCGATAATATTCTTCTAAGTCTCTCTCTCTCTCTCTCTCTCTCTCTATAATAATTAATTTATATATATTATATATATTATATATATATATATATATAATATATATATATATATATATATAGTCATGCGGTTTGCTTCTACAAAGCTTCAATTTAATATTTAGGAGAAATCCAATGACAAGGAGGAATGTAAATGCCATGAAAAGTCTTCTTTAATGCGCAACGTTTCGAGCAATACGCTCATCATCAGGCTAGATAATAACAATATGAAATTAGAATCAATAAATAAATGTGAACAAGACAAAATAATTTCCATAAAACCTATTCAGTAAAAGCAAATTTTAAAAAGACTAAAAGAAGAGGGTTAAATTCAAAGTTATAAAAATTTACATATAAAATTAACCAGAAATTTAAAAAGCTATTTTTAAATTACATATAGTAAATTTGAAATTAGTACACTGGAATAATTAACACTAATACAATGGAATAATTAACACTACGAACCTTTCAATGCTGGTTCCGAGGCACGAGTAATTTAAAACAAAACAAAACAGGAAACAAGCTAGGGGTTGGGCGGTTGGAGTTATAAGTTAGGGGAGGGGGATTATAAAAAATAGGGGAGGGGGGAGGGGAGTTTGGGAGGGGGGTTTATAAAAAATTTAGAGGGACAGCTGAGGAATCCACGTTTAGAGAAGGGGTCAATGTTTTAATATAAAGAGATTCCAAAATTCTAAGTGAGTTAGGACAAGAATTACAACCGAGAATTTTAAAATTATCTAAAGTGACATCAGTTTTACATTTTATACTGTGTTCCCGAATACTGGAGGCTTCTTTTTTATTTAAAATTTTACCTGTTCGGCAACTTATTCCCATATGCGAATAAAATCTAGTCCTGAGGGAGCGCACGGTGCTGCCAATGTAAGTACCAAGGAGACACCTTGGGCAGGTAAATAAATATACAACACCGCTACGCAACGAATCAGGAGTTCGATCCTTCGCTGAGAAAAAGCTACCTAAAGACATTTTGTTAATAAATATAATGCGAAAATCAGTATGATAAAAAAATTTTCTTAACAACTTTGTAAATTTGAGTTTAAATTCCTTATTCATGGGACCCATTTCAGGTACCAGGAAATATTTTATATCTTTAGGCACTGAAATACAGGAAAGTTGAGGGCTATAAACATTATTTAAGAAAGATCTTATTAGTTTATCTACATATTGAACAGGAAAACTATTATTGGTAAAATATGATCTTAAATTATTAAATTCATCGTTTAGTAAGGTAAAACTAGAGGTCAAATTATATCCTCTGAACAAGAGAGTTTTAATACACGACATCTTATAGTTAAAATCAGTAAAACTAAAGAAATTCATGCCCAAACCCGTCAATAAAGTCATTTTAAGGTTGGAAGACCAAGTTAATAGATTTTTGTCACGATTAAAGTCTTTAAAGATAATAAAAAATGATACTTACTCTCAGTTGTTCGTATCTGGTTCTGATCTTGCTCAATTATACTGTTTGCCTAAAATCCATAAAGTTGAAACACCTCTCCGTCCTATTTTAGCTTCGTATAACTTACCTACCTTTCAATTGTCAAAATTTGTTGTTGGTCTCCTGTCACCTTTTGCGAAAAATGCTTATACTATAAATAACTCTTCTGAATTTCAAAAAGATCTTCTTAGTAAGAATTTCGATTCAAAAAAGTTTTTTGTCAGTTTTGATGTAAAGTCGCTTTTCACGAATGTACCTGTATCAGAAACTATTGCCATTATTTTAGATAGGGTTTTTAGCTCTGATGATAGTTTTCATGGTTTTTCATGGTCTTATTTTAAGGAACTTTTAGAATTGGTTTTTAAGCAATGTTATTTTACTTTCAAAATAAGGTTTACCAACAAATTGATGGTGTTGGGATGGGATCACCCGTCGGACCTCTATCAGCTGATTTTTTTATGACTCATTTAGAAAGTGTAATTTTTAGACAATCTCCCACCCATTGTAAACCAATTTTCTATCGACGCTTCGTTGATGACTCGATAGCTGTTTTTGATAATGCTGTACAAGCGCAACAATTTTTTAACTTCTTAAATTCTCTGCACCCCAATATAACTTATACAATGGAAACTGAGAAAAATGGCTCCCTTCCCTTTTTAGATCTTTTAATTTCGAAAAAAGGTGATTCTCTTACTACATCAGTTTACAGGAAACCCACTTTTACTGTTTTGGGCATGAATTTCTTTAGTTTTACTGATTTTAACTATAAGATGTCGTGTATTAAAACTCTTGTTCAGAGGATATAATTTGACCTCTAGTTTTACCTTACTAAACGATGAATTTAATAATTTAAGATCATATTTTACCAATAATAGTTTTCCTGTTCAATATGTAGATAAACTAATAAGATCTTTCTTAAATAATGTTTATAGCCCTCAACTTTCCTGTATTTCAGTGCCTAAAGATATAAAATATTTCCTGGTACCTGAAATGGGTCCCATGAATAAAGAATTTAAACTCAAATTTACAAAGTTGTTAAGAAAAATTTTTTATCATACTGATTTTCGCATTATATTTATTAACAAAATGTCTTTAGGTAGCTTTTTCTCAGCGAAGGATCGAACTCCTGATTCGTTGCGTAGCGGTGTTGTATATTTATTTACCTACCCAAGGTGTCTCCTTGGTACTTACATTGGCAGCACCGTGCGCTCCCTCAGGACTAGATTTTATTCGCATATGGGAATAAGTTGCCGAACAGGTAAAATTTTAAATAAAAAAGAAGCCTCCAGTATTCGGGAACACAGTATAAAATGTAAAACTGATGTCACTTTTGATAATTTTAAAATTCTCGGTTGTAATTCTTGTCCTAACTCACTTAGAATTTTGGAATCTCTTTATATTAAAACATTGACCCCTTCTCTAAACGTGGATTCCTCAGCTGTCCCTCTAAATTTTTTATAAACCCCCCTCCCCAACTCCCCTCCCCCCTCCCCTATTTTTTATAATCCCCCCTCCCCTAACTTATAACTCCAACCGCCCAACCCATAGCTTGTTTCCTGTTTTGTTTTGTTTTAAATTACTCGTGCCTCGGAACCAGCATTGAAAGGTTCGTAGTGTTAATTATTCCATTGTATTAGTGTTAATTATTCCAGTGTACTAATTTCAAATTTACTATATGTAATTTAAAAATAGCTTTTTAAATTTCTGGTTAATTTTATATGTAAATTTTTATAACTTTGAATTTAACCCTCTTCTTTTAGTCTTTTTAAAATTTGCTTTTACTGAATAGGTTTTATGGAAATTATTTTGTCTTGTTCACATTTATTTATTGATTCTAATTTCATATTGTTATTATCTAGCCTGATGATGAGCGTATTGCTCGAAACGTTGCGCATTAAAGAAGACTTTTCATGGCATTTACATTCCTCCTTGTCATTGGATTTCTCCTAAATATATATATATATATATATATATATATATTTTTTATGCAGGAAGGAGGGGCTAACGGCGAACGCCTACAAAACCCCTCCATAGAAGAAGAAGGAGAGAGCCAAAATCATGTCTCCGAGGCTGAACGATACCATTTTTTCACATATATATATCATTTTTTAAAAGATTGTAGTGTAGTGTAGATATAAGTGTAGTGAGGAACAGGGGGAGAAGTGTGAGTTTGAGAGCATTCTGGACTGCTCACAGGGTAGATGAGACACGGGAAAAGATCAGCTAAGCAGGATAGTGGCAAGAGAAACGGGAATTGTAGCATTCCCTCTCTCCTGCCTAACATTCCCCGCGGAGTACTTCCTTGGTCGATTGGTGTACCGATTCCAAAATTTAACCGATACCGATTCTTTGCCTATATTTTAAAAAATCAATTCCCTTCATAAATTTTACTAATTTAGTATGAAAGCTTTCAATTTTTATATTTTTACATTTCAAATTTGTTTAAATGTTTTTCCTAAGTTCACTCCACAAATATACAGCACCAGAATTTGTTACTCATATACCGTAGCTAAAATGATGTTGAAAAGTTTCATTACTCAGTAAAATGATAAAATAAAGTTATTTCACTTTCATAAATTGAATACCAAAATTTAAAGTACTTGTTTTTCCTTATGTTGAAGGTATTTTCTTTCTTCAACAATGTAAACAACAACAAAATTTTTTCATTAAAATGTCAAGTCGCTGGTGGGCAATTCGAAGAAAAAATTAATAAAAAGTACAATTTGGCTTTATAAAATTATTAAAATACTTAAAAAAATAAAGTCAACATAATAAGGTGGTTTAATATATAAATTATAAAGTACAACTTAATATAGAATTATTATTAATATAGAGTAGGAGATTACGATAGTTTATAATATTTAGGGATTAACTTGTTAGAGAAAATGTAAATTTATGGGCAGCTTCACTTATTAAGCTTTCCCTTTTTCTTGAATGTAATTATTTTTTTTACATAATTATACTTTGAAATGAATATAAATTATCATAAATAGTGTTTTTGTCTGTTCAATTTTCTATAAATTTACATTTTGAAAAATCGGTGAGGGAATCGGCTAAATTTGGCCGATGCCGATGCAGATTAATTGGTACACCACTAATATATATATATTCATAATTAAACACATAAAATTAATATATGCTCTACATCCACAGCGAAAAAATAAACTGATTCTAAGGCCTTTCGTGTACTTCTATACCTCATCATAGAATAATAAGCCTTGGCATCAGTTTATTTTTTCCTAAGGGTGTGTTAATATATATATATATATATATATATATATATATATATATATATATATATATATATATATATATATATACATTTTAACTGCAAACAACACACAGTATAATTAATGTAAAGAACGACGCTTGTGTAGAAGAACGTTCCGCACAAGATGAGGAGGGAGAACGAACATGAAACATTTACTGTTTTCTTAAGTTTTAAACACGTTCAAACAGGAAACTTATCAACGTTCGTTATACAAACAAGTTTCCATTTACCATTTACATAATTTAAAAATGTCTTCCAGGTAGACTTTCTCGCCAGATTAGTAGATAGAAGATGCAAAATGTCGACTCAAGAATCTTCAATTATTTCTCACAAAAATGCTAATACTACAAGACAGTAAATGACTTAACATAATATCTTTGTCATTCAGTGAACGCGTGAATTTGCTCTTTGATACATGCTGAATTGTTAAAGTGTGATTCCTCTATCATGCAGTGTTCCTTAAGTCAAGCATCATGGTCCAAAAATTCGCTCCTTTTTGGTTTTTGATTATTGAAACTGAGAAAGGAAAATGTCACTAAATAAATATAATATAAATATAATTCCCCGTGATGCTTGATTTATGTACACCCTGTCGGAAGTAAGTTAAATTTGAGTATGGAATAAAGTATCATACTCGTATATGATAAAGTATGTATGCAAATGATAGAGACAAGTCCCTAATGGCAGAATGCTTCTGAAATAGCATTCCAGATGGAATCCATTTCATTGTACCTTCAATACTGAATCAGATTCAGGAATGTAAATAAACCCTTGAATTTAATTAAGAAATTTAGTAGGAATAACAAGAGTTCAATTTCCATTTATTTTACCCATACTGCAAATGTTGGTTAAATTTAAATTTCAGATCCTAAATTTCATTAAATATTCAACTTAAATTTAATGACACACAGCGAGGTTAAATCACATTGGGTTTGTTAAATAATTGGATGGGTGACCCATCCTCTGTGTTTAGATGCTGTAGCGACCCGTAGTACTTCGTATCCCACGTTAAGATGTAAGTCCCCTTCGTCAAATGACCTTTGACCTTTGTCGTTAAACAACCCAAAACATCATCATTATTATTATTATTATTATTATATATTATTATTATTATATTTCTTTCAACTAAAATTTCAACTAAAATATTTCTTTCAACTAAAAAGCTTCATGAGAACTATTTTTGAATAAAACAACGTTACTGCTTTGTTGATTTTCATTACAACGTTTCGTCTGTACACTTCAGACACTTTCAAGGAAATAGTACAGTCGAACTACTTTTCGTACTATTAAAATAGAAGCTACTGTAACTTTTTTATAATTATTATTATTATTTTAATAGCAAAGTTTTTGTTTTATATAAAGTAATAATTGTTTTACAGAGATATCGATAATAATATAAAGATTTTTTGTCATTGGAATTAATTCAATTTTTATTTATATTTCACGTGTTTCCTTCATATCGTAAATAATTTTGTCGAGCAAAGCTTATTTAATTGATGCACTCTAGTTTTGTTTATATACTGTATATATATATATATATATAAGTATAATATAACATATGCTAAGCAAAGGTCTTTCCTCACAAAGATGCATTTCTGACGGAACATACGAAGCAGGAAAGAGCCCATTTAAGTAAGAAGCGTTCACATGTTTATAATCACAGAATACTCACAATAACATTTCCGCCGGAACAAAGTCCACTAAAACAATTGTTGAGTGAGAAGCCTTCTCGGGCCGACATGGCCTTAAGCTTTAACCCTGCCGGAACTGACCAGGTTCCGGAAAACTGAAGCGTCACAAGAAACTTCACTGAAGAACCAGAAGTAGTCAGTTATCGCTCATCTTTTGAAGACGTAACATCCCTTCAAACAGGCCATTCCTAAGACCTGCTTTGTCACTTGTCATAAAGTTGTGCCTAAAACTTAGGCACTGTATACAGTATACAGGGTGTCCTAAAACAAATGTAATATTGTAATGGATATATATTTTAATATTAGGATTTCTTCTTCAGAAAGGTAACAGATTGGGGTTTTTATTTCGCATATATTAAAACCGTTTTTTTTCACCATTTCGCTCTTGTCCCCCCCCTTCTTCCTACGTACAAAAACAAAGGAAAAACAATAATTTCTTCTAATTTCTACGAAATTAGTCTACCAATAGACTAGAGCCTAGTAAAGCCATAGAAGGCATTACTTGGCTATAGACTTTAAGGAAAGACTAAGTCTTGGCTAAGCCTCCTTAAGACTTAAGCTACACGGAACAATATGACTGAACCCTCAAGCAGTGATATCGGAATTTATCAGTGTAATGAAATCGTTGACCACCACCAATAAACTCTTCCTAAATATCAGGAAAACAAACTTCATGAATTTTAGTAATAAAGGAAATGTGTATCTTGAATTAAATGGTGATGAAATCGCTGTAAAGGAATGTACTGTAAAAAATTTTTGATGTAATGCTAGACGAATTTGCATTGGAATGATTATTATAGCTCAAAAAAAGATTTCAAGAAGCGTTGTTATAATGCTTTAGACATATAGTCCCTGAACAGGTTTTATTAACTGTATCATGCCCTTGTTCTTCCTTATGTAACGTGCTGCACCCTTGTATGGGGAAATTCCGCTAACAACGCTTTAAACAGTATCTTTGTCATCCAAAAACGAGCAATAAAGTTTTTATAACATTTCCGTGATCATTCAAGTGCATTATTTAAAGAGTCAGAACTACTGAAGCTCAAAGATGTAACCAAAGTGGCACATTTTATTTTCACTTAAAAGAAGAGCAAAATCATTAACTTACTGTACAATGGATAAATAAATATTTTGTAACTCATCAAGGAATCCACTCATATCAAACTAGAAATAGATCAAAGCATATTATTCCTCAATTTAGATTGTCCTCATCTCAAAAATTGGACTGAAACTATAGAATGATTTAAATGCTGATATAAAAATTATTGTGAACGTCAATTTCTTTAAAAACAAGTTGAAATGTCGATTAATAATGTCGATTAATAATTAATAATGTCGATTAATAATAAAAATCTAGGATTAAATATATGTATTTGTTTATTACTTGTTCATTTCTTGTGTCTAACATTGAGTTCTTTGTATAGTATTAGTATCATATCTTCAATAATAACTATGTATTTGTTTCATATCTATAATAATAACTAACGATTAACATATACTCTATTTCCACTATTAGTTCATTTGGGCCTTAATCATAATTTGAACGTGACTTGCATATCGTGTATTAAGGGTTAATTTATATGAAACAAATAACAACATAACACGAATTGTAATATTATTTTAATTATTTTATGAATAAATTTGCGGACTTCCTCAGAAAAGATTTGGTGTAATTATTATTTGTTTTTTTACTAATTCTTATTCATGATTTATATATTATTAATAATAACTATCTATTTTATCTTTAATTAAGAGTCCAGTAAAGCCTAAAACTTAAGGGCCAAAAAAATAAGATAAAATAAATAAATAGTGATGCCGCATTTGCAGCTGTAACAGAAAGTCTAGATCGTTGAGTGGTTTCGTGTGACTAATTCTGTGATGCAGGTGCAGAGGAACTTTTGCAGAGAATATGGATGCAGAGATCCACCCGATAGAAAGACAATATCACGAAGTGTTAGAAAATTTCAAACAAAAGGAAATATAAGCAATGAACATGAGGGTAATAATGTACGCGACGATCCACAAAAACTCTGCAACACGTAAATATGGTTCATGAAATTACTGCACGCATTCCGCAGAAGTCAATTCGACGTTTGTAAGCAGAAGTAGGTATTTCATGAACATCTGTGCATCGTATACTTTGTACCAAATTAAACCTTTTCCCAACAAAATTCATTCACAAGCTTCACTGACCAATGTTCAAAAACACAAACGAATAGAATTCGCAACATGGATGGTGGCAAAGCTAGAAGAAAATCACGAGTTTTTGAAACACATCATTTTCACTGACGAGTGTTATGTACAATTTGTACATCTGTCTAGGGCAGTGTTTCTCAGCCGGATTTGCCACACGATCCCCGTGTCAGGGTCTTAGGTCGGCGCGACCCCTTATCATCCCTACAAGGGTAAACAAACTCACGAAGCGGGGTTGTTCTTGTTTTTTTTTACGTACAAATCACTATTACAGGGGTAAATTGCGACACCCCGAGGGTTCGCGACCCACTGTTTGAGAAACACTGGTCTAGGGAGATTAATAAGCAAACCTTTCATTACTGGGGAAGTCAGTGGAATAATTTATTTTGTGAGGTAACAGTTTTGGTACGGCGGAACATTAAAAATTATAAATTAAAACTAAAAATTCTAGAAATATTTATGTTGGTAAAAAATTATGTTACTTCTAACGAAGTTTGGCTAAGCAAGGTTAGGTTGTTGGACTAGGTTAAGTTAGGGTATGACAACTCGTATCTATTTATGCACTTCACAAAAGATATCCTTCGAGCCCTCATTTGGGTTCAGACGAATTATTAGATACCTCTAGGTTAGATGTTTCAACGGGGCGGTTAAAGATGAGAATTAAGCAATGGTCTCCGCCTGCTGTGGGGCGGAGCTATGCCGCGCCATCTGTTGACACTCGATCAAGTCATAATTACGACAGATGGGGTGGGTACCTACTAACCTTTCATATGGAATTTCAAAAGTCGGTACCTGATTTATACGGGGATGCGAACGGTGTGTGTGTATGTGTGTGTGTGTGTGTGTGTGTGTGTTTCCTCTCTCTTTCCACCCACACACACACACACACACACACACATATATATATATAATATATATATATATTGTCAAACTCGTGAAAGCAATTAAGGTGATTGAGCGATTTATTCCATTTGATTAAAGATTTCCGATTCAACCCACTCTTTCAGCGTTGTTTCAGAGGAATGAGTTCTGACTTATATATATATATATATATATATATATATATATATATATATATATATATATACACAAACTCAGAATGGTTCCCTGAGAAAATTATATGTTAAACACAGACCGTGCATGGAAGCTATATTTATGGGATCTCTTTGCGAGAGACCCGTTGCCCACGTCGGGCTAACATCATAAAAAAGAAAAACTATGGTATTTGTCATTTACCATTACTTATTCGGACTATAGTGGATTTAATTTTCCCAGAAGAGTTCCTTGTTCCATGCACGGTCTGTGTTTAACATATATATATATATATATATATTAGGGTGGTCCAATAAAAATTAAAATGACATTTATCCACATTTCACAACCACTAATAATGTTGGAAAAAAAAATCTGGATTGATTTGTGCATATTTAGAGGTGGCGCAACTCGAAGCCTTAGTATCATTATACAGTTTGGGTGGCAAATTTCTTCAACCTTGCGCCACCCTTAAATATTAATGAATGTAGCTCAAAATCTGGTCTGAGGTCTTCTCCTATATGGAAAATGAGAAAATGCATCAGGAGAATTTTAACTTTTACCATATATGTTTGTGTGGCTCGCCCTATATATATATATATATATATATATATATATATATATATATATATATATGCGCCTAGGTGGTGTAGTGGTTAGCATCGCTGACTACAAATACATCAGCCCCGGGATCGAGACCCGATGACGTCAGGCGGCGCGCAGCAAAACCCAGCTGTTCTGTAGTTTCGGAAATGTTTCACCATTATGGCGACCGCAATCAAGCGGTTCGCGTCGCGACTGACTCGTGGCTCCTTTGAATAGATATCTAATTTTTTTTGATAACCATAGGTTATATTACATGCAGGACTAGCGTTAGGTGATGCAGACATAATGATTATCTCATTTTTTACAAACTCAAGCACCGTTATGCAAGCAAATTTGAAACGAGAATCTAAAACGTGAGAAATCATGCGAGTAATGTTTGCTTTCCACTGCCTGAAATGATTCTGTAAATTTTCTATTAAATCGTTTTTCATAGTATGAACACCTGCATCATCAGTTATGTTAGGCAAAAATACCACGAGACGAGAAGAATCAGAAGAATCAGAGGAAAAGTCATTCGTTAATTTTTCACATCGACTAAGAAGTTTATAACACACTGAATTAGAGTCCAATGATGATTATTGAAGGTTGCTACAGTATGTCATAGTCCGAGGCGTATGCAACAACCGCAGTTTTTCGTTGAAGAAGTCTTTGTAGCATATAGAATGTAGAGTTCCATTTGGTGATAACGTCTCTTATAAGTTTGTTTTCGGGTAAATTATGTTGCTTCTGGAATTCCTTAAGTCTGTCAAAGGCTGGAGATGAATAGTTAAAATGCAACAGATTGGGCGCGCAATTGCACATATCTCTGAAACAGACTTCTGACTAAGAAGAGCTTCATCAACTGCGAGTGCTAAAGTATGATTCACAAAAGCAACAGGAGTAATTTTGAGAACGCTAACAACTTCAGTAATATTACAGCCATTGTCGTGCACAATTGCATGCACACGATCGCTCATTATTGACCATTCTTGCAATAAATAAGTGAATGCAGTTGCAAATTTTTCATGAGTATGGGAATCTGGCAGATTAATTGTATTAATTGTATGTGGTGTCAAACTGATAAAGGCTTCAGTTTTTTATAGTGACCCCTAATAACCCAAATAAAACTAACATTCGGAATTCGATATTCGGCCGAATAGTTTTGCACCAAATATTCGGTATTCGATGAATTTTAGTATTCGGTACATCCCTAATACTCGTATATATAATGTTACACAGAGACCATGCATGGAACAAGGGACTCTTCTGGGAAAATTAAATCCACTATAGTCTGAGTAAATAATGGTAAATCAATGACAAATACTAAAGTTTTTCTTTTTCGTGATGGAAGCCCAACGTGAGCAACGGGTCATGACCGGGTCATGATTTAATTTTCCCAGAAGAATTCCTTGTTCTATGCGCAGTCTGTGTAACATAAAAGTTTCTGGGTGACCATTCTGAATTGTATCGTGTATATATACAGTATATTAGGGTGAGCCACACATATATGGTAAAAACTTAAAATGCTTAAAATGCACAAATAAGAGCTCCTGATGCATCATTTTCTCATTCCTTATATAGAAAAAGAGGATCTTTTAAACTATTCCCCCCCCCCCCAGCTTCAGAGAAGAGGGACATAGTTTAAAAGGTCAATATTAGGGGGAGATAACTTAACAGGTTTTACTTACAGTATCTTATTTACATAATAGAATTTTTAAGATATGTATATAAGATACATATCTTGAAAATTCTATTATATTCTAGCATATTTCCGGTTTATAAAGAACCATTATTTACATAGGATAAAATTTGAATGGCCGGTTAGATCAACTGCACGCCCTTGACGATTGGTTAGGTTTAGTCGTGATATTTTCGTTAAAACTAACCAAAATATCACGGCTAAACCCAACCAATCGTCAAGGGCGTACAGTTGACCTAACCGGGCATTCAAATTTTATCCTATGTAAATAATGGTTCTCTATTTATTATATGTTTGCAATAAATAATAAATTTGTTGTTATTGTTTTATTATCTTATTTTGGTTAATTTGCGGAGTTTAAACTTTGGGGGGGGGGGATATAGTTGGAAAGGTCAACATTGGGGTGGTGATTGTTAAAAAGAGTATGTTGGGGGATAAATAGTTTAAAAGATCCGAAAAAGACCTCAGACCGGATTTTGAGCTAAATTCATTAATATTTAAGGGTGGCGCAAATTTGAAGAAATTTGCCACCTCAAACTGTATAATGATACTAAGGCTTCGAGTTGCGCCACTTCTAAATATGTATAAATCGATCCAGTTTTTTATTTTCAACGTTGTTTTGATTGTGGAATACGGGCAAATATCATGAGAAATATATTTTCCATTTTCATTTTTTGGACCACCCTAATATATATATATATACAGAGGTGGGCAGGACCGAGTTCCAAAAGAACCGAACTCCAGGAACTCGGTCCTTTTTAAGGACCGTGAGCGGGAAAGTCGGTCCTTTTCTCAGTGAGGACCGAAATGAGGAGCGACGGTCCATTTTAAGCAATTCCGGACGGTCCGGTCCGGACGGTCTTTTTTAGTGTGTTTAGTGATTATTTGAAATTCTAAAGAAGATGGATCGTTTCCTCCAGAAGACTCAGAAAGAGACTGAACTGAACTGAAACTTGTTTCAACACCTGGAGGAGACGAAGAATCTACTGATGTTAGTGCTTCAACTTCAAGTCAACCAACTGGAGCTCCTAGCGGAAGAACTGAACCCGGCAATCCCTGGCCGTACCTGGACAAATACTTTTAATCAAATTTTTCACTTATATTATATATAAGGACCGAGGACCGAGTCGTTCCTAGGTCCTATCTTCAGAAAGGACCGTGACCGGGACCGTCGGTCCAGTTTGAGGCAAGGACCGGGACCGTCGGTCCTTTTTGAGGCCCGGGTGCCCACCTTGTATATATATATATATATATATATATATATATATATATATATATATAACAAAGGCCTTCCGAAGCAAAAGTAGCACAAGCGCCATCCTGGGCAAAAATGAGTTATACCCACTGAGAGGTTCTTCAGACCGTATACTATCATATGGTAATGGATGAATTGCAGAAACGCCAACGTTCGTATGGCCGAAAGTCCCGCGAAAAATAATGCGTTATCTCTGTCCGAAGGTCGCATAACTTTCAACGCGTTTTCTGACAATTAAAAAAAAAATGGCACTTGTGCTACTTTTGCTTCGGAAGGCCTTTATATATATATATATATATATATATATATATATATATATATATATTGTGTACGAGAAAGGTCTGAAATAAAACTAAAAATAATTCTTATATCTTAAAGTGATGTACGCGAAAATGTTTTGCGGCAGCAAGTAAGTAGCCAGATTCACAAAGTTTAGGAAGCCCAATTTACACTATCGTCAACAATACAACAGCAACAGTACAAACTTAACTTTAATTGACACTGTCACCTTTCACAGTTCCATGCCAGAGGTAGAATACCGATTAGAAGTTTGTTGAGCTACAAATGATGCACATATCGCGATTGTCTAACTTCCTGAAATAACTTAGGGGGTATAACATTTTTATGTTGTAAATCGTCCATGCATACATGTGTCAGTTATATAAATATGAATGTTTATTTTAGTTTGGACTATTCTCGGACACCCTCTGTATATATATATATATATATATATATATATATATATATATACATACAGAGAGAGAGAGAGAGAGAGAGAGAGAGAGAGAGAGAGAGAGAGAGAGAGAGACCTGTCTGTTGTGAGATGTAATTACACGTATGCATAATGTATGTTACTAATTACTAGCCCAATATACTTTACATGAGTCATGAACAAACACACACACACACACACACACAGATTTTACCACGCTTTATAATAACCTTACGGAACAACACCATTTGTCTCATTTATTTTTGAAGCTTATTTCCTTTCTTCTTTCTACAAATATATAATGACAAAATTATTTACAGCGTCATATTATTTGCAACTAAAATTGTTGGAAAATAATAATAATAATAATTAAAACTGCAACATACGAAATGAAGTAATAAATAATTTAAAAGGATAAATGTATTAAAAAACAGAGAATGACCCAAAATAGCAATCTCGCTTCGAATAAACATAAAAGACAGCGTATCTGCAGATGTTCTCGCTGTATTTGGTCCATCGTTGATATATAATTTACATTTAGAGATATGGCCAAAAAGAGTTGAAACACTTTCAAATTTTTGTAAATGAGATGTTTTAAGAGAAATTACTTATAACATCACTGATGTATTTTGATTACTGATAATGAATTTAGTAACAATTGTCAAGATTTGTGAACTTCCTCAGAAAAGATTTGGTGTAATTATTATTATCTTTTTTATGCATGAAGGAGGGGGTCAAGGGCGAATTCCCGCAAAGACCCCCCCCCCTCGCACACAAAAGAAGAAGGGAGCAAAAATTAAGGTTTAGCGTTTCCGAGATGCCTGAACACTCTGCGTTTGAAAGCTAGGAGGTCATATACAGGGGGAAAGATGGAGTGGGGAAGATTGTTCCAGAGTTGACCGGTTGAGTAGATGAAAGATTGAGAACAGCGATTAACCCTTGCGTTAGAGAGTTGAACAGAAAAGGAATGAAAATCTGTCGAAAGTGTGATAATGCGTGCTCTCCTTATTTGCTAAATAAGTTTTAGTACGTCAGTAGTATAGCCGAAAAAGGGGAGAGTGCAAGAATGTTGCAAAAGGGGGGTGGGGGGTGTTGCCAAAAAAAAAAAAAAAAAAAAAAAAAAAAAAAAAAACCCCCCGGGGTTGCAAGGGGCATGCAACTTGGGGGCGGAGTTCTCCCCCAAGCTATTCCCCCCAAAGGGCCAGAAAGGAGAGAAAGGAGGAGAGGTGTTCACCTGGCAGGAGCCAAGTGCATATTAAGAATTCAGCCGAGTAGGCGTTGTTTTATAGGCTCCTAATCAGCCAGTTGGCTGAATCAGTCAGTTGGCTGAGCCAAGGGGGGGAGGGGTACACCTGCAGGAGAGAGAGAGAGAGAGTAGTTGCCTTTGATTGCAAGGCATGCAACTTGGAGGCGGAGTTCTCCCCAAGCTATTTTCGTTTACCTAACCTAAGAGGCCTCTAAGGGGTTTTCCCAAAGGGCCAGAAAGAGAAGGACCAGAGGTCCTTGCTCGGCTGGGAGCCGAGCTTGAATGATTCTTTCATCAGCTTCTCGGTCTTTTATAAACCTCTATTCTGGCTGAGTTGCCAGATAGCGCCATGTATTCCAGATAACAAAAACCATATATTAATCATCCATTTAAATAGTGTACCACAATATATGACGGTAGATGAATCCAATTAAATTCTGTTTATTAAATAAATAATTTTTACACACTTAAGTTTTATTATAAATATTTAAGTCACGAAACGAAATGAAAATTTATGAAACACACGAGCCTCATCCCCTGCGAAGAAAATTGAAAAAAACGAAATTTAAAGAAATTAATCAATTGAAATTAGCCAAAACACAATCCGCTATAACGGGGTCGGTTTCGAAGAACACCTGCTGGTTGAGAGGCCTTCCCCCCAATCCCTGATAAGTCTCCCTTCTCTCCAAATGAAAAGAAATTTACGGCAAAAATCGAAACACACGAATGTCATTAACCAAACCCGGATATATATATATATATATATATATATATATAAAATAAACGAATAAACCACTCGTGCACACACACACATACACACACACACACGAGGAAAAGGAGACTGTGTCAATTCGTCCCTAGAGACCTTTTCGGCCGAGGGTTAATCCTTCGTCCAAGATATTCGAGCAAAAAGCACCCGTCACATCAATTCTTATTATCATTATTATTATTATTATTTTTACAATGAAAATATTTTATATTTACGCGTAATTTGTATGGTGTCATATTCTTATAACTACATCTTAACTGCTTAAATCAATCACCTTTCACATCAATTCTTATTATCATTATTATTATTATTATTTCTACAATGAAAATATTTTATATTTACGCGTAACTTAGACCCACAGTTTAACGTTGAAACCGAATGCTCTTTTAAAAATATAATTAGGATATATTTCTTTATATCCTCTCGATTACATTAGTGACTAATGATGCGGGAAACTCTGAGTAAATAGTAATATTATTATTTTCTCGAAAACTATGGGTGATAGAAAAATTCTGAAACCGGAATCAGTATCAAAAGTTCTATAACCCTAGAACACAAACTTCGGGTGAAAATCACCCCACGATATTTTGATCACGTGACCATGTTGTGGGGAGTGGTGGCCGCCACCTGACTTGCCCAGTAGCTGCAGTGCGTGTTTAGCCGTGGTCGAGAGAGGTAGTGGTTTAATTGTCGCTCGCTTGATTTTTCCTGTAGAGTACATTTTGGGTGATTTTCACCCGACGTTTGTGATACAAGGTGCAATTATTAGCGGGTGGAAATCTCCCAAGGTTTGCAGTGGTGTACATATTCTGGTTTGCTATTTACGTTATTTTTCTTTACAGGCATTGATTATGACATTCTAGGTGTACTAAAGTGCTATTACTATTGCAAGAATCATGTCTAATAAACAGGTGAAGTATTACGCAAGTGATGAGCTTGAAAGAATTATGAACACAACTGGGGAATTACCTGATTATAGTGAAACTGATGATGAAGAGAATGAAGATGACCTAGATAGAATATGAGGTCATGTATGACAGTGACATTGACAAAGAATATGTACCTGAACCAAGTGAAAATGATGATGAGAGTAGTCATAGTGATGAGGAGACCAGACGCCGTGTATGGAAAAAACCACGGCACACGTCTACACCAGCCAAGCCACGCTCGCCCCACGTGACAGCTAGGCCTATCACCAGCCGCCATGTGTTCGACCCAGACCCTGGTGCCTCTACGTCTGCTGCCTCTCCTGATGCCCATGCTGCCTCTCCTGATGCCCCTGCCGCCTCTCCTGATGCCCATGCTGCCTCTCCTGATGCCCCTGCCGCCTTTCCTGATGCCCCGGCTGCTCGTAGGGGAAGAAAAAGGCGCCCTGATGAGGACGACGATGCTCCCTCAGTCGTTGACTTCCACACCAGCACCCTGGCAAGCACTTCTGGCTTCAGGTGGAGTTGCCGGCCACAGTCTCGTTCGTCGATGAGAACTCCATCACGGAAAATCCTTCCATCCGGCATGACCACAGGGCCAACAGCGGAGGCACGGAGTGCTGACACCCCAATCAAGTGCTTCACGTTGCTGTTTGAGGACCAAATCATCGACGAGATTGTTGAATGGAGCAACAAGCGAATCCACTTGCAGGCTGCCAAGTACGGCCGGCAGACTGGAACACACTCTCGAACAGAACCAGCCGAGGTGCGTGCACTTCTGGGGGTTATCATCTTCAGTGGCTGCCAGAGGGACAATCATCTATCAACATCAGAGATGTGGAACCCCTGCACCGGCGCAGCCACATACCGTGCGGCCATGTCTCAGGGTCGATTCGAGTTCCTACTGAATTGTCTGCGTTTTGATGACCCTGACACACGGGAGGAGAGGCGGAAGACAGATAAGTTCGCAGCCATTAGGAAGATCTGGGACAACTTTATAGGAAATTGTGGGAGGATGTACGTGCCTAGCGAGAACCTGACTGTCGACGAACAGCTGCTTGGTTTCAGAGGAAGGTGCCCCTTCCGAATGTACATCCCCAACAAGCCGGCTAAATACGGGATCAAGCTTGTTCTTGCCAATGACAGCAATAGCAAGTACTTAGTGGGTGCGATCCCTTATCTGGGGAAGGATGGGACAAGACCCATGCAGGGCATCAACCTTGGCCATTACTACACCAAGGAGCTGACCAGGCCATACCACCAGACACAAAGGAATGTAACCACAGACAACTGGTTCACGTCTGTGCCCTTAGTGACGGACCTCTTAGACTGTGGCATGACCCTTGTTGGAACGGTCAGGGGAAATAAAAAGGAGATACCGTCGCAGATGAAGGAAACGGCCAGTCGCAGGCTAGGGTCAAGTGCATTCCCTTTCACCAAGGAAATGACTCTGGTGACATATATCCCAACAAAGTCCAAGACCAAGAAGAAGCTCGTCTTGCTGTTGTCTTCTATGCACACACATCCAGCCCTGGGACCCACAGGAAAGCCTGAGATCATCGAGTTCTACAATCACACGAAAGGTGGTGTGGACACATTCGACCAGATGTGTGCCCACTACTCCTGTGGACGCAAGACCAAGAGATGGCCGCTGTGTGTGTTTTATGGGATGCTGAACACCTGTGTACTCAACTCCTGGGTCATCCACAATGAAAATGCAATTAGGACAGGTGGCAACAGGATCATCAGGAGGAAATATATGCAAATATTGGCACTGGGACTCATCACGCCCTGGGCAGAGAAGAGGCTCGACTCGCCGTTCCTGTCACGCCCCCTCAAGACACTCATCTGCACAATCTGCAACCTCCCTTCACCTGGCACTGCTGCAGGCCCGGCAGGCACGGTGGTAGCAGAGAGTAGTGGTGCCTTGGTGCGCTGCGTTATGTGCCCTAAGGGGTCCGACAGGAAGACGCGGCACAGGTGCCGCAAGTGTCGTGGACCTGTGTGCCCTCGCCACTTCTGCCATGTCTGTGTTGACTGTGTATAATACCAGGTAAGTTATAATGTTCTTTGAAGTTGTCTGCAATGAAAAAGTGTTCATAAATGATGAATAAATATCTACAAAAAATATATAGTGCACATAAGTCAGTTTTCGCCTCTCAAAAATTTCCCTGTATTTGTCTATCTCCACTACAGTTCGTAGTGATCCAGGAGGCTTGTGGCTGCGCCAGCTGAGGCTCTCATGACTCGGGTGACTGTAGGCCAACGCTCAACTCTGCAGCTGCAGTATTAACTTCACAGTAGATTTTAATGTTAGGTTCAGGTAGTATTAAAGCATTGTGAGGAAGGTTTATCTAAGTTACCCATCACAGTACTTACTTTATGTTTTTTAACTTCTTATAGCAGGAAATTAAAGTAAAGAGTTATATTTTCAATTTATTTCTATACATTTAATAAAGCACGATTAGAACTTTTTATATAATTTCCGAAAATGGGTAAAATTCACCCGGGGTTTGTGATGGTGTAACCCGGTCCTAGGGTTTGTGTTCTAGGGTTAAGAATCACCAAATAATTTTCGTTGTACCCTAGTGTAATTTCTCGCCGAATTGGAGAGGTTTTCACTCCGCCTTAGACCCACAGTTTAACGTGGATTCAGAAATACATCTCGTCGATTGCTCACTATTTCATCGAGATAATTAAAGCTCAGGACCTGCATTGTCTATAAGATCTGCGGGAAACTCTGAGTAAAGCCAGTAGTATGACCGAAAAGAGTGTTAATGCATCATTTGAACCGAGTCAGTAGTATGACCGAAAAGTATGCATGATTTTCTCTTTAACGAATTGGAAAGGTTTTCACTCCGCCTTAGACCCACAGTTTAACGTGGATTCAGAAATACATCTCGTCGATTGCTCACTATTTCATCGAGATAATTAAAGCTCAGGACCTGCATTGTCTATAAGATCTGCGGGAAACTCTGAGTAAAGCCAGTAGTATGACCGAAAAGCATGTTAATGCATCATTTGAACCGAGTCAGTAGTATGACCGAAAACATGCATGATTTTCTCTTTAACGAATTGGAAAGGTTCTCACTCCGGCTTAGACCCACAGTTTAACGTGGAAACCGAACGCTCTTTTAAAAATATAATTAGGATATATTTCTTTATTATAAAGTCCTCTCGATTACATTAGTGACTAATGATCCGGGAATAGTGGGGAAAAATATTGACATGGTAAAGACAGCAAGGAGTAATACGAGCATTAAATCTATTGGAGAAAATATAAAGATGCCATTACTCGTCCGGACCCGTTATAGCGGATTGGTACACATCATAGCTCCACCCAGCTACATCGGCAGCCAATCACTACGAACATCTGGTCTTTTGGGGCGGAGCTTGGCGATTGTGCATATAAAAGGGGATATTTTTCAGTTGGGAGTAACAGTAGCTATTTTCGCGTCAGTGAATAATCATTCCCTCCACCATGGACCTGTACGTCTCCCCAGATTTGTATGAAGAAAGTGATACTGCAGCATTAACGGCAATTAGTCTTTTCAATGCGATTGACCGTGATGAATTATTTCCAACGCAAACCGTTGAAGATATTTGCAGTGACGCTCCTTACAATCCGACGCAAGGGAACCATAGAAATGTAAGTGTCTATAATTCGATTTTATATATATATGGAGAGTTGTAGTATCTCGTCAAATAGATACTCGCCAAAATTTTTTTATGGCAATCAATGTTATTTGGTTTTACTTCTTACCCCCATTATGCTAAAATCGAAATTTTTTATGGCAATCAATGTTATTCCTCTTAAATGAACCAAAGATATCTTCACATAATGGGGCTCTGTCTGTATACTCTGTATATGTTTTAAAAGAATGAACATTATTCCTTTAAGGTCCGATGAGGATTTGACACGTGTTATACAATCTTTTGAAGAATCTCGTGTCATGAACACGGAGGATATACTGATCAGTCAGCAATGTCACACATCCTCCACCATGGACCTGTACGTCTCCCCGGAATTGTATGAAGAAAGTGACACTGCAGCATTAACCGCAATTAGTCTTTTTAACGCGATTGACCGTGATGAATTATTTCCAACGCAAACCGTTGAAGATATTTGCAGTGACGCTCCTTACAATCCGACGCAAGGGACTACCATAGAAATGTAAGTGTCTATAATTCGATTTATATATATATGGAGAGTTGTAGTATCTCGTCAAATAGATACTCGCCAAATTTTTTTATGGCAATCAATGTTATTTGGTTTTACTTCTTACCCCATTATGCTAAAATCGAAATTTTTTATGGCAATCAATGTTATTCCTCTTAAATGAACCAAAGATATCTTCACATAATGGGGATCTGTCTGTATACTCTGTATATGTTTTAAAAGAATGAACATTATTCCTTTAAGGTCCGATGAGGATTTGACACGTGTTATACAATCTTTTGAAGAATCTCGTGTCATGAATACGGAGGATATACTGATCAGTCAGCAATGTCACACCGAAATAATGTAAGTGTTTTTCGATCTTTTTGGGGTAAGAAGACACATATATTTTCATAAATTTATTAAATGAAAGAAATCAGTACAATAACCAACTACAGAATATACGTTACAAATATACGAACAAAAACATTATACTATACAACGAGTACGTACAATTGGAAAACGGATTTTTATCTGTCTGCATACCATTTCATCGTTTCGGCGAGTGTGACACGGGTCAAATAAATTTTAAAAATTTATAAATTCTTTATCACATGACATATGCGTGAGAAATGAGACGCAGTACATTCCGCAAACATTACTAAAATATCCTTGTATACGAAATGGGTTCCATACAACTTCGGGAATATGTAACTGAGCGAGAAATTTTACAATAATAGGGTCACTCCAGGGTTGAGTACCGAGTGAATCAAAATAGTACAGGCGCTGTCTATTTTTAAAATAGACAGCGATCCAGTGAATCCCTTCATTACCGATGACATCTGTGTTCACAATAAGACTACCGCATTCTCGCGTACTTGGCAAACTCAATGTTTCATTCTTCGCAAACACGCCGATAAATTTGGAACGTGTGACTCGTTCCATTACTTTCTGAAGTGTATTAGCATCCATTTTAAAAGTCAGTGATAACGCTCCTAAATCTATCTACTTCTATTAGGGCTTGCGATTCGAGATATACTAGTACACTAATAGGAGCGTCTATAGGCTTGGCGAATTCCAGCCGCACTGAGATGTTTCCGCTCTGCTGTGGGGTTAAATGGGTATTTACGCTAGCAGATAAGTCAGGTGTAATGTCAAACGGATAAAGGTTAAATTGATCAATGAATTCTTCTGCGTTACCCCATTACCAAGCTCATCACAATCACCTGCAATATGGGTCAGATTACTATAGGCTCTGGCACAAAGAGGTAACACAGCGTCTGATGAATAGTCCGTACCCATTGTTCCACCCAAAGCAGTGCCATTAACGTATAGAGTTATATTTTTAAGTCCGAAATTCTCGAATTTAAAGGCACTCTTTTTATATTTTCCATTCACCGAAGCATGGTCCTGCATGCCGATTAATATCCTTTTAGGAAGATTTCCCAGGGCAATGTTTTCTATCTGCTTCGATGCCAACCCTGCAGGAACCGTATATAGTTTGATTGCACTCTGTTAATAGGATATTTCACTGTAGCGTTTAGTAAATTTTTCTCAATTTCTAGTTGTTTTGGTGAACTTAATTTCACTCGCCGTACGCGGAGGTATGTGTCCATAATGTGAACCACAACGGGCTTTGCACCCTCCTCTTGATCAGCAGTCCAGATTTAAGCAGATCTCAGGACTCGTGCGGGTGAGCTTTATTTTCATATCCACCCCGTTGACAAGCAACTTCTCCTGGAAAGTGAAATCTGTGTGCAACCGTCCAAAACACTCGTATATTTTCTTTTTAGAATTTTTAAATTTGTCCTTTATACTATTTTCATCTTTAGTTTGATAATATCCCTCGCACTTAAAAAGGTAGCCTTCGCTTCTTTGGAAAAGTTGAGGACATTTTCCAGATAGGCTCGTAGATGATAGTACCCGTGCCTGCCGATATGTTGGTCTGATTTAAATATACGTCACACTGGTTGAATATGGAGTGCAGAAAGTTTGTTTCAGGGTATACAGCATATTTGTCATCGCAGACCGTTCCATCAGAATGGGCTATACGTAGCTTAGCGTACATGTGCACACAGCTTGGATCAAAAAAGTAAGGGCCTGAGCTGGGTATCACGAATTCTATAGGTGCACTCGGGGAACTAATTGTGTTTAAAGGGTTAATTGTAATAAAGTCACTGTGCTCAATAGAAACTTGGGTTGGAGGCAGCTCAAAAGGGACAGCTCCGATTTACAGCATTGTGAACTACATGGGTGGATGAAGCGTGCCATGGCGAAATAGTGACTCCTCTCTCGACAAGTGGTAAACAAACTATGATTCATGAGATCAATGTCCTTAGCTTATATCAGTCAAAAAAGTGGTCAACCATAGGTTTCATTCGCTTACAGCACTTCTTTTTTGATAGCCTTTTACGTTTAATACCACGTGACCCCTTCTTCTTCCGGGGAGCCCTATTCTTCCAGCCACCACGCATTTTTCTCTTTGCATCTTTGATGATTTCGTCCCGTGTACGCTTTAAATGTTTTTTTAGAGCTTCTTTAGGTTTAGCCCCGGCCAATATGTCTTCTGCAGTGTTAAGGCCTGATTGTAGCGCTTTTCTTCCAAGGTATCTGGCACCCCTCTTCAGCAAAGGAACAGCCGTACGTAGTATGGATGAAAAAATGGACCCAAGTCCACTAACGCGCTGGTATCGCACCCCTCGATAGACGGTGAAAGGCTTTCTAGAGATTCTTCAAAAGATTGTATAACACGTGTCAAATCCTCATCGGACCTTAAAGGAATAATGTTATTCCTCTTAAATGAACCAAAGATATCTTAACATAATGGGGATCTGTCTGTATACTCTGTATATGTTTTAAAAGAATGAACATTATTCCTTTAAGGTCAGATGAGGATTCGACTCGTGTTATACAATCTTTTGAAGAATCTCTAGAAAGCCTTTCACCGTCTATCGAGGGGTGCGATACCAGCGCGGTAATGGACTTGGGTCCATTTTTTCATCCATACTACGTACGGCTGTTCCTTTGCTGAAGAGGGGTGCCAGATACCTTGGAAGGAAAGCGCTACAATCAGGCCTTAACACTGCAGAAGACATATTGGCCGGGGCTAAACCTAAAGAAGCTCTAAAAAAACATTTAAAGCGTACACGGGACGAAATCATCAAAGATGCAAAGAGAAAAATGCGTGGTGGCTGGAAGAATAGGGCTCCCCGGAAGAAGAAGGGGTCACGTGGTATTAAACGTAAAAGGCTATCAAAAAAGAAGTGCTGTAAGCGAATGAAACCTATGGTTGACCACTTTTTTGACTGATATAAGCTAAGGACATTGATCTCATGAATCATAGTTTGTTTACCACTTGTCGAGAGAGGAGTCACTATTTCGCCATGGCACGCTTCATCCACCCATGTAGTTCACAATGCTGTAAATCGGAGCTGTCCCTGTTTGAGCTACCTCCAACCCAAGTTTCTATTGAGCACAGTGACTTTATTACAATTAACCCTTTAAACACAATTATTTCCCCGAGTGCACCTATAGAATTCGTGATACCCAGCTCAGGCCCTTACTTTTTTGATCCAAGCTGTGTGCACATGTACGCTAAGCTACGTATAGCCCATTCTGATGGAACGGTCTGCGATGACAAATATGCTGTATAACCTGAAACAAACTTTCTGCACTCCATATTCAACCAGTGTGACGTATATTTAAATCAGACCAACATATCGGCAGGCACGGGGTACTATCATCTACGAGCCTATCTGGAAAATGTCCTCAACTTTTCCAAAGAAGCGAAGGCTACCTTTTTAAGTGCCGAGGGATATTATCAAACTAAAGATGAAAATAGTATAAAGGACAAATTTAAAAATTCTAATAAGAAAATATACGAGTGTTTTGGACGGTTGCACACAGATTTCACTTTCCAGGAGAAGTTGCTTGTGAACGGGGTGGATATGAAAATAAAGCTCACCCGCACTAGTCCTGAGATCTGCTTAAATCTGGCTGCTGATCAAGAGGAGGGTGCAAAGCCCGTTGTGGTTCACATTATGGACACATACCTCCGCGTACGGCGAGTGAAATTAAGTTCACCAAAACAACTAGAAATTGAGAAAAATTTACTAAACGCTACAGTGAAATATCCTATTAACAGAGTGCAAATCAAACTATATACGGTTCCTGCAGGGTTGGCATCGAAGCAGATAGAAAACATTGCCCTGGGAAATCTTCCTAAAAGGATATTAATCGGCATGCAGGACCATGCTTCGGTGAATGGAAAATATAAAAAGAGTGCCTTTAAATTCGAGAATTTCGGACTTAAAAATATAACTCTATACGTTAATGGCACTGCTTTGGGTGGAACAATGGGTACGGACTATTCATCAGACGCTGTGTTACCTCTTTGTGCCAGAGCCTATAGTAATCTACCCATATTGCAGGTGATTGTGATGAGCTTGGTAATGGGGTAACGCAGGAAGAATTCATTGATCAATTTAACCTTTATCCGTTTGACATTACACCTGACTTATCTGCTAGGGTAAATACCCATTTAACCCCACAGCAGAGCGGAAACATCTCAGTGCGGCTGGAATTCGCCAAGCCTATAGACGCTCCTATTAGTGTACTAGTATATCTCGAATCGCAAGCCCTAATAGAAGTAGATAGATTTAGGAGCGTTATCACTGACTTTTAAAATGGATGCTAATACACTTCAGAAAGTAATGGAACGAGTCACACGTTCCAAATTTATCGGAGTGTTTGCGAAGAATGAAACATTGAGTTTGCCAAGTACGCGAGAATGCGGTAGTCTTATTGTGAACACAGATGTCATCGGTAATGAAGGGATTCACTGGATCGCTGTCTATTTTAAAAATAGACAGCGCCTGTACTATTTTGATTCACTCGGTACTCAACCCTGGAGTGACCCTATTATTGTAAAATTTCTCGCTCAGTTACATATTCCCGAAGTTGTATGGAACCCATTTCGTATACAAGGATATTTTAGTAATGTTTGCGGAATGTACTGCGTCTCATTTCTCACGCATATGTCATGTGATAAAGAATTTATAAATTTTTAAAATTTATTTGACCCGTGTCACACTCGCCGAAACGATGAAATGGTATGCAGACAGATAAAAATCCGTTTTCCAATTGTACGTACTCGTTGTATAGTATAATGTTTTTGTTCGTATATTTGTAACGATATATTCTGTACTTGGTTATTGTACTGATTTCTTTCATTTAATACATTTATGAAAATATATTGTCTTCTTACCCCAAAAAGATCGAAAAACACTTACATTATTTCGGTGTGACATTGCTGACTGATCAGTATATCCTCCGTATTCATGACACGAGATTCTTCAAGAGATTGTATAACACGTGTCAAATCCTCATCGGACCTTAAAGGAATAATGTTCATTCTTTTAAAACATATACAGAGTATACAGACAGATCCCCATTATGTGAAGATATCTTTGGTTCATTTAAGAGGAATAACATTGATTGCCATAAAAAATTTCGATTTTAGCATAATGGGGGTAAGAAGTAAAACCAAATAACATTGATTGCCATAAAAATTTTTTGGCGAGTATCTATTTGACGAGATACTACAACTCTCCATATATATATAAAATCGAATTATAGACACTTACATTTCTATGGTATTCCCTTGCGTCCGATTGTAAGGAGCGTCACTGCAAATATCTTCAACGGTTTGCGTTGGAAATAATTCATCACGGTCAATCGCATTGAAAAGACTAATTGCCGTTAATGCTGCAGTATCACTTTCTTCATACAAATCTGGGGAGACGTACAGGTCCATGGTGGAGGGAATGATTATTCACTGACGCGAAAATAGCTACTGTTACTCCCAACTGAAAAATATCCCCTTTTATATGCACAATCGCCAAGCTCCGCCCCAAAAGACCAGATGTTCGTAGTGATTGGCTGCCGATGTAGCTGGGTGGAGCTATGATGTGTACCAATCCGCTATAACGGGTCCGGACGAGTAATGGCATCTTTATATTTTCTCCAATAGATTTAATGCTCGTATTACTCCTTGCTGTCTTTACCATGTCAATATTTTTCCCCCACTATTCCCGGATCATTAGTCACTAATGTAATCGAGAGGACTTTATAATAAAGAAATATATCCTAATTATATTTTAAAAGAGCGTTCGGTTTCCACGTTAAACTGTGGGTCTAAGCCGGAGTGAGAACCTTTCCAATTCGTTAAAGAGAAAATCATGCATGTTTTTCGGTCATACTACAGACTCGGTTCGAATGATGCATTAACATGCTTTTCGGTCATACTACTGGCTTTATTCAGAGTTTCCCGCAGATCTTATAGACAATGCAGGTCCTGAGCTTTAATTATCTCGATGAAATAGGGCAATCGACGAGATGTATTTCTGAATCCACGTTAAACTGTGGGTCTAAGGCGGAGTGAAAACCTTTCCAATTCGTTAAAGAGAAAATCATGCATACTTTTCGGTCATACTACTGACTCGGTTCAAATGATGCATTAACATGCTTTTCGGTCATACTACTGGCTTTATTCAGAGTTTCCCGCAGATCTTATAGACAATGCAGGTCCTGAGCTTTAATTATCTCGATGAAATAGTGAGCAATCGACGAGATGTATTTCTGAATCCACGTTAAACTGTGGGTCTAAGGCGGAGTGAAAACCTTTCCAATTCGTTAAAGAGAAAATCATGCATACTTTTCGGTCATACTACTGACTCGGTTCAAATGATGCATTAACATGCTTTTCGTCATACTACTGGCTTTACTCAGAGTTTCCCGCAGATCTTATAGACAATGCAGGTCCTGAGCTTTAATTATCTCGATGAAATAGTGAGCAATCGACGAGATGTATTTCTGAATCCACGTTAAACTGTGGGTCTAAGGCGGAGTGAAAACCTCTCCAATTCGGCGAGAAATTACACTAGGGTACAACGAAAATTATTATGTGATTCTTATAGAACTTTTGATACTGATTCGGTTTCAGAATTTTTCTATCACCCATAGTTTTCGAGAAAATAATAATATTATGAAATTTAGGATATTGGGAGGGTGGTTGAGAGAGAGCAGAAGTGGTCCTCAGAGGAAATAGATTTGGTAGTCTCTTTAATGTACAATAATTTATGGTTAACAAAGGTATGTGAATAATTGTTCATCATACTGGGTCATATCCACATTAGTAATTTATTACTATGTGGTTAAGGGTGTGCTCGGTGAGATTATCTCCCACCGACAACAACAACCAGCCAACAAAACTGAAGTCAAACACCAGAACCTTGGCTTCAGTTCGTTCTTCCTTTTGATCGCATGAAGAGAGGAACAATTACGGAGTTGGCTTGCGAACTACTACAGAAATAGTGACAAACGAAGGTTGAAGTTAAAAACCAATACAGGCTAGTGTACCCAGAATAGGCCTACTTGAATTAGCTTAACTGAAGACTACGATTTTAAGATTAACTCTACAAGACGCTACATCATCCCATTGACCAACTGAGGTGAGTCAATTCTTTCACTTTACCTTTCGGTTAACAGTTAACAAATATCCCCAATTTATTGCATGAACCGTAGTAAATTTTCTATGGTTTTATTTGTGGGAATTGTATCTGTGACTTTAATCATCCTATTTGCTCCGGACCATTTCTGGATTCTCGAGTCCTAATTTAATAGGTTGGATTAATTTTAACCTGCGTTAGGGGTTGGGAAATTGAGGTAGGTTTAATTGAGGTCAATCTCCAACAGTGCAGTTTTTTCACAATGGTGGCCCGTGAAGGGGAAGACTAAAACAGATATACTATTAAATTCTGAGTGCATTTAACATAGCCTAGTGAACATTATAAATTTCACTTAACGCTCGATTTTCGTTTGTCGTAACTCGCGGTTACGAACAAACTCCGTACAAAACTGTACTCTGCTCCCGAGAGTAAACAAAAGTTCTTTTTCTTTGCGGTATTGAAATAGGTGAACTAATTATTTAATTAAAATTAAGGCCTACATTTAATAACGTAAGGCTTACAAATTTAATTTAACAGTGAACTTATTGAATTTATTGTTAGCCTATTAGTGTAGGGCTAGGCTACTCAATTGGGCTTCAATTTGCTTAACCTAGGACTCGTAAGGGTGGACACTGGACAATAATATAGGCTAGGTAGGCTAGCCTAGTCGTAACCTTAGCCTAGGGTCATACATTTGACATAGGTTTAGGTTAAACCCTTGTACATTTAATATTGCCTGGTGTTACTTTAAAATGTGTACAATTTATCCTCTTTAAGATTTCCTTCTTCTGATTGAAGTTAGGGCCTTTTATTTTTAGCCTAATCTATAGCCTACATCTAACTAACGTAGATTTAGCCTATTTAACTGATCAATTAGGCTAGATTTATTGACAATGGCTGATAAAGAAACAAACAATACAGATAGGCCTAGGGCTAAACCCAACACAAATTCTAAATTAATAGCCCTTAAAAAGAAAAAGGCTGTGAGAAAGGGTGTAATTACTAGGTCACTTAATGACTTTAGAAGAAAATCTACTCCTTCAAAGGCTGATTTTGAAAGAGTCTTAAACACAGTAGATCGAATAAAAAGTGAAATCATAATAATTGATGAGGAAATAAGATCAGAAATTGAAGATGATAATTTACTATCAACTGATGATTTAACATCACTATTAATAGAAAATGAGGCCTACTTAGGTGAGGTAGACAGTTATATAGATGAACTTCAAACTCAAATAAACACGTTAACCTTACAACAAGAAATGAATATGAATCAAAGCTTTGCTAATGCTTTGATGAATTCCTCTGTTCGGCATAATTCTGAACAAACTGAATTAAAAGCAAGGTTACCTACTTTACAAGTTCCAAACTTTGAAGGTGACAGAACCCAGTTTCAGTCATTTTATGAGAAATTTGATAGCCTCATTGGGAGTAAAGACTATATTTCTGAAGTGGATAAACTCAGTTATTTACTAAATTACCTTAAAGGACCTGCTCTCAAATTAGTTGAATTCTTGCCTTTTATTGGTAGCTCATATGCAGTAGCAATAGATCTTTTAAAAAGAAATTATATTAATAGAGCAGAAATAATTTATGAACTTGCTCTTAAACTTAAACAAATGAAGCCATGTAAAGATAATTACAATAGTATTTATGAATTTTACTGTTCTTTTGAATCAACTCTGGGCCAACTTACAAATAACAAAATAAATTTAAAAGAATCTGCCTGGTTTATTCAAGCTATTGTATTTGAGTGTTTGCCACCACAGGTTAGGGAGATTTTTCAACGTAAGACAGTAGACATTTATCCGACTTTAGATGAATTGAGGTCTGAATTTCCTACTGTATTATCAATTTATAAAAGTAAAAGTTCATCTTTGCCTGCCACTTCTGAGACTCATAAAGATAAAGCCCATTTTCAAGAACAAAACTCTGAGACTAAAACACCAACTTTGCAAAATTTTAATATTGCAACAAAAAAGGATTACACTCCATACTGTAAATTTTGTTCCAGTAATGAACACAGTAGTACAAGATGTACTAAATTTAATAACTTTAATTCTAGATCTAAACGTTGTGAAGAGCTTAATCTTTGCAAGAAATGTACTGGGACAGGACATCATAAAAAAGATTGTAAATCTGAACTAAAATATAAATGTAAACTTTGTGATAATTTAAATCATGTCACATCAATGTGTAACTCTGAAAAGAATTCAAACAATAACAGTAGACCTAGTCATAATAAAACTTCGAGTTTATCTCAAACTGAACAGAAAGATGGTGGTAATACCTTTAGTGGACACATTTGTCCAAATAGTGTAGCTAAAAATTCAGAAATTCTTTTACCTACCATTACATTAGATTTAAAGAACAACAAAGGAGGTACTACTCCCATTAGATGTCTCATAGATTCTTGTTCACAACAAACATTTGTCAGTCAATCCTTGATAAATAAATTAGACTTAATACCTAAAAGTAATAAACAAGAACTCTGTTTAACATCTTTTGTTAATGATAACTCAGAAAAAACTAACTATGAGACAGTTGAACTGGGACTGGACCTAGAAAACCAAACTCATAATTTAAAAGCTGTTATTGTTAAACATGTAGGACAAGATCAACTTGTAGTCCCTAAACTGAGTCAGACAATTAAAGAATTGAAGAAACATCATGTAATAGCAGATAGGTACATTAAAAACAATATAGTGGATAATATACAAATGTTATTGGGAGCTGACTATATTCACCTTATTCAAAGAGGTATAGTTAAAATTGGAGATGGAATAGCCATCAACACACCACTGGGTATAGCACCCTTAGGAGATTTAACCAAATATAATTTGGATAATAAACAAGAACAGTCTTTATGACTAAGCTCACCAGATAGCATGTGTTTGAACACAGTTTTGCAAAACTCTTGTAAAAATGTTAATAATTTAAACACTGCTATAACAAATAATTTAAATTCTCCCATTTCTGATGAAACTTTAGATGAAGGGCTACAACAACTATGGTTGCTGGAATCTGTAGGCATTTATGACACTATTCATTCAGATGAAGATCAATTAATGGCAGAATATTTTGAAAACACAATTGAATACAAAAACAATCATTATTTAGTTGAACTACCCTGGAAAACAAACTGTCCTACCTTAACAGATAATCTTAAAGTTGCTAAAGGTCATTTATATAAAGTAATACAAAAACTTAGGGCAGACAACAAGATTCAAATGTATAATGATGTTTTTAAAGAACATTTACAAAAAGGGTTTATTGAACAAGTTACAACTAATCCTTTTAAAAAGGAAGGTTGTCATTACTTAACCCATAGAGGTGTTTACAGACAAAATGCACCGACGACAAAACTCAGGGTTGTTTACAACTGTAGCCTCAATGATTCCAACAAACATAGTTTAAATGATTGCCTTATAGAGGGTCCAAATTTAATTTCTGACCTTGTAAAAATCTTGCTGAGGTTCCGGTTAGATGAACATGCATTACAGAGTGACATCTCTAAAGCATTTTAAGAATTCATCTAAAGAATGACAGTGATAAGGATCAACTCAGATTCTTATGGTTTAAAGACCCTCATGATTTAAACAAAGGATTTGTCACATACAGATTCTCAATGTTATTTTTTTGGTGCTAATTGTTCACCTAGTCTATTAGCTTAACTCTGAAACACCATTTAAATACATTTGAGAATTCTTTCACCATAGATTTCTTAAAACACTACTTCTATGTTGATAATCTAATAGGCTCCACTTCTACTCAGCCTGAATTATTTGAGATCTATGGCTCAGCTCAAGACATCATGAGTCAGGGTAATTTTGAATTAAGAGAGTGGATCTCAATGATGAGGGTTTGAACCAAAAAATCATGTGTGATGGTAAGGGTCTCACTGAACCTACAGACAAAGTTAAAACCTTGGGCATGACATGGTACTTGGATTCATCTTCTAATAAACATGATTCAATCTGTACTAAAGAGTTTCAACTCAATTTAGAAGCTGACACTAAAAGACAAATACTCTCAGAATCATCTAAAATATTTGATCCAATGGGTCTATTCCTTCCTGCCACAATTAGATCTAGAGTTTTTATTAAAAAACTTTGGAATCAAAGTCTAGGTTGGGATGATCCAATTCCAAATCAAGATAAAAAATACTGGAAAAGGTTAGCTTCTGATTTAAATAAAATACAGAACATAAAAGTTCCCAGAACTACTGGATTTAGGGAAAAGCTTCAATCTCTGCATGTATTTGCTGATGCAAGTACTCATGCTTATGGGTGTTGTGCTTACCTTGTAAGTCATGAGGAAAGTAATTTAGTTTATGCTAAGGGGAAGGTTGCACCCATTAAACCCAGTAAAACAATACCACAATTGGAACTTTTGTCAGCTTCACTGGCAGTTAAGATCATATCCTTCTTAAAAGATACCTATTATGATGTAAATATCACTGACACATATGTTTGGCTAGATAGTCAGATATGTTTGTCGTGGATACAACATGATAGCTTAAGCTGCAAAAATATCTTTGTCAGAAACAGAGTAAAAGAAATAGCTGATGCTAATAAAACTCTGAACATGTATTTCAAATATATTCCAACAAAACAAAATCCAGCAGATTTCATCACTAGAGGTTTATCCTATAAATTGTTGAAGACCAACAAAGCATGGTTCAGTGGACCAAAATGGATATCTCATCCAGAGCAGTGGCCTACTGAGCCAGCTAATCTAACATCAAACAATACAATGTCAGCTGACACCATAGAGCCATTTCTTAATTATGAGAAGTACTCAGACTTCAACAAACTCATTAGGGTTACCTCTTACTGCTTGAAGTTTATACACAACTGTTTGATAAAGATAAACAAATATTTAAAGAAAGATGAAACAACATTCACAGAAGTTGCTACCAATTACTGGATCACTCATGTTCAACATTTAGAATATAAGAGAGAGTTAGAATTTTTAACTTTTGGTAAACAATACAAAGAATCTTTACCTTCAGCAGTCATAGATCTGAACTTGTTCAGGGATGAAGATGGTCTTCTTAGGTGTAGGGGAAGACTAAATAAGTCAAAATTAGCTTATCCAGCTAAATGTCCAATTTTGCTTCCCAGATACAATCACCTTACCACCCTAATTATTAGACATGTACATAATGAAATCCATCACATGGGGGTACCTCAGACATTAGCAACCTTAAGGAAAACTTACTGGGTACCAAAAGGCAGAGTAACAGTAAAAACAGTTCTTAATAACTGTATAACATGTAAAAGGATTCACTCGAGACCCTACAAAAAACCAGATCCACCTGATTTGCCAAAAGAGCGAGTTACTCTTAACAGACCATTTGAAACTGTAGGCATAGATTATACAGGGGCTGTAACTGTGGGGGTTAACAACATCGAAATAAAAATTTACATCGTACTATTCACGTGTCCTGCATCACGAGCAGTTTATCTGGATGTTGTTGGAGATCTTACAGCAGAATCATTTGTTGCCGTCTTTAAGAGATTTTGTGCACAACATTCAGTACCTAAAACAATTTGGACAGATAATGCCACTTATTTCAAAGCTGGTGAACAAATAATTAGTGAACTTTTACAAACTGAAACTGCTCAACTCTCTTTGAATAGCTTAAACATTACATGGAAATATATTCCTGTTGCCTCCCCATGGTATGGCTCTATCTGGGAGAGGAACATTCAAACTGTCAAGAATTGCTTAAAGAAAGCAATTGGCAGGAAACAAATACAATTATTTACACTGCTCACTTTCTTAGCTGAGATTGAAAGTGTGTTAAACAATAGGCCACTCACTTATGTGAGTGACAACATAAATGATTTAGAAGCATTAACGCCCAATCATTTGATGAAAGGTGAACAAACTCGCTTGTTGCCTGACAAATCAATTTCATTGGATGATCCTGATTGGTCTCAAGAACACAGTGAACTTCAGACAAAATTCAGACATTTGACTGACATTAAGACTCATTTTGTTAAACGCTGGACTGATGAGTACCTTACAAGTCTTAGAGAAAGACACAAACACTTGACAAACAAAAACTGGACAAACACTATTAAAGTAGGTGACATTGTGTTGATTCACGACAGTGTACACGACAATACTGGTCTCTTGGTAGAGTTTTGGAACTCAAACCAGGAGAGGACAGGGTGACAAGGGTAGTTAGACTCAAGACTGCTACTGGGGAGACTACTAGGGACATTTCTCTATTATACCCACTGGAGTCTGGGCCTACTATCTGTTTAACAGAACCTAAGATAGAAACTAGTTATCCAGTTTCTCAAACAAAAGCTTATGATTCCGTACGAACTTTCTCTCAACCTTTAACAACTGGTGTGGTAACGCGCACAACAACGAGTTTAACTTATACAAGGCCTCAGCGCCACACAGCCTTAAAAGCCAGGAGCTTTTTACAACAAAAAATTAATGCTGGGGAATTGTAAATGTTTCATTTTCAAAGGATAGCTACTTTTACACGATTGTACTTATAACTAATTTAGCTAGACCTATATTCTTTCTCTTTACTTAATCTTCATAGTGAGAACTATATTTATTTTCATTCTGTGGATGAAACCTCTTATTCTTCTTCTTAATGAGGATTTATAAATGCTACATTTCTTTTATAAAGGAATGAGGATATAACACAGGCAATTGGTGGTTTCAATGCCACTAACATTACAACAATTATCTTTATGTAGGAGAAAAATTGATGCTTAGCATTCAAATTTTTCTTTCCGGGCCCCCCAGTATATGAAATTTAGGATATTGGGAGGGTGGTTGAGAGAGAGCAGAAGTGGTCCTCAGAGGAAATAGATTTGGTAGTCTCTTTAATGTACAATAATTTATGGTTAACAAAGGTATGTGAATAATTGTTCATCATACTGGGTCATATCCACATTAGTAATTTATTACTATGTGGTTAAGGGTGTGCTCGGTGAGATTATCTCCCACTGACAACAACAACCAGCCAACAAAACTGAAGTCAAACACCAGAACCTTGGCTTCAGTTCGTTCTTCCTTTTGATCGCATGAAGAGAGGAACAATTACGGAGTTGGCTTGCGAACTACTACAGAAATAGTGACAAACAAAGGTTGAAGTTAAAAACCAATACAGGCTAGTGTACCCAGAATAGGCCTACTTGAATTAGCTTAACTGAAGACTACGATTTTAAGATTAACTCTACAAGACGCTACATCATCCCATTGACCAACTGAGGTGAGTCAATTCTTTCACTTTACCTTTCGGTTAACAGTTAACAAATATCCCCAATTTATTGCATGAACCGTAGTAAATTTTCTATGGTTTTATTTGTGGGAATTGTATCTGTGACTTTAATCATCCTATTTGCTCCGGACCATTTCTGGATTCTCGAGTCCTAATTTAATAGGTTGGATTAATTTTAACCTGCGTTAGGGGTTGGGAAATTGAGGTAGGTTTAATTGAGGTCAATCTCCAACAGTGCAGTTTTTTCACAAATATTACCATTTACTCAGAGTTTCCCGCATCATTAGTCACTAATGTAATCGAGAGGATATAAAGAAATATATCCTAATTATATTTTTAAAAGAGCATTCGGTTTCAACGTTAAATTGTGGGTCTAACTTACGCGTAAATATAAAATATTTTCATTGTAGAAATAATAATAATAATAATAATAATGATAATAAGAATTGATGTGAAAGGTGATTGATTTAAGCAGTTAAGATGTAGTTATAAGAATATGACACCATACAAATTACGCGTAAATATAAAATATTTTCATTGTAGAAATAATAATAATAATAATAATAATAATAAGAATTGATGTGACGGGTGCTTTTTGCTGGAATATCTTGGACGAAGGATTATCCATCGGCCGAAAAGGTCTCTAGGGACGAATTGACGCAGTCTCCTTTTCCTCGTGTGTGTGTGTGTGTGTGTGTGTGTGTGTGTGTGCACGAGTGGTTTATTCGTTTATTATATATATATATATATATATATATATATGCTGCAATCCACAAGGAAAAAGAAAAACGATTCCAAGGCCTTTCGTGTATTCGAAGCTACACCTCGTCAGGGAATGAAGGTAAAAGGCGAGATGCCCATAAATATATACAATGTACAGGAAAAACAAAACAATTAGCACATACTTAACAAGGGTTAATGAGAGGCAAAAGAAATTTTAACATAATATCGTCAATTTTATACGTCCCCGCACTGTTATTGAAATTACTTTTAAAATGAATAAATGCACATTGTAGAATATTTCGTTCTATTATATCTCTGTTTTTAACAAGCGCTTTAGAACTACCCCACTTGATGCTATGGTTACATCTATACATATGGTTAAATAAAGCATTGGAAGTATTAGCTGTTCTACAAGCATATTTATGCTGTTTTACCCTAATATCTAACGTTTTACCGGTTTGGCCTATATATACTGAGTTACATTGTGTACATCCGATCGAATACACACAACCAACATTATCAGGGCTATTCTTTATTAGGCGTGATTTAACAGTATTATTATACTTAAAGATTACATTAATGCCAATTGCTTTAAGTACAGTTGGAAGGTATTGAAAATTAACATGGTAAGGTAGGCTAAGGATATTTTTACGCTGAAATTCCTTTACAATTACATTATTATAATACCAATTCTTCGCTTTCTTAAGACAGTTATCTAAAAATGAAATAGGATAACATAATTTAGCCAATATTCATGATATTGCGTAACTCGGAATCTAAAAATTCAGGACTGACAACTCTCACTGCTCGAAGAAACATAGCAGAGAAAATTTTCTCAACAGTTAAATAAATAACATTACGTTTACCAGAGTTTGCTTACCTGCAAATCGTTTCAAGTGCATAGTTAATGGTGCCGGTTTGGCCTATATATACTGAGTTACATTGTGTACATCCGATCGAATACACACAACCAACAACATTATCAGGGCTATTCTTTATTAGGCGTGATTTAACAGTATTATTATACTTAAAGATTACATTAATGCCAATTGCTTTAAGTACACTTGGAAGGTATTGAAAATTAACATGGTAAGGTAGGCTAAGGATATTTTTACGCTGAAATTCCTTTACAATTACATTATTATAATACCAATTCTTGGCTTTCTTAAGACAGTTATCTAAAAATGAAATAGGATAACATAATTTAGTACCAATATTCATGATATTGCGTAACTCGGAATCTAAAAATTCAGGACTGACAACTCTCAATGCTCGAAGAAACATAGCAGAGAAAATTTTCTCAACAGTTAAATAAATAGCATTACGTTTACCAGAGTTTGCTTACCTGCAAATCGTTTCAAGTGCATAGTTAATGGTGCCGGTTTCACGCCTGAACACGCGCAATGACTTCGTCACGGAGACATCGTACGAGGTTTTCAGAATGCTTCTCAAAGGAAGTTCCATCTTATTCGCACGTCCACACGGTTCAAGCTCTGAGATGACTATGAGCCACAGGTGGACGGATCGGCTCGGCGGGAGAAATGAGTCACGCTGGTGAAACGTGTACGGGTTTGTTCGAACTCGTGTGTTTCGTGAGGTACACGGGTGGGCGGCTCGCTGGGGGGAGCGAGTCACACCATAAACTGCTGAAGCGTGTAAAGGCTTCTTCGAACACTTGTGCTCTTGGACAAACAGAATTTTCCACTATATGAAACAATACCGGCTTTAATGTTTTATCACTCACCAGACGTTCATTTCCACAAACATCTTCACAATCCGGTGCACTTTTGAGGGAAACATATGCCCATATTTATCCTTTTTGTTTAAAAAGCGATACTCGTCTCTAAAGTCTGTTAAAAACTCACACAGCCCATTAGCCACAACCTCACTACAAACCTCGTCATGATATGAGGGGTCGCGCGTCTTAAGATACCTAAGCGCCACCACAGGCGAAAACGTGCTTTTGATGGATATTACTATTTTCACCCTTCCTCTATCGCGTGGTTTGGATTATAATGACCTTACGACACTAGAAGTATGTTTGAAAACCTTATGAAGCGAACTACTTTTTTCACCTCTATCGCCAGCCAAAAGTTCACCCAAAGTTCGGCATAATAAGAAAATAAAAAAATTTAAAAAAATATATATAAAATATAAAATATGAAAATCTATTTCATAAACTCATAAACATCTTCATTAGCATACTTAGAACTCTAATTTAGCCAAAAATGAGCGTTCTAGCTCAATTAATAACAGATATACTATTGCGAGAATATTGCTGAACTTTGGAGGAGATTTCTGACGAATTTTAATTTTGGCGCTTAGGTACCGTAAGACGCGAGACCCCTCATATATATTAATATAGTGGTAAAAATACTTAAGATTCTCCATGATGACAAGATTTACATTCTCAACCGTAGGGTGCGAGTAGTCGGTATGGTGTAACATGACATAATATCGCATGTTACACCACTCATCAACAAGACTCATTATCCATAACCGTTGCTTATCTTCTGAACGTGTTGCTTCTTCTACTTCGCGGTATATGTGAGCCTTTATAAAGGTTAGGTCTAAACATACTTCAATACATCGTTTGCACTACGAAATCCTAAAATGCCCTCGCCAGAATACCCGTAGAGTATTTGAACATCTTGGTCCTTCGCGCGGCCCAATGTAGCCTTAAAAGTATCAAAGGAGGGGGGAATAGGGAGCTTTTCAGTATCCACCACATCTTGGCACTTTGCCGAATACCACTTCATAAGTGTTGAACACGCAATATTGAAGGTAGCCATTACTATTTTTCTTCTAAGCGGGAGAATACACGTCTGAGCTCAAGGGTATGCACAGGTCAACTGAGCACGCAGGGATAGAGATATGCTCAGGTAGCGGCAGAACTCACGTTCCCGCTCTTACAGTGGGCTGGGCTTAGCTTTTTACTGTGCACACACAAACGCACGCACGCAAAGGTGAAAATGAAACCTTCATTGCAACAAATATACGTGATAAATAAACATATCAATACACATATATATAAATACAATGAAGGATTAAGGTAGCCAAAGGGTACGGTATCATAGGTACCAGGCACCTGGTAACGTTTCCTATAGGTGTTACGGCATACTTTCGTGCCCCTAAGTTCCTTCACACACCCCAGTTTCTGCGCCCGAAAATTGTGCGTCCCCACAGTCAGTTGGGGTAGTTGGTCACCCTCCTCTTCCAAGCACAATAGTTCCTTCAACGAGTCAAAGTTAACGACTCGACGGTTCGCATGGTTAAGCGTGATACCCTTAGCCTTCACGATATACTTCGTATCATCCCCTACCCTCACCCGTACCCGATAGGTCTTTGGCCCTGTTGACACAAACGAGTCTGCGTATGCACTATCACCATACTCATCCTTGATCTCGTCAGTTAACTCTCCGAGGAACTCCCCAATAGCGGGCATGTATTCACCTTCCCTCGCTGTGAATATCACGTTATCTGTGTCAGCGTACAACACCCTCCGTCCAAGAGAGTGCAATAGGCCCCAAAGTTTGATGCAGGCGTAGGCCGTCGTGAAACTGGCTACAGGTATGTTTGTAACCCGTGAGGTATCTGCGGCCAGCTCGGTGATGTTGTACTTTATTATGTAAGTATTACCTACATTCACGATCTCCATAACCTCTTTATCGGGGGGCGTTGGCATAATTCCAGACTTTACTATAACTTTGTGCCAAATGGACGTTCCCCTTGCCGGTATTCTGCGCAAACTTTCCCCAAAGACAGTTTAGACACACCTTTGCACAAATGCGCTTGCCAGGATTCTTAACAATTTGGGATTGATCAAGCTGTATACCTTCATGGGCACGGTAACGCTGAATATAAGCCGTTTTTTCATCTTCGGTATCAACCCCTCGCGGATATCCTGACGCCTCAACCTTATCCTTCCAAAAAGCGTTTATATATGGTGTGAAAAGGTTGGGTAGCTTCTGAAACCTCCACACCTCATGTATCTTCATTATTCTATACCCATGATGAACGGCTAGGGCCAGCTCAGGGCTTGTATATACACCTCTGATCTTACGCTGGTGGGTTGTATGGTCACAATCACCGTTGTTCTCTTCTGCGAGCTTCACGCACAGGGGAAACATGAGCTTGTGATCTATAACGACGGGTAAGATCGGCATCCATAAATCGCGAGGGTAGCTCGTCTACGAGAGTCCAAATTAGGGCTCATTCAAGTTAGCTGAAAACTCCTCGATGGTTGGTATGGTGGGACCCACCATTTTTTCAGGTGCACCTACGGGGTACGGATTGTTCTTCATCACGTAGTCGTAGTAATGGATTCACGCCCTCCGCAGGCGGAAAGTATAGCTTGAATGGATTTGTACTCCCTCCAAACAAGCTATTACCGCATTTGAGAGGATCCAGCATCATTGAACGTTTGATCGTGTATATTTCTTCACGGTACTGTCCATCTGTTTCCATCCGTGCATCATGCTTATGCTCCCACAAGACTTTGTGAGGGAACTGGGAGCCTATAAGTTGATCGCGGGTGCGGGTCCACGCAAGACAGTCGGCAGGAGATCTACCGTGGATATCCTACGATTCCACACTCAGGACGGGGGCATCCGTGCCACCAGCAGCCGTTAAAGGAGTACACAGTCTTTTCACCAGTGGCACGGTTTTCACTTAGACCATCAACCCAAAAAACACGACCATTAACCTTAATAGTTACCTCACCCGTGTTGTGGGCTTGCTTTATGTATACACTTGTCTGCTGCTGTTGGTGTATGAGCCAGTAAATAGCCTTGTGCCCATAACTGCGGGGATTGGTTCTGTGGATAATGGCTAAGGTGTCTTTAGGCATGAAGTTATTCTTGAACACGGTAAAACATAATGAGGCGATGATGGTTGCGACTTGCAACGGATCGCATTTGAAACGGGCTATGTACATCCTTCTAAAGGCCTGGAAACATACTCTAAGCACGCGCACATCATTCACTCAATAACGCTCACATTCATCAGCTATATTATAAGGATTACATTAAAACTGTTGTAGTATCGGTCAAAATCTTCACGTTCATCTGTACTCATACATTCATAGTTAAGGTAATGTTTGGGTGGAGGTAGTCCTACGTAATTTAAAGTTTCGCTAGTGAGGAATGAATGTGTAAGGGAAATATCCTTTTTAAACTTCAGTGGCCACGCCCATCACCTTGGGTAGCTTTGCTAATTTACAAGGTGTGACTAATAAAGTGTCTTTAAACTGTACATTACCTCTTATTTGCATCTGTATTAGTTTGTTGCCTCTTTTCAAGGGATCACCTGTAAATATCTCAGATGACTCGTTCTCAAGCAACTCCTTATAAAGGAACTGTATGTCAAATTTTGCCCCGTTATGGCGAGAATATACACACTCATTTTTTTGAACTTGTCCGCTAATTTGATAATATAGGACAAATTTCACAGGGCTTCGTGGGCATTCGTTTTAGAGACGTTTGTCCGTTTACCACATTTGTGACACTCATCACACTCGATCCCCATACACTCAGCACAGATAGTCTGGCTTACAAGTAAATGTGGAATAACCTCTTTGGTTTCAGCATTCGTATATGTTTCTATATCGAAGTACACGTTATACAAGGGCTGTTTTTAGGCTTGGCGGCTTTCATATAACATACATGCTTTACTCCAACTGCCTTATATTTCTCATGGCATGTAGAACAATGAATTTCATCGTATTTATGCTTGAAATTCCCCAAATTATCCATCATATGAAACATACCACATTCACAGATTCTCATTTTCCTGCACGTGCCAACTGATTTATGGAGCTCAAAACAGTTATTATTGAAAAATGTGTCTACACCCATCACAATCTCTCTTCTCAGCTTCAACTACACGGCTTTCACATTTGGAGCTTTTACACTGCTCACATACCATGTGGCAATCTTTACAATGTTTCACTATATCATCCGCAAACTCGATACAGCCCTTACACAAATCATGATGTCGTCCATATTTACGACTTTTATCATAACTCGCGTAAAAGTCCCTTATATTACGGATGGGTAGATATGTTGTTCCTGACAGCCCTAAAATAAATAGGGGTCTTGTACGATCTCTCACACTCCTTTTAAAAACATACACAGTCCTACGACGATCACTCATTACAAATACAACTATACGAGCATTCATTTCCTGTTCTACCCTTCTCAGCTCTTCAGGACCCATATTACACTCAAATTCAAGTTTACAGTCTACAGCTAGTTTACGTGCACGCTCCACTACCGTAGGCAACCAAATGTTTTTGACCCGTATATTTAGTACAGTAAACATACGGGCCAAGACTACTGCTATAAAGCCGCAACCACGATCGGCGTTTATATGCCGTCTATAAATAGCCTAAGAATTGAAGTTGAGTATAAGGTGTGGCACTATGACCCGCAACACGGAATACACGGTCAATATTTACCGTGAAGTTCTCCATATTGAAAGCTATACTACTTTGAGAGGCCTGCATTATACGGCCTAATATATACGCTATATCTTCAGCTGCCAAGCGTCTGAACGGTATTATTCCCCAAAAATCATCTACATCTCCATCATCTTACCCGAATCCGAAGGACAGCCTCGTCCTCACTTCACGTTCGTCCCGGTTCTGAAGGGCAAACTCTACAATACGTTCAACTATGTGCCGTAGTCCGTGTTCAACACCATTGCTAGACATGGATCTAGGATCAACCCTGACTATATACCGATTTCTAGTCAAGGCCGGGGTGTGGGTAGCGGTGCGCACCAACTCGAATGTTATGCCATTCTCAACAGAACGGGAAGCTGCTGTGGAGGATGTACCCGGAATTGAATAAGGGGGTATATTTGAGGAATGTACTATTGTGGGGTTGTGTCGTAAGACGTAGAAGGTTGGGGATCTATTACTGGTGGTCTAACAACCGGCTCAACCCTGGCGCGCTTTATACCTGACGTGGTGTGCTCTTCATCATGCCTCCGCTTTGAACTGGCGCGTGCTACAGGTATCGCTGGTGAGGATTCGTCAGCGGGGATGGATTCTGTAGCTGCACGGTCAACGGGTTCGTCTGTGATATCGATGGTGGGATGCTGTACCTCGTCGTCATTCACGGTTCTGTGGAAGAAGAAAACAAAATATAAGGAGAAGCACTTAAAATTTGTAATATTTTGTAAATGACCCACTTAGGTGTGTGACGTGTTAGAAATGGATTCTGTAGAAAAATTCAGGTTCACGAGCCCATCCACATGTATTATATCTGGACCTACAGGATGTGGTAAAACTGTGTTTATGCTTAAAATCATTAAAGAAAAGGGAGAGATGTTCTCAAAATTCGTGCATAAAGTTATATGGTGCTATTCGACGTATCAATCAGTGTTCAACGAATACCAAGATGATATTTTGTTCCACAAAGGTGTATATGACGTTAATTCGTTAAAGGGAAATGAACATACAGTCATTGTAATTCACGATCTCATGTTGGAAATGGATAAAACGTTTGCCGAGACATTTACAGTATTCTCCCACCATCTTAACATAAGCGTGTTCTTCATCAATCAGAATCTATTTTTCAAAAATAGATACATGCGCGATGTGTCGCTAAATACACAATATCTAGTCTTATTCGCGCAACGTAGAGATGTATCACAAATTGGGGTATTAGGCAATCAAATGTTCCCGAATCAGCGTAAGGAGTTTTTGGAGGTTTATAAAGAGGCCACAAACCAGCGTTATGGATATTTGCTTTGTGACCTTCACCCGCGAAACAAGTTTAGGGTGCTTCTAAGAACGAATATATTCCCAAGCGAACATGAAACGGTGTATATTCCAGAATGACAAATAGGGTAAAGAAATATCGTGAATTAATAAAAATCTATCAACGATTGCCCCGGGCACTGCAACAGATGTTTGTTAAAAATATCGACTCTGACTTTTTAAAATGCATCTGTGAAATCTGTCTTAATGTTATAAAATGTAATGTGCCAATGAAACCCTCTCAGAAGGATCGCTTGCGTCGTTACAAGAACATAATACGAGCGCTCGCTCTTAAAAGTCAAACTGTGGGTAAGAAAAAGTGCATTATTGTACAAAGAGGAGGATCATTCCTACCCATCTTATTTTCAGTTTTGGGGGTCCTTTACTGACTAGATTAATATAATGAAGAAGGTGGTTGTAATTCCGCACGAGGTGTATGCTTCACTGCAAAGTTCAAAGATTCCAGACACGGCTCTAGAACCCCGTAAAAGTAGGCTTAAAAGAATGGAAAGCGAGTTGCTAGCCCTATTAAACAGTGAAAAGTCACCTGATGAGAAAAGGATCTTGTACCAAGCGGCTTTGCAGAAATTTCTTCATGAGTACGAAGATTATAAGAATCATACAGAGCTCCCCGTGGTTATTAGACACAGCGCGAGTAGTGCTGAGCATGGCAACACAGGACCTGGCCCCGACGTTAGAGATGACCAACCAAAGAACAACGGAACACAACACATCGAACATGTGCTAGAAAAACAGCCTCCCACATACAATTGAGGAATAAAGGTTTAAGTCTTTATAATCTATTGAGTGAGGACCCCATCATACAGTGGGCCGATACAGGCGAGGTCTGTGAAGGGCAATGGTACAAGGCATTGTGTTGGGACAATGGTACAAGGATCCAATATCGTTCATATTGTTCATGATCTGGTGACAAAGTGGGACAGACCCTCGCCAACAGAATGGAAGCATATTAAAACAAGACTACGACAAATAAATGTCCCCAAAATATTCATAGGTAATCTGAATAGGTTAAAAGACTTGGATCAAGTCTCGCATGTGTCACAACTGAGTACGCTATCGCCCCGAGCAGCAGCGTCTCTGAAGAGGAGAAAGAAGAGAACAAACGGCCAGCCTTATCCACGTGTCTCTAAAATACGCAAATGGCTAACATATTAAGTAAACGCTCTTATGACATTTCTAACCCCGCCTCCCATGGTGGCGTTAATAGACTGTACAGAGGTGTTTACGGTATAAGGAAAAAAGATGTTGAGCGGTTTTTCCGGGAACAGGGTGCTTATACACTTCATAAACCGGTGAGAAAAAGGTTTAAAACGGCCAAGACATTCGCGGATTCGATTGACTCTCTTTGACAGGCGGATTTAACACACATGCAAAGATATTAAGTGTATAATGACGGATACCGCTACATCCTATTCATAATAGATGTATTCTCTAGATATCTGTGGCTAATTCCCCTGAAAAATAAATTGCCTGAAACAGTTGCTAAAGCGACCAAAACGTTAATGTTAAAAGAAGAAAGGGTTCCTGGCTATTTTTGTACGGATATGGGGAAAGAATTTATAGGTCGTGCTTTTCAGAACATGCTGACAGAATTTAATATCAGTTACTACACTAGCAGTTCTATACATAAGTCCTCTTTAACTGAAAGAGTTCAACGTACCATAAAGGAGCGCATGCGTCGCTATTTTACAAATAAAAACACATACAGATATATAAACGTTCTCGGTTCATTGGCTTCATCATACAACCGTTCACACCATCGTACGATTGGCACAACGCCAAACGAAGTTTTAGAAAGAGGTATGCTGCCAGAGGTGAGAAGAGATGGAGCACCGCCAACACACTCTACACATTTCAAAATCAATGATTTATGTAAGGCTACTACGTTCGGGAAATAAATTCGCGAAGGGATTTAAGCAAGGATGGACACGTAAGATTTTTAAAGTTCGTGCTATGAGACCTAAAGGTGAGATAATGATGTATTACGTTGAAGATTTGAATGGGGAAGAGATGCTGGAGGCTTTTACCGCGAGGAGTTGCAGAACGTGACATTTAATTTAGGAAAAAGTGTGTTTAAAATTGAAAACATTTTAGGCAGCAAAGGTTCAGGAAAGAGAAAAATGTACCTGGTGAAATGGCTGGGTCACCCAGAAAGCTTCAACACCTATATAAAAGCTGCTGCAATAATGAAGCTTAATTAGTATGCAACATGGCGCCTAGCCACTTGTATATCACACTCCCTTCCTCTTCTTCTCTGTCTGTACATCCTAACAACACCCTCGCCAACTTTGTGACAGAACTCCACGGACCCATTGAATTGGAGCGTGATTCGTATGAGGTGGGCTTATGTGAACTCCAGTTAGCCACCAAATTTTTAACTCTTGAAAATGAACAAATCATATTTCTGATCCTTAGAAGAATCGATGAATGCGAAAAATTAGGCATAACCTTAGACAATGCTATGAGTTCAGTCCTGTTCTGAGGTACAGCCATGGACATTGTGACGGGGTTAAACAAGAGTCTTGAAATGTCGTACCTGACAAACGATTTACTTTTTGAAATCGTAAACATAGACACGCCTGCATGCACATTGAAGTTAAAGTCAACGCTTAGTAGAAATAATAAAGATAAAGAGCTGTTCACAATTGTGGCCGAGGGCCGATATAGCACAGCTCTCCAGAGAGATGCCTTTCACGAGGCACAGCATGACTTGTCCAGCTTAATGTATCAATTGAAGATGGAGAAATTGGGTGAAAGCTCTCCGCCCCCAGACATGTGCTATATTTACAGCAATATCGTAGAGCACCAATTTGTTGGGGACACCCAGGCGCGCCTGCTGCGCATTGCACACATCCCCAGCCATAGAGGGAAAAGTTTGAGCATTACATATGACAAGCCCCATTATGTGAATGTTGCGACTAATCTATTAACCAACATCTCAATATATATAAGAACGATTGAGGGAAAAAATTTCCCATTCGGTAATGGGAGCTTAACAGTGAAACTACACTTTCGCCGTTTATAATGACTCGAAGGTCATTCACAGTCTACCGAGGAGTGAGATATCAGCGTGGGAGTGGACTTGGTTCCATTTTTTCATCCATACTACGCACCACTGTCCCACTGTTGAAGAGAGGTGCCAGGTACCTAGGGCGGAAGGCGTTACAAACAGGTTTTAACGCGGCAGAAGATATAATGGGCGGAACTAAGCCTAAAGAAGCTCTAAAAAAAAACATTTAAAACGTACACGGGACGAAATCATCAAAGATGCAAAGAGAAAAATGCGTGGTGGTGGAAAGAAGAGATTGCCAGGAAGAAGGGGTTACTATCACGTGGCGCTAAACGTAAAAGGAAATAAAAAAGAAGTGCTTTAAGCGTATGAAACCTATGGCTGATCATTTTTTTAACTGATATAAGCTGAGGACACTTCTCTCACGAATCATAGGCTGACTAATACTTGTCGAGGGAGGTGGCACTATTTCTGACTCGTTATGGGGCGTTTCATCCATCCGTGTAGGTCATAATGCTGTAAATCGGAACTGTCCCTCTTTGATATGCCCCCACTCAGGTCTCTATTGAGCATAGTGACTTTATTACAATTAACCCATTAAACACAATTAATTCGCCGAGTGCCCCTATAGAATTCGTCATACCCAGCTCAGGCCTTTACTTTTTTGACCCGAGCTGCATGCACATGTATGCTAAACTGCGTATAGCCCATTCTGATGGAACGGACTGCAATGATAGTTACTCTGCCTACCCTGAAACCAACTTTTTACACCCCATATTCAGCAAGTGAGAAGTGTATTTAAACCAGGTTAACATCTCGGCAGAAACGGGGTACTACCACCTACGAGCCTATCTAGAAAATGTCCTCAACTTTTCAAAAGAAGCGAAGGACACCTTTTTAACCGCCGAGGGGGGTATTACCATACTAAAGATGAAAATGGAATAAAGGATAAATTTAAAAATTCTAAAAAAAAGATATACGAATGTTTTGGACGTCTTCATACAGATTTCACATTCCAGGAGAAACTGCTTATGAACGGGGTGGATATGAAGTTCAAGCTTACCCGCACGATTCCTGAGATCTGCATAAATCTGGGGTCTGATCAAGAAGGCGCGAAACCCGTTGTGATTCACATCATGGAGACGTATTTGCGTATACGCCGAGTGAAATTAAGTTCCCCGAAACAAATAGAAATTGAGAAAGACTTAATACATGCCACAGTAAAATACTCAATTAACAGGGTACAGATCAAACTATACACGGTCCCCGCTGGGTTGGCCTCGAAACAACTAGAAAACGTGGCCCTTGGAGTCCTACCTAAAAGGATATTAATTGGAATGCAGGACCACACCTCGACGAATGGAAAATATAAAAAGAGTGCCTTTAAATTCAAGAATTTCGGCCTTAAAAATATTACTCTATACGTAAATGGCATCGCTTTGGGAACGATCTTGATTACGGACTACTCATCAGACGCTGTGTTCCCGCTCTGCGCGAGAGCATATAGTAGTCTGGCTCATAATACAGGCGTCTGTGACGAACTTGGGTTTGGTGTAACGAAGAAAGAATTTGTCGAAGAATTTAATATTTATTAATTTGATATTACGCCTGACTTGTCTGCTGGCTCAAATACGCATTTAAATCCACAGCACAGTGGGAATATCTCAGTCAGGCTGGAATTTGCCAAGCCTATAGACGCACCTATAAGTGTACTCGTGTACCTTGAATCACAGGCACTAATAGAAGTTGATCGTTTCAGGAATGTGGTCACAGACTTTTAAAATGGACGCGAATACACTCCAGACAGTAATGAAAAGTGACCGTTTTACACGCTCAAAATTTATCGGTGTGTTTGCGAAGAATGAAATATTGAAGCTGCCAAGTACGAGAAACTGGTACGGGATTATCGTTAACACCGACACTGTCGGGGGTGAGGGGATTCATTGGTTTGCAATCTATTTTAAAAATAGGGAAAGAATGTACTATTTTGATTCACTCGGCTTTCAGCCCTGGAATGAGTCGGTGATTGTGCAGTTTATTGCGCAGTTACATGTACCTGAGATTGTTTGGAACCCATACCGTTTTGAAGAATATTATAGCGAAACGTGCGACTTGTATTGCATTTCATTTCTCCTGCACATGTCACGTAGGAAGGGATTTATAAATTTTTTTAAAATTATTCGATTTGTGCGACACTGAAATGAATGATAAAACGGTATGCAGACAGATAAAAAAAGGTTCCCATATGTTAGCACCTGCTGTATTGTGTAAAGGTGTATATCTATATTGTGTAAAGTTGTATATACATTTGTAACTGTAAAATGTAGCCATTAAGACTTATTTAACGGACACCGGTTCCGCTTTGTACATGTTTTCTGCCATTTAATAAATGAAAATACGATGTGTTTTGTTCTTAACCTCAAAAATACTTACATTAGTTCCTCGATGATCTGACACTCGCTGGACCGGTTGTGAGCCAATATCTCGACTTCTGTATTCAGGTCACTGGGTTGGCTGTGCGGAGAAGCATCAATATCATTTATTCCCCTTCCATCAAAAGTAGCTATAACACGATCAAGTTCCGCATCGGTCCTATGAGGTTAAGTATAAATAGAGCTACAACAAGAGAAATGTCACGAATTTAAAAAATTATAATGAAAAGAAAGAAAATTCTTAAAAGTTTTGGTAATTTAAAAATCCTACTGCGGTGCTGAATTATTAAGAAAAATATTATTAAAGCTCCACCATATATATATATATATATATATATATATATATATATATATATATATGCCGAAATAAACACGATGGAAACAGACAATAGTTAAAAACATAATCGGATTAATTTTTACGTTGTAGAAAATTCAGAATAAAGCTAGGTTAGACTAACAGCAAATTGTAACCATAAGCAGATATCCTGACAGTTTTCAAAAGTAAGATTAGCTGGGTGTGCTATGCTCCGTCTGCCTGCAACGGGTCTCGAACCCGCAGCCAAATCTTAATAGTTTTTAATATTTCTATTGTAAGTTTTTAATATTTCTAAAATCGTACCTGTAAAAGAAATGTACAAATAAAAACACACCATATATATATATATATATATATATATATATATATATATACCGAACTAACACGAAGGAAAGAGAGAATTAAAAATATTTTGAAAACGCTTTTATTGCAGCCTTTTACGGTTAGGTTATATTGTTATAAACGAGAAAGATTCCTGGGATTAATTTTTCTTTGAAGGAAAACTCAGAATAAAGGTAGGTTAGACACTTATAAGTTACTTACATTTTAACAGCGTCTTCATTGAACTGTTCTTGCATTTCGTCACAATTTTCCGTAACAATCTGTGTCGATAAATGTTCCCCCCGATCTATAGCTTTGCAAATTAGAAGCGTTGCGTGAGCATAAAAGTCTTGATCTTCAATCAACTCAGGAGAATTGTAGAGCGATAACTGACTCATAGTGTATATTTGAAAAGCACTAAGCGAAAAAACATACGAACTGAGGTTCTGAGATGAACTGCTCCCTTTTTTAAAGGGGGCTTGTGACCAACCCACAAAACACAATCGTTAGCTTCCTATTAGCTAGCGGTGAATTTTGGGCGCGGTTTGACGCGTAGGCCTGCATAGCGGCCAAACAGAGGTCCTGGGATCCGCCCACACGGCTGTGATTGGTTGCCCCGTGAAATCTGGGGCGTGTCAGATATCCCCATTCGTGGAGAGACGAAATCGCTTTGTTTTTGATCTTGTGTTCTACCGAGAGAGAGAGAGTTGAGGTTGGAATGTGAAACGTTTTATGGTGCATGATGCTCGCCTGTCCATTCTCGTTTGTCGGGAAAGGAAGGGTTTTCGTGATATTGGAAGATATATTCGGAACAATTCGCGTATGTTCGAGAGAAACGCTAAACTACGGTTTATGGTGCCTTGAAACATAAAAGTGAAAGATATTTAATTACCCATGAAAGCTGCCGTTGTAAAATTTCAGCGATACAATAAATAAATTTAAAAAACAAAGACGTATGATGTAATGTTTCAATAAACGCCAAAGTTCACGATCTTGATTGAATGGAAATAAGATTGACCCGACGCTGGGTAGTATAATTTAATAATGAGTACCTTATCTCGAATCTTGGAAACCAGAGAAGCGGCAATATAAAGAATTAAAACAACATATATATATATATATATATATATATATATATATATATATATATACATATATATATATGAGAAAAGTTCAGAATGGAAGGGCGTTTATAGCCCCGTAATTAATTTTTTTTTTTTGTAGAAAGACAAGAAAAACTATGATTAGCAGAGATATATTTGGTACAATTTGCGTATGTTTGAGAGATACACTAAACGACGAATCAATTGCTGATGAAGTTTTAATCTTTATGATTTCGAAATAAACTCCTGCGGAAAGAAGTTTATTTATTGGAATTTAAAATCGAAATTATCTATCGCTTCCGCCAAACTCCGCAATTTTCAGAACGATGTTTAATATATATTATATATATATATATATATATTTTTTATTTTCCATATATATGTCCTTCTATTGTTCAGCTAATTACATCGTTTAATTAGATGTTTGCTTATATCACTTTCACCTTTCTTCATTTCCCTCCTTTATATAGGCACACCTTTGCTTTCCGTCCGAAATGTTCATTCTGGTGAAGATCAAGATTTACATTCCACCTTAGACCTACTTTTAGACGGGATATATATATATATATATATATATATATATATATATATATATATACAGGGTGTTTGAGAACTTTCTGTACAAATTGTAATGGGGGATAAGCAACACCAAGACAAACCCTTTTCGTCTATAAGTGTATGTCAGCTGACGTCACCATTCGGCGCGAGAGGGCGCCGCTGCAATTGGCTAAAAGGTGAAGTGGGCTAGACTCGCGCTTGCCGCGGGCATTCTTAAATCGGACGTAGTACGCGTAACATGGAGCGCTTCACGACTGCTGAGATGGCTGATATGCATATGGTGTATGGGGCTGCCAATGGAAACGGAAGAGCTGCTGTGAGGTTGTACCGACAGCGCTTCCCAAACAGACGAGTGCCAAACCACCAAACGTTTGCGCATTTGCAACGGCGACTGCGAGAAACTGGAACATTCCATGCAAACATGCATGACACTGGTCGGGAGAGAAACGTGCGCACTCCTGACATGGAAGAAGAAATCCTACGGCGATTTGAGGACAATCCAAGCGCAAGCACGCGAGGTGTTGCACGTATCCTCGGTGTGAACCACGACCTAGTCTGGAGAGTGTTGCACGAGCAGCAGTTACATCCGTTTCATCGTCAGAGAGTCCAGGCATTACAACCTCGGGATTACCCTCTTCGTGTGGAATTCGCACGCTGGTTTCTGCAGCAGACAGCGGTGCAGCCTAATTTTCCGGCTTATGTGCTGTTCTCAGATGAGGCCTGTTTCACACGTGAGGGTGTGTTTAACATGCACAATTCTCACGTGTGGGCGCACGCAAATCCACATGCTACACGGGTTTGTAATGCCTGGACTCTCTGACGATGAAACGGATGTAAACTGCTGCTCGTGCAACACACTCCAGACCAGGTCGTGGTTCACACCGAGGATACGTGCAACACCTCGCGTGCTTGCGCTTGGATTGTCCTCAAATCGCCGTAGGATTTCTTCTTCCATGTCAGGAGTGCGCACGTTTCTCTCCCGACCAGTGTCATGCATGTTTGCATGGAATGTTCCAGTTTCTCGCAGTCGCCGATGCAAATGCGCAAACGTTTGGTGGTTTGGCACACGTCTGTTTGGGAAGCGCTATCGGTACAACCTCACAGCAGCTCTTCCGTTTCCATTGGCAGCCCCATACACCATATGCATGTCAGCCATCTCAGCAGTCGTGAAGCGCTCCATGTTACGCGTACTACGTCCGATTTAAGAATGCCCGCGGCAAGCGCGAGTCTAGCCCACTTCACCTTTTAGCCAATTGCAGCGGCGCCCTCTCGCGCCGAATGGTGACGTCAGCGGACATACACTTATAGACGAAAAGGGTTTGTCTTGGTGTTGCCTATCCCCCATTACAATTTGTACAGAAAGTTTTCAAACACCCTGTATATATATATATATATATATATATATATATATATATATATACAGCGTGTCCCAAAGAAATGTATACCCACTTTGTTCGATAATACCAGCTATGAGGATAATAAATATATTACTTTTTATATGTTTTTTAATAAAGAATTTTCTCCTGAATCTAAATATGTAATTACCTTTATTAAAAATTGAAAAACAAAAAGGTTACAGATGTTTAAATTATAATTATTATTTTCGAGACTTCATGTGCGATATTTTCTAATATTTTTACCGACTGTTTTGAGATACTTATGTTTAGTGTTGATATTGAAGCATAAATGTTGTAATTATTAGTTAATTCAAAAAATTTACAAATTCCATGGTTAAATGACACTTTATCTAAGATGTTCAAATTGTCGTTAGAAAAGAACAAACGTCGCAGAGTTATAAGATGTTAGATAAGGTTAGAGCAAAACTGTAGTCTTGCCTAATTAGAACTCAACGAAATGGCTAGGCTAAGCTAGGCACTAAACATAAATATCTCAAAACAGTCGGTTAAAAGGCAGGCCAGGCCATAAAAAAAATATTAGAAAATATCGCACATGAAGTCTCGAAAATAATAATTCTAATTTAAACATCTGTAACTTTTTTGTTCTTCAATTTTTAATAAAAATAATTACATATTTAGATTCAGGAGAAAATTCATTATTAAAAAACATATAAACAGTAATATATTTATTAACCTCATAGCTGGTATTATCGAACAAAGTGGGTATACATTTCTTTGGGACACGCTGTATATATATGAGAGAGAGAAAGAGAGATTCCTGCTAGGGCGCTCTGAGTAACCCTACCAACCGTGGAAAGATGTTTACACGAATTTTTAGATGAACTTTTTTCCGGAATTGTACATATATAGGAAAGTCTTTGCTTTTCGTCCGAATTGTTCATTCTGGTGAAGATCAAGCTTTACACTCCACCTTAGACCTACTTTTAAACGGGGAAGTATATATATATATATATATATGTGTGTGTGTATAAGAGAGAGAGAGGGAAATAAACAAACAGATAAACATGATCGAGTGTTGCAATAACGGGATCCCCTGGTTGCCCCTACGAACCGTGGAAGGATGTTTACACCCCACCTTAGACCTACGGTTTAACACGGATCATAAGGTCACCCTGGCTAGCAACCGCGGAAGGACGCGCCGCCGCCGGGTCTCGAGCCCGCCTACACTCCACCTTAGACCTACAGTTTAACGCGGTCGCCGGAGCCCGACGCATATAATCGTAATATTTTATGGGCGTATAGACGGGTGTGTACGTGCCAAACGAAGTATACACTGTGCCAACTGGCTGATGATGCCTGGTGGCACTGGCTGATTAAGCCAACTGGCTGATTAGGGTCTCTATTAGGCAACGGCCGCTCGGCTAAAGTCTTAATATGCGCTTGGCTCCTGTCAAGCGAACACCTCTCCTCTCTCTCTCTCTCTCTCTAGGTTAGGTATACCCCTTTGGGGGGTGAGGCCGTCCCACCTTATCCCCCAAAGAGGTCTCCCCAGCGGGGGTTCATTGCAATTTGGGGGATAACTCCGCCTCCAAGTTGCATAACGCCTTGTTGCTCTTGCAGCAACCCCCTCCCCCATTACGGGGTGCCTTGCAACAACGGGGAAGTGGGTTGGTACTATGGGTGCCTTGCAACAAAAAGGGTGGGGGAGGGGGTTGGCACTCTCGCCACATTGATCAACATTTGCAATTGCATTGCACTCGTTCGTTTTTCGCCCATACTACTGACGTTAAATAATCTGGTAGTTACGTATTATCGGGACTCCCAAACTGTTTATTATGTATTTTTGCTCTCGTCATTTTCGTTTAAGTAACGAAAATATCACAGCTTAACCTAACCAATCATCAAGGCGTACAGTTGACCTAACCGGGCATTCAGTTGACCTAACTGGGCATTCAGTTGACCTAACCGGGCATTCAATTAACCTAACAGGTTAATATTTTCATCGTTGAAAATTTCTAATGATCTGAAAAAAAGGAAAGATTTTAGGTTAGGTTATGTTAGCTACGAAAAACAAAATAAAACGGAAAATGCCCGGTTAGGTCAACTGAATGCCCGGTTAGGTTAATTGAATGCTCGGTTAGGTCAACTGTACACCCTTGATGATTGGTTAGGTTAAGTTGTGATATTTTCGTTAGTTTAAACGAAAATGACGAGAGCAAAAATACATAATAAACAGTTTGGTAGTCCCGATAATACGTAAGTACCAATAATCTAAACACAGACGAAAGTCATCCATGAAAAATTGAACAAACCCAATGTCGCTTTATCTAAAGGGAACCGGTATCGTGACATGTCCATGCACGGCGCACCTCACTAAGAATAAAAGCTACAAACGAATTAAAGCAAGAGTTAAAATATATACTCGTATTAAAATATATATTAATTAACATCCATGCGCAGCTTCACTAGTTTGTTTTCGTTAACGCCAGACGATTTTGTAAGTCATAGAAAAGACTCATGAATGGGCATTAGAGGGTTAATAATAAGAACATATTTATCACTTAAAATAAGTGTCCAAAAAAGACTATTTTCACTTTAACAATTTTTTCCCTTTTACCCAAACTGCAACATTTTTAATCTTGTGAAGAAGCTTCGATGTCCTTTTAGTTTTACTGAAATTAAAAGGAGGCTTTCAACTATTGAAATTTACTCTTAAATTTCGCAATATTAACATCAATATGCACTCTACTAAAATTCTGTAATATAGATCGAACACACACACACACACACACACACACACACACACTCACACACACACACACACACCAAGTGTGTATTTTAGTATAAACGAGGTACCAACTTTTATAACTCCATATATCTAAAAATGTAATTAGCCAAACCTAGTTTAACCTAATCTAATCTAAGTGCCATCGAACCGAGAAAGGTGTGATAAGTGTCTCAGACGCAATTGAGGGCTCGAGTTATTTGAAGTTAAATAACAATCTTTCCTGAATAATAATCTCTCCTAACCTAACCAAACCTCATCAAACCTTAACTAACACAGCTTAGCCTAATCTAACCTAATCAGGAAGAACATATCTTTTTTCCGACAATAAAAATGTTTCTAGAATTTTTTATAAAATTTTTTAATATTCTGAGGTAGCAAAGGTGAGGTGTTACCTCACAAAAATAAATTACTCCACTGCCTCTGTCAGTTATCACACACCCGACTTCACCTATACTCATTTGCACACACACACACACACACACACACACACACACGAAACTGCGACCTTTTTATTTTTAATTGTTGATAGTGATATTTAACATGATCTAAATAATTAACTTAACCTAACCTAACCTAGCTTAACCTAACCTAGTCTAACCTTCATTATATCTCCTTTCATGGCATTACATGATTTTCAATAAAATCGACACCACTAATGACGCAACCCGCCCGTTTGTGTTGCCATGAGCTTTATGTGTATCTTAAAGACTGATGCGGTTTTGTAAGGCAGTTGAGAACATACAGTATACACACACATTACACACATTAATTAAAAGTGCAGAGGAGTCATTGATAAGAACAGTTATTGAAGAATTAAAAGAGATATGTTGCGTAGCATTTCGGCAGTTCACCTCATTGCTTATATCGAATGATAACCAAACAGGTTCGGTCGGGACAGTATGTAATATAATTTAATCTAATATAATCTAATATGATATTAATATAAAGGGTGGTCCAATAAAGGGAAAGTGAAAAAATATTAAATATATTTTCACTTACTTCTTTTTACCACCCTGTAACATGATATAAAATTATATAACATACGAGTATAACATCATATGATATATTATAAAATATATCTTGAAACGCTTTAAAGCGAAAACAGGCACTGTGCACTCATGCAGAGTGCCACGGAGAGGCGTCTGTATGTGACCGCTTCAGTGCCACTGTGAAGCAACCCTTAATGGGAACTTTGATACGTGAGAAGTGGGAAAACGGGTTCGTTTTAATGGTGAAAAAGATTCTTTTCTCTATTTGCTTTATGCTCACTGGAGCATATGTATAGGGTGTCTCAGAAGTCGCGCACCTTAGGCTTTATTCAGATTTACGAGGTTTACGAGTCGAAATGGTTTATAACTTAAGTGATGTTTAATTACAATATATGTTCGATAATGTTCGAATAATAAAATTAATTGTATGTACAGTTAATCAAAAAGCTAAAATAATTAAAATAATTAAAATAATTAAATTGAATGAAGCTACTTTAGCAATGGTGTCTCGGAAGTCGCGCGCCATTGGTTAATGTAGCTTCATTCAATTTAATTATTTTAAGATAGCTTTTTGATTAACTGTACATACTATTAATTTTATTATTCGAACATTATCGAACAAATATTGTAATTAAACATCACTTATAAAGCATTTCGACCTCGTAAACCTCGTAAATCTGAATAAAGCCTATGGTGCGCGACTTGTGAGACACCCTGTATATATGCGCGTGTGTATATATATATAAAATCTGATCTACTGTATGAGCCGGGAGTACCTGGCTATGGGAGAGGAAGCGCTCAAGAAACCAACTCTCTCCTTCACCCCAAACAATTCTTTAGAGGGAAGGCCACGAGCCTGACCTCCATACAATAAGGGACGAAGGTCAAGCTTTTCACTCCACCTTAGACCTACAGTTTAACGTGGAATCCGAACCATGCCCCATCAGCAGCCCAGCGTCTTAACCACTAGGCCACCTAGGGTACCCATTTATCTACCAACCACTTTCTTTATTGTGTGGAAGGATGAACAGCTGGAGTTTGCTGTGCGCCGGCTGCCGTCAGGTCTCGAGCCCGGGGCCGATGGATTCGTAGTCAGCGACGCTAACCACTACACCACCGAGGCGCATAAATTGCTGATTTAAAAGAGGACACTGTATATATGAACATCGTCATATATATATATATATATATATATATATATATAATATATATATATATAATATATATATATATATATTTGAACATCATCCTATATAAATAAATATATATATATATGAACATCATCCTATATATATATATAAAATCACATCGTATAAAATATGAGAAAATATGAGTTCCATATTCGAAGTGACATGTTTGGCACGAAGTAAAATAGGAGTTCAGACATATGATGAAAAACTGAAATTTTCTCCTTTTCGAGTTGAGTGAAAACCTATTTTTGGATTTCCTCTGAACTCAAAATACGAAAAAGGAGTAAAAGGAGTAGAAAATGTCTACTAAATGCAAATACATATTGGAAAAATCCTTTTTGCATGCATAACATCCGAGAGTTCCTGTAACTCGTTTCAGAACACATTTTGCGTCTTTTGATAGTCTATAATAGAGGAAACTATCAAAAATGAGTTCATCAAACTCGTATCCTAAATTAAAATCAAAGGTTAAGATTAGGTCTGGAGGAACATTGTCGCTCTGCACAATGTTGATACTAAATTCTGAACTTACGTAAAGTCGAAAATCTTTACTTTCTGCTTGTCAGTTGTTAGGTTAGTTTAAATTGGGTTAGGTTAGGTTCGGTTTGGTTAGGTTAGGTTACACGACTTAACCTAACCAATCGTCAAGGGCATTCATTTGACCTAACCGGGCACTCATTCAAACTAACTGAGCATTTTTAACCGGATTTTCCTAACAGAGCTCTTGTTGAAACTAGTTTTGACTGAAATGTGTAGTTACAGTGCCCGCGAAAAGTATCCGATCACCCTGGAAATTTGTATTTTTTACATAAAAAACAATGTTTAAATGTATACTAACCTTATATAGTATTTTGTCATCTGTCCTTTGGTTTGGATGACTTGTTCTAGACGTTTTGGCATGGATTTAATCAAGTTTTGACAAAACTTCCACTGATATTTCCTTGCACCATACCTTTTGATGGCTTCTTGTAATTTTTCGACTGAGCCAGTGTCGTGGCATTCAACCTTATTTTTTATTATTAGCCACATATTTTCTATCGGATTGAGATCTGGACTATTACCAGGCCAATCCAAAATATCAATTTATTGTCAGTAATCCATTTTGTCACTATTTTTGTCCCTGTGACATGGTGCACCATCATGCATGTATGTTTTTTGTCCTTTGGATTGCCATTGCCATTGGAAGTTTATCCTGTAGCATTGCTAAATACCGTGCACCATTCATAGTTGTGTTCTTCGGAAGAAAATATAGGTTTCCACGCCATAGTAACCGAAACAACCCCAAACCATCACACTTGGAGGGTGTTTCATTGTCTTTAGGGTGTATTTAGGGTCCATTCTATTTGAGCCAATGGGCCGGCGAACCTTTTTTGGACAACTTCTGAATGTCAAAAATGTCGACTCATCACTAAATAAAACCTTCTTCCAGTCATCAACAGTCAATGAATATTTTTTTACAAAATGCGACACGTTTTTTACGCATTTTTTCATAATGAACGGTTTCTTAGCAGCATGGCGAGATGGTAATCCGAGTTCTTTTGGAGCCGCTCCTGGATAGTTCGTTCAGAAACACCAGATAACAAATTATTCATATAAATTTTATTTCTTTCGCAGTTATGTTGGGTTTTTCAATACTAAACGTTTCATAAGTTTGTCTGTTCGTGAATTTGTTTTCTCGGTCTGCCAGATCGTTTTTTAGGACTGGCGTGGTTAGGCCGGCATTGTTCTTAGCCCGTGAAACCCATAAATTAACGGTACTTTGGGATATGTTTAATTCCTTAGCTATCTGTCTCTGTGATTTCCCACATGTATGCAAAGCAACAATAGCACCTCGACAATCACTCTTAAGTTGTTTTTAGCACACATTATATATAAATTTTATTTACACCACTTTCTGTAAAAAATAACAAAATATCAATAAATTTACCAAACAGTGAAATCTGACAACTTTGAGACACAGCCACCCGCAACGAAGGCTACCAGAACACTAATTTGAGAATGCGTTGGATAGATCTCATATCAGCGAGCAACCTCAAAGTTACCAGATGTCGCTAGAACAAATAGAAAGTGAATTATGTGTCTCTGAATATCAAGGGAAAATATTGTATTTTCTTGAGTGATCGGATACTTTTCGCGGGCACTGTAAAAGTAGGTTTAGTAACATGTGAGCCGTATATTTCGGGTTCTCCCCCACAATTTTAGGTGGAACTAGCCACGATATTGGACGGCACGACGAATTCAACGATTCCCGTACCGCTGATTCAAGTAATCCATAACATGACCAAAATGTGGTGGTGCCCCATCGTGCTGAAAGAACATTCTGCGCCTTGTCTCCAAGGGCACGTCCTCCATCAAAAGCGGCAATTCGTTCGTCAGGAAGTTCAGATAAATATCAGCAGTTAATCGTTGTTCCAAAACGAACGGTCCAATCAGTTGTTCTCCAATTACACCGCACCAAACATTCACTGAGAATTGATGTTGAAAGTTTCTTTCAACGATACCGTGGGGATTACCGGCGGACCACAAGTGGGAATTTCGTCTATTGTTAATTCCATCCCGAATGAATTGTGCTTCATCACTAAACAGTATGCGATTAAGAATTTGGCGATGCATAACCATCCACTGGCAAAATTTAACACGTTTATCGTAATCATCCGGTTGAAGAGCTTGCACACGTTGCAAATGATAGGGATACAAACCCTCATCATATATGGTTCGCCATACACGCGATGCGGATTCACCAATTCGTCTAGAAATCCTTCGAACACTGGTAGTTGGGCTACATTGTACTAGATCCAGTATGCGCTCCTCCACAACAACGGGCCGTCGTGCTACATGTTCTTGGTTACGTAGAACAATTGTCCCTGTTTCCTTTAATCTCCTCTGTGTGTTACTAAACAGTTGCCTGTTCGGTATTCGGCGGTTCGGAAAACGTCTTCGATATTCCTCAACTGCCGCTCTGCTGTTACCATCACAGAATCCATAGATGAAATGGATATCAGCGTATTCAGCGGGTGTGAACTGTTGATTCAGTTTGATTGTTCACCTTAACGCAACACACTGTCTCGTACCACAGATCAGAACCAACTGAAAGAAAAAACTGAAGATTAGTAGTGGTAACTTCGTTAACCGAAACTACCACCAGTGCTGCCATCTATCGAATTACACAGAAGTAGGGATTTGTTGTTTGCACATCTTTAAACGTCCGTAGCTCCGCAACGGTTGCAGATAACACCTATGTTGTATTAACTTTTTTACGCGATATCATCCCCTAAATCACCCCCCCCAAAGTATGGCAGACCGGTTATGAAACACCATGTATATGCATATCTTTCTCTTAACAAGTGAGGAGAAACGTTGTAGAAGGGTTTGGCGCACACTTTGAAATTTTTTTATCTATTAAAACGGTGCCTACCAAATTTCATTGTGATGTGTACATACACACATATATAATTGGCGTGTGGCATCCCCCACATTGAAAATGTGGGATATATATATATATATTATATATATGTGTGTGTGTGTGTGTGTGTGTATATATAAGGAGAAAAATGGTACATGAGAGATAAGATAGGTTAAGTTAGGTTATTTTTATTTTTTATAAATTTGTTTTCCAGTAGGTTTGGTTACTTTATATTCAAGGATAGTTTGTAGGTTAGAATGAAGGTCGGAGGTTCGACTCCCGATGGTGTAATGTAGGTGTTATGCCTAAGACAGAGTTGAATGGTATCCGCTTTGGGGTAGCGTGAAAAGATGATGCTTGTGATTAGGTTAGGTTACTCTATATGAGGAAAGGATGATGTGTGAGAATACGTTAGAGTAGATTATGCAAAGGTTATGAATTATTATATTAGGTAATTCTTGGGGTAACGTGAAAAATGAGGTTAGGTTATGCAAAAACGAAATATTGTACTATAAAGATTATGGTAGGGGATTCGATTCCCGGTGATGTGATATCATTGTTATGTTTTAGACACAGGATTGAATGGTTGCCGCTAAAGTTCAAAGTATGACGTCAGACACACACACACACCAAACACACACACACACACACACACACACCTTTATCTTATCACTACCCCCAACCACCCCTTTGAGGGATTAACATTTTTGCTTTTTCCACTTTTCCACTCTTCCCCTCAGCCTCTTCCTTTTCCCGTTGTTTCCCATCACTGGGACCTAGCACCCTCCACCGCCTCTCATTTTTTTAATCTTACAAAGGGATTACCTGAACAAAGTAGGATTTCATCGATGACATCCGACTTTGCGTAGGACGATTTTATTTCACTTCCATCCTATACAGGTTCCTACATTTAAAATTTAATGAAAATCTTAAGAATAACCAAACCTTATATCCTTAAACATTTAATATAAAAAAATCCTTACAAATTCGTCCATTTTTTGGATTAAAAAAAAAGACGCACAATATTTCAACCATTTTTTGCAACAAGAGACGTTGGGGTTAGTCCCCCAAGTTGCATAAAGGGGGGAGTGAGGGTTTTTTGGGGGGAGGGGAAGAATGACCTCCCCCCCAAAGGGGGTAACCCTAACGTACCCTCGCCGTAGGCGAGTTTGCGAAGCACAAGCCCCGCCCGTAGGGCAGGGAGCCGAAGGCTCTGCTTGTTTATATTTATTTACTTATATTTATTTTTTATTTTTATTTATTCTTTTCTTTTAACCTAACCTAATCAAACCGAATCTGATTTACTTTAAATTAACTTCAAATGAATTTAATCGGCCTTTAAGGTCGAGCCATTCGACATTATGTAGGTCGATGTTATTCAAGGCGACATTATTTAAATCGCTAGTGTTTCTTTACACATACAAAGATAAAGGTAGTCATGATAATGTTACAGTATATATATATATATATATATATTATATAAATATATATATATATATATATATATATATATATATATATTGTATATGGGCAAAAATTATTTATTGCAATAAATAAATGAAAAAAAAAAGAAGAGAGGTTTTATCAGTTAGTCTTGCATGAAATGAAACAAGGATTGGCAAAAAGACTATACATTTCTTCATTTCTATTTCAGATGTCATTTAGTTTTCCAATGAGAAATCTTAGCTATGATGGTCTTCTCTCTAATCTTCTCTTGAAATTGTCTTTAAATTATTAACAGAATTTCGCTCTATCCTGTCTTGTTGTTTGAAGATCGCTTTTCCTCTCTTTCCATCGCGACAAGAAACTCTATCTTGCAAGAAAATTAAGTTTCCTATATGCCTTGTTGCCCTTGGTTTGTTGTCCAAATTCACAACTACAATAGGAGACTGTTCTCCAGGATTGTCCCGTACTGATTGGAATAGAGTATATAGTGTCTATCGATCTACAAATGGCCAATGTCATGAACACACGTATTTCATGCCGGATTAATTCTTCCAGGTACCGGATAATGGTTTCGTCAGTGAAGAGCACTTGGTCGGAAAGCTCGAGTTACGTATCAATAAACTATCTTCCAGTAAAAAAGTCTTAACTAGCGCAATAAAACTCCAGAGATTCATTTCCGTACATTTCTTCACTTTTCAAAGGAAATCTTCTCGTAATTTTATACATTTGCATAGAAGTTTTAAAACCACTACGTGCTGGTTTGAGTCTCTGCTTCTTCCTGCGGTATCTTATTGGCATCACTACCTCGAATAGTCGCGAATGTACGGTTCTGGTATTGACAGTAGCTCCACTCTCCTGCGAATGTTTACGTAAAGAGTTGCCGTCATCCCTTCAATAAAAGTTTTTCTAGTTCATGTTATGAATGCATGACGGTTCTTTCAAGAGTCATTGACAAACAAGGGCAGACAATTCGACAAGTTTTTCATTGTGGAGGCCAGTGATTCATCAGTTTCTATATTATCGTGGCAAACTCTCTCCATCCAACAATTTTGTTAAGCACTATTTATATTGAGGCCTTATGAAAAGTCAAACCAATCAGAAGTTTGCCAACTAATTATTTTGAGGCGTTTATTTGCCTTACTGAAAGGCGTGTCGAATATTTTAGAAAGCAATATCGAATACGAAGTAAAAAACACTCAACAGAATTGAGAGCTGTTAAATAATTTTGTTTTAGAGATGAGTTCAGTATTGTGCAGTCTTCCTTTAATAGTCGCAGCTTTTATCTTGCAGAGAGAGAGAGAGAGAGAGAGAGAGAGAGAGAGAGTTTATATTGAAACGTTTATATTGAAAAGGATGTATAGACGTTAAAAAATTTACTCAAGTACAGCGAAACAAAAATCTATGTAACGTTTCAGTATAAACTCTCTCTCTCTCTCTCTCTCTCTCTCTCTCTCTCTCTCTCTCTCTCTCTCTCTCTCTCTCTAATACCAAAAAGAGTTCTGCTATTGGAGAATCTCAGCTTAATAATGAACAATAAAACCAGTCCAATTTAAAACATTTTATTTCATCTCAAAGCTTTCAAAAGTACAATTGAAAACGGGTTTTGAGTTTAATGTTAGAAACTTTATAATTACAAAACAAGACAAAGTTTGTTATATCTTATAATTATAAACAATAAATTATCGTGACATTAAATTTAAATCCCTTTTCCACGCAGCAATAAGGAAGACAGCTGCACTGTTGAAAGCTTTGCGATTAAATTATGTTTCAAATTGGACTGGTTTTACTGTTCATATATATATATATACACACACACACACGAAATTTAGCTTTTACATAAATTAATTTCTCATTCATAATGGATGCAAGTTCTAGCGCTTAATGTAAATATCTCACTGAATTTAACTGAAAGAGCAAATACATTTACTATCTAAATCACTTGTTAAGTCTACCTAAAGCTATACTTGGCTAAATGAGGTCCCTTCAAAATAAACGCTATACTGCCCTCCCCGGGTTTGCCTCAACACATAATTATATTTAGTTCAGCTTAAGCTGTCAGTGCGTCTTAAGGGAGGAAGACCTCGCAGTAATGAATAGCTGGAGAAGGGAAACTGGTTATTAAAAAGTAACGAAAATTTATAAATTTATCCCCTTTACTTTGGATTACGTAACCTCAATAAAGTTTTATATATATATACTGAACTGCGCATGCTTGCAATATATTTACATCTTAAAGCTTTACAAATTTTAACTTTAAATTGGAGGTTTTTTTAACATCATGTATGAACGGTGTTCTATTATAATTTACTATAATGTTTGTGTTCATTGAGAACGTTATTTACATTTATGCCAAAAAAGGTGTAACTTTTTCTATCCTTTTCAAAACTAATCTTCTAATTTACTGCGATATGTTGCTTACTTTTACAGTACAGTAAGTATACATTACAGTTTTCTTTCTCTCTCTCTCCCTCATATATATATATATTATATATATATACAGGGTGGGCCGTAAGTTTCCATACATAGGAAAAATAAACATTTTTTTTATGGACAACCATTTTTATATTATAATAGCTCTACATGGTTGCCATTGTTTTGAAAACACATTTCAATACGTGTTCCCCACTGTTGATGAACACGCATTAGCACAGTTGACGTTATGCTTGTAATGGCTTTGGTGATACGTTCCTTTAGATGATTTATGTCTCGTATCTTTTCCTGATACACCATGGCCTTCAAGTGCCCCCAAAGATAGAAATCAAGGGGGGTGAGATCTGGGGATCTGGAGGCCACTCCACAGGACCACGCCGACCAATCCAAGCATCCGGAAACTGCTGATCCAAATACCGACGCACGTGAAGACCATAATGAGGTGGAGCTCCATCTTGCTGGAAGTAAACTGGGAAGTTACCTTCCTCGTTTAGCAGGGATGGGAAAATCTCTTCTTGCAACATGTTAAGATACCTTTCGGCATTAAGATTTCACTGAACAAAAATTGGTCCAATAATTCTGTCACCCCATATCCCGGCCCACACCATCACTTTACCGGCACCTTGCATCTTCGTCGGACTCAGCCAGTTAGGGTTAGCATTACTCCAATAACGTATGTTTTGCCGATTAAGCTCTCCATTGACGTAAAAATTTGCTTCATCAGTAAACAAGATCTTAGTTGAAAAGTTATCCTCGTTCACTTTGGTTAATGCCCATTCACAGAATTCCATCCGTCTATCCGGGTCGTCTTCACTCAAATGCTGTGCCATATGCAATTTGTATGGATGCCATTTGTTTGCTTTCAAAATGCGCCTGATACTCGATCTGCTGACACCACTTTCTGCAGACAACCGTCGTGTACTTTTTCTGGGACTCCGTGTAAGCGCTGTAAGTATCGTAGCTGTTGTGTCTTCATCGGTGGCTGTACGTCTTGGACCACTTCGCGGTTGATCTGCAACATTTCCAGTTTTCTGAAACTTGTTAATAAGTTTTGCCACAGTGTCGTGTGTGATGTTCGTTCCATGTTGTCTGTTAAAGTTCATTGCAACCATGCGACTGCTTCCGACCCAGCCATCAGTATGATTTCAATTCGTTGCTCTTTCGTCAAACGCATATTCTTAGGGTATCTGAAACATAAAAACAAACGTTTAATTTTTCCTATGTATGGAAACTTACGGCCCACCCTGTATATATATATATATATATATAATATTATAAATGTTTGCTAACTCTATTAATAACGTATATGGAAAATATAATGGGAATTTCGTGTTTGTGGATAGATTATTATTATTATTATTATTATTATTATTATTATTATTATAAAATTTTGCGTGAGAACGAATCATTATTACAGGAATGAAACCACACAAAATCCATCTCCAATTTTACACTCTTTCCAATCCCGCTCCAATACGTGATGACCCCCTCAATTGGATTTAGTTCTCTGCAAAAATAATCTTTAAGTGCTTGTGTCTGTATTTTGTTAAAAAACGTATATGCCCAAAACCAAACATCCAAATCGTAACGTTTGTACCCATTTGTGGGAGAATGTATTCCAATTTCAGAATTAACTAAATTGAAGGTTATGAGCCATTTGGATGAATATGAAGTGTCAATATAATACTCCTATAAACGGAATAATTGCATAGTCTCACCAACGTCTAAAATCAGACCTATCCCAAAATTAAATTGTAACAGACAAGAATAACTCGAACGTTGAAATGAAATTTCATGCTTAATTTGAAGATGAAATTCTACTGAATTTACGATTATTGTCTCATTTGGTATCATATAAAGTTCATTCTGACGGTTTTACTTCTAAATTGAAAACCAGTATACCCATTTTGGGTATTTTCAGGAATGCATATTTAAATTTAAAAATATACAAATTGCAAATGTTTATGTGAGGAAAAACTGAAGTTTATTAAATTAAAATTTATATGTTGTTTAACATTATTTAAACATATTGTCGCGTAATTGTATCAGGACCGTTTAGAGAGACTCTTCTCATTTACTTAAAATGAAAGATGTTAATCCGATCACTTAAAAGTGGTTTACTGGTGCCACTTTCAAAATTTCAACCAATCTTTCGAATGAACGACGGCTCAATAAACCACTTTAAACTACGCGAGTTAATTATTTTTAGCCATTACAGACTTTTTCAATTAATCAGAAAACCATGCTATAACCACGTTTTCAACAAGGTAGTAGTATGGTGTACATCAATGCCGAGTCGGGTGGTGAGGGGCCTTGACGGCAGTGGCGTAGCGAAGGGGGGGCAAAGGGGTGTTCGTGCTCTGGGCGTCGGTTTTTTGGGGGCGCTAAATCGGCCGAGCGAGCAATTTTTTTAGCATGACATTTACTTTTTTTACACCAGCAGTCGGGAGGCACGTTTGGACATGTATCATAACCACAGACAGGGGTATTAATAATAGTGGTAATAATAATAAATAATAATAATAATAATAGTGTTTATTTCTAGTAAAAAGATTAAATTTAAAATTTGATTCATTAATAAAAACTGGTACATATAGAAACAAATTATACATACAGTACATGCTAATGTAGCAAATGTATCAAAAGAAGTGCATTAAATAAAATCGTGACAAAAATATAGAAATATGATGTGCATTGCCACAAGCTTTAACCAATTGAGCCAACGGCCTGGCAGTTAACCACTGCCTTAAGTGTGCTATATAAACTATTGTGACTGTGACAGATTGTAATGTATTCTATCATAATTAGTGAATGACAAAGATTTAAATTTTTATTTAAATATTTGTCATTATCAACCACTATTACAATTTTGATGCCGAAAATTCATTTTGTTTCTGCTATCAGCGGATAGCCTTCAAACAGAATGAGTGAAATATGTAGATATAATTTGAGCACAGAAATAGCGATGAAAAACTACACACCGACCGGTTTCGAACTCATTTGTTCTCATCAGGATATCACGAGCTTTAACCAATTTTGTTCGAGGATGTACAAGTACATTATTGGAAAGACTAATTGTAGGTAAATAAGACAATATATTACATTTCATTGACTAGTGTGTACTATGTATACCTAAACCTATTATATAATTAGAAATGTATATGAGAAAAAATTCAAATATTGTGAACACCTCTAGATATTTTTGATAAAAATAAAACTGAAAGATGAAGGCAAAATTGAATCTGTGCAAAATTTGATTTTTCAAGTTTTTGTTCATTCATTTGGTATATTATTTTAAAATTTTCATGAAAACAGTGATTTATGTAGTAAAATAAAATAGGTTAAACTAACCGATAATCTTATTAATCTGCCTTGAAAATAGGTGTTTAAAAGAGTTGAAAATAGGGCTCAGATTGCATGAAATCGACTCTTGGTAGTCAAAATTTTCCCGGGGGAGGGCCCCCGGACCCCCGCCTTACAGTCTAACTCGGGATGCCTTTGGCAGTCCTCGAGAAAGGGGCGCCACGAACCCTCGCTACGCCACTGCCTGACGGCCACTTATCCAAGCTAAATGTCGTATTTGTTCTATTGTATAAATATGTATAACAAATTTATATAATGGTACTCATTATAAAGGATGAGTTACTCTCTGTAGCCAAAATTAGCAAATTGTTTTAATAAATTAATATACAGGTGGCTCGCAAACAATGGAAAAGGGAAGAAGAAAAAAGAGACAGTACAAACGGGACAGGGAAGAGAAAGAAACTGAAGCGGAGAGAGAAAGAATAGATGCTCGGATCCAAACCCTGGAGCCTACTAACACCACAAGGAGACCAGCAGGTCATCTAAAAAGTGACAACAGACGCCAAAGACGAGATCTTCTCGCAAAATCATATGTACTGTATACTATTGTCGCTCGCAAAATGGATGAAAAAGATTATGTCTCCAACGAGACCACGCGTTAAAAGGCGGAGAGAAGAAAAAGCAGAAGGCAAAAATGTCAACCGCTAATCACGAATTCCTCTCCTTTTTGAATCAATTGATTAATATACCAAAAATGCTAGTTTGTAAAGTCATTTCAACACTTTTAGAAGAAAACTGCTAATTATTTTATAAAACATTATAATTACCGAATTACATTACAGTAGTAGCCCACATTATGTTGTTATGTGGTTACATTTCCAGTATATATTTTATAACAAAAGAATCGCTAAATTATTTTTACATTTACATAGGCTATATACAGGGTATGCCAAAATGATGTACAACTTTTGAAATGGCTGTCATTTTTAAATTAACGAATATCTTCTCTCTATTTTCGGATGACGTAAAGAAGACATCAAAAAGCTTTGTTGACCTGAATTCTGACCATGTCGGCCAATTTTTCGGTCCCACAGCGGACAATGATCTTAGAGGCATATTTTGCCATGAAGTCATATGTTGCAACACAGACAATTTCATCGGGAGTTTCAAATACAAGAATTCGCAATTACAAAACTATCAAACGTATTGTGGAAAAGTTCAGACATGGGGAGTGTTAGTAACCAGATAAGAGGCCACAGTGGAAGGAAATCTATTGCAACATTCAAAATAACACATTCTAAATTTAGAACTTATAACTTTTTTTTGAGGGCGTATTGCAGGGAAAGTTTTTCCTTCTTTTGGGTATGAAAGCTCCCTGTCAGATAATATAACAACTTCTTTTGATGATACATAACTTCTTTAGAGATAAGAAATGATCTACAGAACTTTTTTTTTGAGTGATTTGAGACAATAGAAGATAATATGTTAATATATAGAAAGTTGTGGGAAGTCTTTGTTTTCTATGAAGAACAACTGACAGGATCTAGTCTCTAAAGCAAGATTTTCAGGCCTTACGAAGAAAGTTAACATGGAGGCTTTGTCAGTCGGTAGTAACATCACACAATTGTGAGAAGAATCATACACCAAGATTTGCAAATGTAACCATACAAGATACAAATGTTGTAAAGTCAAACTGACAGAAATAAAAGAGAAAGGCGTGAATTTCGTGTCAGCATTGCCGAGCGTACTGAAAATGAACCGGAGTTTCTGGATAATGGCTTACTTTCATCTTAGTGGGCATGTCAACAAGCAAAACATGCAATTTTGGGCACGCCAGCAACCACATGAACATATAGCACCACCATTTTCCGTTGAGAAAATGACAGTTTGGTGCGTCATCGAACGTAATGGTATCATTGGGCCATTCTTCTTGTAAAATGAAGTAGGACAAAATGTCACTCTCGTAACATGAAGACACGTGTACATGTTGAGAAGGAAATTTCTTTCGGGACTGAGGAAGAAGCGAGGTGTGAACACGAATACGTTTTATCTTTCAGCAAGACCACACAAAAAAAACTTTCAGCAACCTTCTTCTATAAGTAGAAATATTATCTTCTATTTTCTCAATTTACTCAAAAAAGAAGTTTTGAAAAATATATCTTCTTTCTAAAGAAGTTATGTATCATTAAAATAAGTTATTTTATCACCTGAAAAGAAGCTTTAATATCCATAAGAAGGCAAAACTTCCCCTAGAATGTACCCTCAAACGGGAGTTCTTTCATTGAATAAAGAAAATTTTGTTTTAAGTGAATGCGCGCCCCCTCATACATCAAATATTGCCTTGGAATTCCTGAAACAACGCTTCCCAGGAACTCGACTAATCTCGAGACGCACCAACAATTCATGACCACCAAACTCCCCTGATTTGACGCCCCTGCATTCTTTCTCTGGGGGTATCTCAAAGCGAATTTCTACGAGAACAATCCGCGGACACTGAAGGAGTTGAGGATCAACATTAGAAAGGAGATAAGAGCATTCCAGCAGAGATTCTTTGTAGAATCTTTGAGAACTTCAATGTCCACGTCATTTTGTCATCCAGAGCCAGGGTGCTAGAATCGAGCGCGTCATGAACTAATGGCAATTTGCGACATTTTCTTCATGAGAATGAAATGGTTTTTGTTGGAAATAAAACACTGATCTTTTCTCTTTTACTTAAGCCAACAATCGACTCAAATATAAATTGATATCCAAAACAAAAGTTGTACATTACTTTGGCACACCAAATATATAAATATTATTCAACTAGTCTCACTTGATAATGACACCCACTTCCTCATGATATATATATATACAGTGGTGTAGTGCTGTGGGAACGCGTGGGAACGGCGTTCCCTTACTTTTTTTGGTAGACGGAACGGCGTTCCCTCACTATTTTAAATAAATCCGAACTTACAAATCTCTAACGTCATGAAATTTTAATTCCCACCCCTAGAAGAAATATGAGAAAGAATCATTAACTCTTTCATTTCTTTTAGCTTCGACTGAGGCAATGCTAGCCTATAAAGATCTGGTGAAACAGTCACCACGGCGTACCAGTTGTTAACTTTTTTTTAGTTAATCATTCCAGTTGTTAGCTATTTTTATTGATCGTACTGGATGTCATATATCTAATAACACTGGAAATACTGCATCTTCAACCTTGGAATATATCCTAATATCCAGTGCATATGACCTCAAAATATCCCTGAAATTGGTCAGTTTCCAAAGATTTCCCGGGGGGCTTACAGTGCCCCCGGACCCCCAGCTGTATGGGCTCGCCGCGCTCGCCATTGTCCCCCCGCATCTGAGTAACACTTTCAAAATGCGTTCCCTCACTTCTTTATTTAGCACTACACCACTATATATATATATATATATATATATATATATATATATATGGTTCAAATTCCATAACCAGGGTGAAATTGGTCGGTGTGACAAAGTTTGGCCAAATTTTAACTAGCTTTAATTTATAATGTTGTAAAATATTCAATAATATAACACTTAATTATTACATTATTCAGTCCAACACACACACACACACACACACACACACACACACACACACACACACACACACATATAATATATATATATATATATATATTATATATATATATATACAGGGCTATTGAAAATGATTCATCCGATTTTAACTGAGAATACTTCCGTACCTATCAACCGTGCATCAACTGGGCATACACCACATGAAAGAGGAAATCTCCGAGTTTTACAAAATCATCACGAGAGGGCTCCAAAGTCACGCCGTGGCCTAGCCTAGCAACAAACAGTCAGTGTAAAAATGGCGTCCGCACAGCAGAAGGCGTTTTGTGTGTTGCAGTTTTCGAGCTGTAAATCGGTAGTCACAGTGCAGGTAGTCACAGTCACAGTGCAGGATACTGTGTACGTGCCACCGTTGCCCACATCTTTGGATGAGCTCCGAACTCGCATTGTTACTGCCGTAGAGTCAGTGACAACGGACATGCTGCTGGAGCGAGTATGGTGGGAATTCGACTATCGTGTCGACGTTGCTCGTGTAACTAGGGGAAGTCACATAGAGCATTTATGAGGTGAGAGACAAAATTTGGACAGTTTTTCTTTTGGTTGATGTATCACAACTCACACTGTATTTGTAACATTAAAAAATATTCTCATTTGAAATCAGGTGAATCAATTTGAATAGCCCTGTATATATATATATATATATATATATATATATATAATATATATATATATATATTAGTGGTGGACCGGATGTCAGTTTTTCAACATGCGGATGCGGATTTTTAATTTCAATATCCGCGGATGCGGATGCGGATATTTAGTTCATCTATTAATATAATATAGAATTATGAATATATGACATAATTTTTCAAATTTCGTGATATTACTATTATGGCAGGCAATGAATAAGAATTAAAATTAATATTAATGTTTTCATTATGATAAAAATAATAACTTTCTCAAGAGTTTCAGCCACAGAAAATTCAATGAAAAGTTTCATTCAATTTTCAATTGCTAATTTTAGAAACTGTGCAAATTATGCAATTTGTTTGCTATAGAAAATTAGCATTTTTATTTTTGCTAAAGAATTTACTATTTTTTGTATTTATTTACAATAATCTTGTTCGAAACAAGATAGACAGCTTGATCTGAAACGAACAGTTTCATTCTGAAAAGTTACTGTGTTGCTGTGAAAAAAAAAATCAGTGGAGTATGCACAGCGGCACAGGCAGTGTTTGTTGATTTAAGGGTACAGTATTTATATTCTGAGGTTTATATATTTGTTTGTTCATTAATAATTAATACTTTACATGAAATGTGCATGACTGGGCCTTATAAGCTACTTTATAAGCTAATTTAATTGTAAATTGCATAATTTATTAGAGGTAATATCCGCATAACATCCACAGTCAGAAGTGCGGATGCGGATGTTAAAAATGATGCGGATATCCGGTCCACCACTAATATATATATATACAGGGTCGGCCGAAAGTCTGGATCCATAGGAAAATATTTATTTTAATACATAAATTACAACAAATGGTAAATACTTAAAATGAATATCAACTTTAACTCGTAAATGCGTATCCGTGATACTGTATAGTAGTTCGTACTCCAGTATAAATACTCAAATACTTTTTTATTTCAGCCCAGAAATGGCTTCGAATCTAACAACAGAAGACCGGGTAGAACTTGTGCTCATGTACGCAAGACAGGGCGCTACACACAGAGAAGTTGCTACCGAATTCAATAGAAATCATCCTGATAAGCATCCAGTAACACATGCGACTGTTGGCAAGTTGTTTAAACGTTTCAAAGAAACAGGAAGTGTACATGATCGACGGCGTTCTGGTTGTCCAAAAACTGCAACTGATGAAAATACCTCTGCAATGGTATGTGAAACTTTAACGAATAGTCCAGTAAAGTCAACAAGAAGATTATCAAATGAAACACGCATCTCGAGAACGTCAATTCGAAGAATTATTAAAAATCATAAATTCCATCCCTAAGTGTCTCGATGTCAGAGGCAGCCAATTTGAGCATTTGTTATAATTTGTCGTTTATACTGGAGTACGAACCACTGTACAGTATCACGGATACGCATTTACGAGTTAAAGTTGATATTCATTTTAAGTATTTACCATTTGTTGTAATTTATGCATTAAAATAAATATTTTCCTATGGATCCAGACTTTCGGCCCACCCTGTATATATATATATATACACACACGAGGGCCACTCAATATATTTTGCCCCACCTTTTTTTTTCTTTCCAAGTTTCCTTGTAAGTTCCAGAAATTTTGTATACAAGTAGTTACATACCTTTTCCACACGTTTTTATTTTCCACATAGTTTCCATCCTTTTCTACGGCTTTCCTCCACCTTGAAACAGGGGCCTTTATTCCATGCTGGTAAAAGTCCGCTGGCTTCCGCTCGAGGCACCTCTTAACCTCCTCAACAACCTCATCGTCACACTGAAACTTTCTTCCACGAATAGCATCCTTCATTGGCCCAAACAAATGGAAGTCTGAAGGTGCCAGATCCGGACTGAATGGAGGGTGGGGTAACACAGTCAAGCGCATTTTTGTGATGGCCTTTCTTGTTTGCAAACTGTTGTGTGGTGTTGCGTTATCGTGCAAAAGGACGTCTTCCAGCTTTCTCTCCGGTCAAAATCGCTTTATAAGTGTCTGGAGTGTCTGTAGGGTAGCAATATATGCCTCTGAGTTGATTGTTTGGCCTTTCTTCATAATGTCCACCAGAATCACTCCTTTCATGTCCCAGAAGATGGTGGCCATAACCTTTCGTGCAGAGGGAGCCATTTTGAACTTTTTCTTGCGTGGAGAGTCTGCGTGATGACACTCCATGGATTGGCGTTTTGTTTCAGGTTCAAAGTGGTGTACCCAAGTCTCATCCCCAGTTACAATTCGTGACAGGAAGTCATCCCCTTCTGTCTCGTATCGAACCAACGACTCAGAAGCAATTTGTTTTCTTTGGGCTTTATGATCTTCAGTCAGTTGGCGAGGAACAAACCGTGAACACACTTTTGAGTATCCCAGTTGCTGAATTATCGTATTCACACTTCCTTCACTAATTTCTAACTCCAGTGATAGTGCCTTGTATGTGACGCGCCGATTTGATCGAATGATGCTGTTAGCACGTTGCACAGTGTGAGATGTGACAGCCGATGCCGGGCGACCGCTGCGTGGCTCATCATGGAGGCTGGCTCTCCCTCTCTCCGATGATGTCACACGTTTAGACCAGCGTCCAACTGTGCTTCGATTATCAACAGCATCTCCGTAAACGTCTTGTAGACGTTTGTGAATATTTCCAACTGTTTCCTTTTCTGCGGTTAAGAACTCGATAACAGCTCAGTGTTTACAACGCACATCACTATCAGACGCCATCTTCGAAACTGCGTTAACCATCGGTTTTATACAAGGAGGGGAGGTTGAAACTGGAAAAATCCGGTTATGTGAAGCGCAGAAAGTTCAAACTTACGGCCCAAAAGACATTTCAGCCGCATGGCCTATTATTTAGCTAAGAAAAAAGGGTGGGGCAAAATATATTGAGTGGCCCGAGTATATATATATTATTGTCCTACAAAACTATTTAACAGCAAAGATAAGTAATATAATCGTTATTTGTCATTTAAATACATAATTTTTTTCTTCCTTTAGGTGATACATCCAGAAAAATCAGAAAATTGGACATTACAAATCAAATATTCGCAGTTGAGAGATTCTGGGATTTATGAATGTCAAGTGAACACAGTTCCAAAGATTTCTATGGCATTTACGCTTAACGTTGTCGGTAAGGTTATTCTATTTATGTTATCTATCTCTTTATTTAGATTTATCTATCATCTATCTATACCAGCGGTTCTCAACCTAACAGGGGTCCCGACCCCAAATGGGTCGGCTGAGCAAAATTTGTTAGGGTCGCCTAGACATACAGGACTAAAATTTATATATTCCATGAAAAATATTAATACGTATATGAAAATATACATGCGTATTTGTACACTTTTGTTATTAATTATAATTGTTATTAATTTTGTTATTAATTATTTTACATAAAGTTTTAAGTTTTAGTTATGCTGAAAGCACTTTTTTTTTTATTTAGCTAACTTAGGTTAAATTTTTGGGTGTTCGGGTCCCAGACGCATAGAAGGATTGCGAAAATGGGTCGTCCAACACATTAAAAGGTTGAGAATCAATACATAATGTCCAATACGTTAGTGTATCCTTTCATTTAATGGCTGCGTTTGATTTTATACTGAATACAGTATATATATATATATATATATATAATATATATATATATATGGTGTGTGTGTGTGTGTGTGTGTGTGTGTGTGTGTGTGCAAAAGACGAGTGACAAGTAAAAACTAAATAATTGTTTTTGACAGATTCCAGAGCCGAGATTCAAGGACCGGAATACGTCAAAGCAGGAAGTACAATCAATTTAACTTGCACGATTAGTCAACCTTCAATGAGAGGTAAGGAAATAGAAGCTTTTCCGTTCCTTTATTCGACTTCTTCACAAACTTCCGGTATACTGAGAGAGAAAGAGAAAGAGAGAGAGAGAGAGAGAGAGAGTCCTTTAGCGACCCTCATCTCAAGGAGTTTATATATATATATATATATATATAAAGACTAGAATTTCATTTGTGTAGATATTGTTTTTCGGATATACAGGGTGGCGCAAAAGTCAGGAACCATAGGCACGTTTTATTAAATTATAATAAATGTTCGAATTGGTGGCCTTCCACTTGGAGACACTTTCTGACGCATTGAATGCATGATGTTTGAACATTCTTTAACACATTGATACTGATTTTGGCGCACTCAGATGTGATTTTATCCTTTAGAGAACGTATGGTTCTGGGTCGATCAGCATAGACTACCGACATGAGATGGTCCCAAAGAAAAAGTCAAGAGGCGTGAGGCCCGGAGACTTAGGTGGCCATTCGACGGGCCCTCGCCGACCGAGCCACTTGCTTGGGAATAGATAGATAGATAGCTAGATAGTTGGACTTTGTAAGGATGGAAACAATTTGTTGCAAGAATTCGTTGAATGGATCTTATGGAGACACCCGTTTCCTGGGATAACTTTCTTAAGGACTTACGTGGGCTGTTTTCGAGATGATTGAGTACCGTTAGTAATGTTGCTGTATCGGTTGAACTTTTTGGCCGGCCACTACGCGGCCGATCATGAACACTTCCCGTTTCTTTGAAGCGAGTGACCGGTTTTCCAACTGATGCATGAACAACTGGCGGCCTCTCAGGGTGTTTGTCATTAAAAGCAGTAGCAACTGATCAGTGTGTGTTACCACGCCTTGCACACATTAAAACTATCTCCACCCGTTCATCCATTGTCATTTTCTGTGCCATAGGTTCAACAACAAATCTGAAAAGAACAAAACACATATTAAAACAAATTATTAAAATGTGCCGATGGTTCCTTACTTTTGCGCCACCCTGTATAATCAGTCTTTAAAGTTTAGAACTTGAATTTTATATATATATATATATATATATATATATATATATATATTAGGGTGGCCCTTATATGACCTCAAAAACAGAAAGTGATGGAAATTTCGCTCTCACCCCCCCAGATAGAATGATAGATGCTATTTCAGGAGATAATTCATCGTGCAAATTTTATCCGTATTGCTTAATATTTAGAGGTCGCCCTCATTGTCTATATTTTGACACTATTGGCTCCAGGACATGCAGGTCCCCCCTACTTATTGTTACCTGCCTTTGTTCAAAAGTGTCGCTTTCTTGCAGTCCGGGAACTTCTTTCGGTGGTCTGCGACGACTTGAAGGAGGAATTGGAGCTGCTCCTCATCGCTGGTCAGCTTCTTGTTAAAGTCTTGAATAAGGGCAACTCCTCTCTCTGCTCTGTCGTTGATTACAGCCAGGGACCGGACCAGATTTGCGGCAGCTTGGAAGCTTTGGGACTGGGGCCATTCGCGGGGGTCTTGACGGAGGAAATCATTCGGAAGGGCCAACCTCGTGAAAAGAGCCTTGGAGTTTGAGGACACCAGTTGCTCAAGACCCTTTCCATCGTCATCCAAGAAGATTCTTGCATCCAGCTTCGGTCTTTTGGGAGGATCTTCTTCTTCCTCGCCTTCCATGGCTTCCACCATCAACTGCTTCGTTCCCCAGGACACCCTTTCATCGAAGAGAGACAAACCGACCAGTTCCTCGGAAAGATACCACAGATGGTGTGAGAGCTTCTTGGCGGTCGCCTTGCTGATGGCCTCATGCGGGTACTTCAACAAGGACTTCATGAGGAGAAAGTCGTTGAGAGGAGCCTGGTGAGGAATTGGAGCGTTGTCCAGGCTTTCGCGTACACGATGACAGCGAGCAAGGCGAGTTCTTTGATGCCCTTCTCCTCCACTGCGGTCAACTTGAACTGGTCCCGAAAAAGCCAGATCTTGATGGCGTAGAGGACCTTGGCCATCCAGCGAGCTCAGTGCATTCTCCAGGAGCACTGAAGTGAATGCCACGCCGTGGGGTCCCCCCAAGGAAGATGATGCAGAGTTCCACGAGTTCCCTGTAATCTTCCCTGGTATGCTTGACCGGGGCAACTGCAGCCTCCACAACAGGATCAGTGATCGCGGGCTTGAAATCCTTCTGTTGATAAAAGACCACTTCTCCCGAAACCGATTGAAGAGCTGCATATCCGGTCCTGTTGATGGAACTCGCAGTGCGGCCTCGAAAGCAAGGTAGAGAAGATCTCTTTCCAGCTTCTGTTCAATCAGGCAGCAGGCTCCAGAGCGATGTCCTGTGTTGGATGCTGTTGTATCAAAACAGAGTTTGAACCCGATCACTGATACCCCACTTCTGCAGGCAAGAACAACAGCTGACGCTTGAGCCTCCCCGGTTCCTGTGTGAAACTTTGGGACCCCAAGAAGCTTCTCAACTCCTTGCCACGAAACAATGATTGGAAGACGCTCTACGTGCTCCCTGCTCGTCAAGTCCTCCATCAACTTCCCGTCCCAATGGACGACGAGGGGACCTTCACCCGAGAATTCTTCCTTCATCTTTTGTGCCGTCTCCGATCGGTGCCAAGCCCGGAGTCGCTGAATGGAGTTGCGGTTTATGTTCAGCACTTCCGCATTCCGTCCGAGACTGCTAGCAGCTTCCGTCAGTATGTAGGCGGCTCTCCTGGAGGAGATCTGTGTCCTGTCAAGTGCGGCTGCCAGTCCGGCTGTCATAATGTTGGCCCCCTACTTCGCTTCAGGGCACGCTCCTCCGCAGGCATCTGAGTCGTCCCCTGTCTCCTCTTCGGATGCGTAGGAATAAGACGACTCGAAAACTGCTCGGCTGGTAGATGCTTCGCACTCCTCAGCGGCTTTCCTCTTCCGGAGCTTCTCCTGAACATTCCTCTTCGCCGCTGCTTCATTCCTTCTCGTTTGCTCCAAGTCCAGTCCAGCGATGTATCCAGTCCTGTCCTTCTGCCTCTGCATCTGGAGGAAGGCCTTGTCTTCAGGGTTCTTGATCATCTTCATGGCATCCGCGTGCGCAATGTCGAACAAATCGTTCAACTTCTCCTTAAAATCTTCTTCTTTTTTCTTGCGCGCATCGCCGGTCCTGGTCTTGTGTTTTTTCAGCCCTTTCCACTCGTCGAAGGTCCGTTCGAGTTTGGCATTGCAGTGCTGTTCAGCCCGAGTGGGAATGCTTGCCAAATGCCAGAATTCCATTACGGCCCTGACGGTGTTGCGGCTTGCCTCACGGACAGGCTGCTGCTTCTCCTCGTGAAGGAAGAGGAAATGGCCAAAGGCCTGACCAATGGAAGGAAGCTTCCTTCCCCTGATTTCTTCCACAAAATAAACACCAAGATAACGCTTCTGTCGTGTATCCATCATGTATCAATCCTGCAAATGAGAACAAGAGTATGAGTATTAGTATGAGTAATTAGTATGAGTAATAGTATGAGTAATAGTATGAGTAATTGAGTATACCGAAAACCTAATAGAAGGGAAACTTTGACGTGGCCAGGGCGACCTCTAAATATTTCTCGAAAACCGTCATATTTCGCACAGTGCAGTTAGACGAGTAACGGAACAAATTGAGTGGGTGAGACTGCAGAGCTGGGCACTTGCGGCATATTTTGCGGTACTGCGGTACTGCGGTACTACCAAACTACCAAACCGGTACCAAACCGGTACGCGGAAATTTGAATGCGGTAGCGGTACTGCGGTACTTTCAGCGATCCTTTGCGGTACTGCGTTATGCGGTCCCGGTTTGGTAGTTTGGTAGTACCGCAGTACCGCAAAATATGCCGCAAGTGCCCAGCTCTGGACCGTCACCGTGAGAGGATACAAAATCGACACTTCAGTTTTAAGAGCCACCCTAATATATATATATATATATATATATATATATATATATATATATATATATAAGCTTTTAAGTGCGATAACTGTACTACAGGGTGTTTATAAAGTCCCTATCTATTTCATTGAAAACGTAGAAAAAGGGTAAAATTCAATAACAATATAATAGAAGGCATACATTTAATGAATAGTTAAGCATATGATTCTACATGAGCACCATCAGTATCTCTACAGAGTTCGAACCTGTTAGCAGCATTGCGGAACACATTTTGGAGCATGACAGGGGTTATTTTTATAATGCTGTTACGATACGAGCACGTAAATCTTGCAGATCTGTAACCCTCATTTGATAGACGTTTGATTTGATAAAGTCCCATGCAAAGAAATCCAAGGGCGTTAGGTCAGGAGATCGAGCCGCCCAGGGCCTGTTGCCTCGACGTCCGATCCACCGATTTGGAAATCGTTCATTTAAGTACTCCCGAACAATATTTGCGTAATGACAAGGTGCCCCATCTTGTTGAAAAACGACAGTGTTTAAAATGCCATCTGAACGAAGCTAGGACATTTACGTGCTCGTATCGTAACAGTAGTTACAAATATAACCCTTGTCATGCTCCAAAATGTGTTCCGCAATGCTGCTGACAGATTCGAACTCTGTAGAGATACTGATGGTGCTCATGTAGAATCATATGCTTAAGTATTCATTAAATGTATGCCTTCTATTATATTGTTATTGAATTTTACCCTTTTTGTTAAGTTTTCACTGAAACAGATAGGGACTTTATAACACCCTGTATATAAAACAAACTTGCCCTCAGTTTTACATTCAAATTCCTTTTCCTTTTTCATATACAGGGTGTCCATAAAGTCACGCATCATAGGAAAATTCATTTATTTTGTTTATTTATTTATTTTGTTTTATTTATGTGTTCGAAATGATTCCGACCAATCTCAAAACATATTTGTAAACGAAAAAGCAGATTTCTTTGATTGTTCCTCAACATATTTGGTCTGCTGGAGACAAATAAATAAACATTGCTTATTTTCCTATGATGCGTAACTTTATGAACGCCCTGTATATATATATAATATATATATATATAATATATATATATATATATATATACATACTGTATATACGCGTATATAAATATATATACACCGGGTGATCCATTTGAAACCGTACCCAAATTAAAAAAACATACACAGTATATATCTTTTTTTTTCGCTGTTAATCGGTTGAGGTGAAAGTTAAGCTTCCACGAATAGTTTGACTGTTGAAACTTGCTTAATTGCTATAGTTTGTAAATAGTTCTCACACAATAGGCTTAAGAATAACCAGACTTGTAAATTGTAGAACGAAAGAGGTCCCCCAAAATGCAGGGCATTATGATGTTTACAATTTTTACATATACAAGCGTTAATTTAGCATGTTTTTTTACGAGATTTGATCACGTTTTGTCCATTTAATTTCATAAGGTCTAATTTACTGGTATCGAAATGGAGAGATGCTCGGACTACGAAGGTCAAGTGAGCATCGTTACAAAAAATGGGGCGCATTCCACTGCGTCCCAGCTGACTATAACGAATGCTCAACCACCTCATTCGGGCAACTACACCTGCTGGCCGACACTCGCTAAACCGACTTCAGTTCTCATCAACGTCGTTTTAGAAGGTAAATTCTATCTTGACATTATTTAATTCTTCAGCTACACCAAACTACGAAATCCATCTTTTCTTACGCACAGATACATTTTCAAAATACCTTTAAATGTTATTGATTTTTTTTTTTTTTTTTTTTTAAATCGGAACTTATGAGAGGAAAAAAGTTTGCCTATATCTGAAGTTCGTTTTGACCCGCGCAACATCATTTGAAAGAAGTGTTAAACTTCGTCTTTCATAACTTTCGTATTAAAGTTTTGAACTTTGCATCAAGAACTCGCATTAAACGAAGTATGAACTTCATTGAAATTGCTTCTTCTTCCCAAACTGACAAACACGCTACTTTTGTGAACTTGCTTTATTTTCCGCTGTTTCAATTACATAATTTATCGCTATTTTGCTAGTTTTTATTCAATTTTACGTGTTCCTGAATGAGGGGTTGGAAGTAGTATGTATGTACATTATGTATATATTTATGTATATTCTGATATGTATGTATGTACAGTATGTATGGATGTATATATGTATATATGGATGTATGTGTGTAATGTATGTATGCATATATGTACTCGTATGTATATATGAATGTATGTTGTGTATATACAACTAGTTTAAAGAGGTTTGTGTTGAAGCTCATCTATATATATATGTATAGGCATATATATATATATATATATATATATATATTAGTGACGGATTAACCTTTACGGGGTCTAGGGGTTAAAGCAAGTTTGGAGGCCCTCAATAAAAAAAACAAACGTATGAATTTTTGTATCAATGTTTTTATTCTTTTTCACAATTAAAATAACATCATCAAAATTTGCATAACCAATTTAACAAATTACAATATCCGGAATATTGAATTTTTAAATAAATGTTAGAAATTGTTTGGGCTCTTGCTTTTGGGGGCTCCTCTTTATTGCGTGACCCGTGGTCTGTAGTCCCGTTAGCACCATACATTAATCCGGCCCTGTATACACAGATACATACATATATATGGTTAATTCCTAGTTTGGAGGCATCCTCTTAATACTTAACGCATATGCATAAATAGTATATCATTAGATAGGCAATAGTTTATTTATGAAGAGTGTGGGGTGGAAATTCTATAATTTTGTGTATTTTATAAATAAAAGAATATATTTCATGATATATTTTTAACACCCATAGTTGTATCAGGAGCAAATCTAAGCTTTTAGGGTTCCGTTTCTAACTTATCAGTAATGTAACATTTCATTGTTATCGTAAGGGAAAGGTGTGCGTGTCTTTGCGTTTAAAAAAGTTTAAAATACAGAGTTGTACAACATTAATTCATGCCAAGGTTGTAAATTGGTATAATTCAATTTACTTTACAATTTTATGATAATTTTAAGAGTTTATTGGAATTTTGTATTGGGCATAAATTAATTTTAAATAGTTTTAAATGCCCAAAGTGTGCAAAAACACGTAAAGTGGACTCAAATGCACTATTGCACTATTATTATTATTATTATTATTATTATTATTATTATTAAAGCATGTTACTATTACTTAATGCCTGGGTTAGGTCGAATAACGCCCGGGTTAGGTCGACTGATGCCCGAGTTAGGTTAGGTTCTTTTTCCACCTCACAACGTCCATAAATAAATTATTTCTAATCCAATGGTGTAACTTATATGCATGTGAATAAAAATTTGAAGGACGCCGCTAAACTAGGAATTTATATATATATATATATATATATATATATATATATATATATATATATATATATATATATATATATATATATATATATATATGATGAAAAGAACCACGAAGGAAAGGAAACACAGAATAGTGCTCAAGCACTTTTGTCTAATGACATCCTCATTAGACGAAAGCGCTTGAACACCATTCTGTGTTTCCTTTCCTTCGTGGTTCTTTTCATCATAAATATTTTTCACGTGTTACTTTCGTGAAATAATTTTCATATATATATATATATATATATATATATATGCAAACCGACAAGGAAAAAGAAAAATGATTCCAAGGCCTTTCGTGTATTCAGACGTACACCTCGTCAGGGAATGAAGGGAGAAGGCGAGATGACAAAAATATATACCACGGGACAGAAAAACAAAAAGATTAGCACATAATTAACAAGAGTTAATGAGAAGCAAAAGGAATTTTAACAGGATATTGTCAATTTTATACATTTTCGCACTGTTATTGAAATTATTTTTAAAATGGATAAATGCACATTCTAGAATATTCCTTTTAATTATATCTGTTTTTAACGAGCGCTTTAAAACAGTCCCACTTGATACTATGATTACATCTATACATATGGTTAAACAATGCATTAGAATTATTTGCTGTTCTACACGCATATTTATGTTGTTTTACCCTAATAGCTAACGTTTTACCCGTTTGACCTATACATACTGAGTCGCATTGTGTACATCCGATCGAATACACACAACCAACCACATTATCCGGGCTATTCTTTATTAGGCTATTCTTTATTGATGGCCTACTTGATTTTTTAAAAGATAAGATCTCTGAATATTCTTTTCCTGTTCAACACAACAATCTTATTGAGTTAATTAGGCTTTGCATCAAAGATTGTAAATTTCAGTTTGAAAATAAATTTTATACTATGTCGTTTGGATTGGCGATGGGAAATCCCCTCTCACCAGTATTAGCTAACTTATATATGTAATTTTTTGAAAGCAGAATTTTGCCTACTATTGGTAATTTTAACCTTGTTTGGTACAGGTATATAGATGATATTTTATGCCTTTGGCCTAATAATTTGGATGTTGACTTATTTTTTGGTAGGCTCAATTTAGTCCCATATATTAAGTTCACGGTTGAAAAAGAAAATGATGGAAGCTTATCATTTCTGGATCTAAAAATTCGGAGATGCTTTAATCAGTTCAAATTTGAAGTTTTTCGTAAGCCTACTAATAATAACTCTTATGTGCATTTTTATTCTGACCATCATCCCTCGATTAAATCTTCAATTTTCTCTGTCTCTACTATGTTTCTTAGAGCATTGAGAGTTGTCAGTCCTGAATTTTTAGATTCCGAGTTATGCAATATCATGTATATTGGTACTAAATTATGTTATCCTATTTCATTTTTAGATAACTGCCTTAGGAAAGCCAAGAATAGATATTATAATAGTGTAACTGTAAAGGAATTTGAGCGTAAAAATATCCTTAGCCTACCTTACCATGTAAATTTTCAATATCTTCCGACTTTACTTAAAGCAATTGGTATCAATGTAGTCTTTAAATATAATAATACTGTTAAATCACGCCTAATAAAGAATAGCCTGGATAATGTGGATGGTTGTGTGTATTCAATCGGATGTACACAATGTAACTCAGTATGTGTAGGTCAAACGGGTAAAACGTTAGATATTAGGGTAAAACAACATAAATATGCGTGTAGAACAGCAAATAATTCTAATGCATTGTTTAACCATATGTACTGATGTAATCATAGTATCAAGTGGGACAGTTTTAAAGCGCTCGTTAAAACAGAGATATAATTGAAAGGAATATTCTAGAATGTGCGTTTATCCATTTTAAAAATAACATCAATAACAGTGTTGGAATGTATAAAAATGACAATATCCTGTTAAAATACCTTTTGCCTCTAATCAACTCTTGTTAATCATGTGCTAATCTTTTTGTTTTTCTGTCCCATGGTATATATTTTTGTCATCTCGCCTTCTCCCTTCATACCCTGATGAGATGTACTTCTGAATACACGAAAGGCCTTGGAATCATTTCTCCTTTTCCTTGTGAGTTTGCATCATTCATTCATTTCATGTGTTTAATTGTGAAATTCATCCCATATATGATACACACACACACACATATATATATATATATATATATATATATATATATATATATATATATATATATATATTGTTTTTATATCTAGCTAAAAAAGTTAGCCTTCCATTATCTTAAGAGCTTCATCCTAATTTTTTTCGTGTATTGTTTTATGTCGGTAGTAAATGAAAAAAAATGGAAAGATAAATGACTCTAAAATCAAAAATTTCCATTTTTTTTTCACTTCCATTTATTCTCTGTCATAAAAGGTTTCGAACTGTGGCAAAATATTACTAAAATAAATGCAGATCGAAATGGCTTTTGTAATATTAAATATTTGAAGAATGACTGGTTGTTTATTCAAACGTTCAATGCGTTCTGACAAGTTGACATCCTGAAAACAGGAGTTCAATAGATTGCGTACATTCGTATAGGGTGTATCAGAAGTTCTGCTCCAAAGGCTAATATCATGTTGTACATTATGGGGCAGGACTTTTGAGACACCCTATATATATAGGGTGGTATAGCGGTATAAGTGTATGGTATAGAAATTAGTATGACAATAAGTAATCATTGAACCACAAGAATTCTCGTTCGCAAATAACATAAAAATTCCTTTCAAACAACGGTCGTTTTACCAAATATTTCGGAACGTTTTCACGAACGTTATAGAACGTTTTATAAATGCTTATGAACGTATAGTAAACGTACATTTGTATGGCGAGTAGAACTTAAAAATAGGGCAATTTTTTCTAAATGGCGTTTCTCCTCTTCAATTTTAGTTCTCGAGAAATAGTTTGATAATGAGAATAGTCCAAATAACAAAACTTTGTGTATTACTAATACTTTTAGTGTTTTAGTTTCAATTCGTACCCATGGTGGGTATTAGGTATAGCTATAGGGTATGGAATTTTAGTTGATAGGTATAAAAATGTTTGAAGAGATATATAGGTGAATTCGTTTTCAATTATAATAAAATAACTTGTAGAAGAAATCTATTATTTTTCCAACGGATTGTTTATATATAAATAAATATACATTAAATGAACGTAAATAGATACATAAATAGAGATACATAAATATACACATAAATAGATAAAATAAATAATTTATTTATAAAGGTAAAAAGGAAGAAAAAATTATTTTAGGATAAAATTGATTTTTTTTTATAATTGAAGAGAAAGTAAACAATACATTGTCTTCGAAATAACAATCCTCCGAAAATAGACTTTCATGCGAAATAGTCCCCCCCCCCCACACACACACACTTTGGTGACGTCATCATGATCATTTTAAAACCAAAACGGTGCCATTGTTTTATAGGAAACCATAATTTTTTTAAAAATAATTATTTAATTTACATTTAATTATTACCTCCTTTTAGCAAGGTTTGAGGGAGAAACTCCTCCACTGATATTTAACATTTGCGTGAACATAAACATTTTGACATTGATGTGAAGGATGGAATTGACATTACTGGTCAAAAAAAGAAACGCAATTAGCTTGCATATGGTGTAAAATTTAAGTTGTTAGTGTTATTATCACAGTTTCAAGATTATGGTTAAATGTTTGTTCAAATCTTTCAAAGCCACTTAGTGCATGTTTTTAAACCTGACTAATCCCGGCTAAGACGCCATTTTGTTACAAACAATAAACAGAGATTAAATTGAATGTATTCTTTATGAAGGCATGCATTTTTTCTTTGACTTCACAGAATACACACTGCCCGTTGAGAAAACCAAACTTTTTCCCGCGATTGAGGCATGCCACGACTCTCAGAGGTCAACAGAGGTCGTGCTTTGGGTATGTTGGATGCAGGCATGTCTGCTGTCCAAGTTGCACAACGAATGCATGTGCATCCCAGCACAATCTCTAGGCTTGTTAGACGGTACAATGCCACAGGAAGTGTTCAGGACCTGCCAAGACGTGGGCGACCTCGTGTGACGACCCAACGCCAGGATCGCCACATTGTACTGCAGCACCTGCGTCATCGGCAGCGGAATGCTCGTCAGACAGCCAGAGAGACACCTGGTATCCACAACAACAGAATTAGTGACCAGACCGTCAGAAACCGACTCCGTAATGCAGGACTCCGATCCCGCAGGCCTTACAGAGATCCTTTTCTCACTGATGCAAGAAGGCAACGACGCCTGCAATGGGCCTATCAGCACCGTGACCTATCGTGGGCCTATCAGCTCTGACTTCCCAGCGCTACAGGGATGAGATTCTTCACCCACATGTTCTTCCATTCATGAGGCAACATCCAGAATTGGTGCTCCTGCAACAGGACAATGCCAGACCTCATGCAGCCAGGATAGTGCAGGCGTACCTGCAGGGACAACAGGCGCAGACCTTACCATGGCCAGCCTTCAGCCCAGACATGTCACCGATAGAGCACGCATGGGATGAACTTGAACGGCGAGTTCGCAGACGTCAGCATCAGCCGCAGAACATCAGGGAACTGACCAATGCAATTATTGAAGAGTGGAGGGCCATCCCTGTTGCTTTCCTGCAGAGACTGTTGAGGTCGATGAGGGCCAGACTCCAAGCCTGCATTGTGGCTAGGGGTGGCCAAACGCGTTATTGACTGTTTGTTATGTTAAAGAATCATTTACTATATACTGAGTCCTCATGTTTATTAATAAATCTCAAAAATTGCGTTTCTTTTTTTGACCAGTATATATATATATATATATATATATATATAGAAACGACGTTATTTCTCTTCCTCGTGTGCAGAACGCTCCTCTATACTTACGTCGTTTCTATACATTAATATACTGCGTGGTCATTGCAGTTAAATGTATATATATATATATACTGTTATGAACACTGTATAGATAAGAAAGAATTGCATATCGATGGATTCAACTTATTAAGAGCGGATAGAACAACGAGACGTAAAGGTGGCTGTGCTATTTATATACCTGAGAGGCATACGACAGAGACGGCAATAATTAAATCCAACAGTTTCGTGGAAACCCTTGCAGTGAAAATAGACAAACTAAACGTGGTACTGATAAATAATCATCTATAGACCTCCAAACGCTCTAAATGAAAAATTTTCGGATGCCATTAATGATATCAGAACTAGGGTTTCTTTCCCGGGATCCCGTATGTTTTTAATTGATTTTTAAATCCCGGGAATAGGAAAATGCCCCCGGGAATTTCCCGGGAAAATTAAATTTTCTTAATTAGCTCTCTATAGTAATTATAAAAATAAGATTCCATGAGTATAGAAGTGTTGCCTGCTGGTGCGACCGGTAGATAGTATCTAGTGATCGCTGGCAACTCTATTAAGTACTAGCGATCGCTGGCAACTCGTCTGGTGTTATTTTCCATCGTCTCTTCCATACCGTTGCCTTTCTTTAGTTACCAGCTGCCATTGATAATGTGAGGTGCCCGTGTCTCTCCTTACGATTTTATCTTTCAATTAGATTTTGAAATTTGAACCCCTCAATGTCTGATCCAAAATAATTTGTTTGGCAATACTTCGTAAAGAACACAAATGAAGAGAGTGCAAAATGCAAAAAAATGTGACCCACATTATTATGCCGAGGCTGGTCCACAAGTGGGTTAATTCAACATTTACAGAAGAGGCACTCTATTGATAAATCAATTGCGTCATCGGACTCAGCACAAGCAGGAAGTAAAATTTGTAAGCGCAAATTAGTCGAGGACTGTGAAGCAAGCACTTCTACTGGTAAGCGAAAACAACTTTACTTACATATTTTACCAAGAAGGATAAGGAAACTCTGGAAGAAATTGTTAGCAAACTTGTTGCAGTTGATGGATTCGCTGTGAATGCAATTACAAAGAGTCACTTCATTAGACAGGCAATACGAGACAAAGGTTATTCGCTTCCGCAAACCCCAGTGCTGTTATGAATATTGTATACAGGGTGAGTCAAAAGTAGCGCCCGATTTCTGTCAGTTGATTGTTTGTTTGCCATTTGTATTACAGTGTACAAGAAGGTAGAAATAAATTAATGGCATGTTTATCTAACCATTTATTCGGGGGAAAATTATTACGGAACTGTACCAAGCTGTTTTACTTGCAATTTTCAAAGTGCCCTCCCTCGTGATCGATGCACAATTGCAGCCGAGCAGGCACAGAGTGGCACACACGCCTGCAGAGTTCGATATCAATTTCCTCAAACTTTGCAGTGATTTGAGCCTTCAATTCCTGAATGGTACGAGGCTTTTCACGATAAACAAGGCTTTCATGAGCCCCAAAGAAAGAAATCTGGAGGTGTAAGGTCTGGGGAGCGTGCCGGCCACTCGATCGGACCGCGGCGGCCGATCCACTTTCCGGGAAAGTTTTCATCAAGCCACTGACGAACATGACGTCCATAATGAGGTGGAGCTCCATCTTGCTGGAAATAACAGTCCTGATCTTGTACCCTGGGCCAAAAGAAGGTTTGCTGCATATCCAGGTAAATTTCTGCAGTGACAGATCCCTCAAAGAAAAAGGGTCCAATTATCCCTAATGGAGATATGGCTGCCCAAACTGTCACGCCAGGTAAATTTACCTCCTCCTCAACTGTCACTCTTGGGTTCTCCGCAGCCCAGTAGACACAATTGTGTCTGTTAATTGTGCCGTTAAGCTTAAAACATGCCTCATCTGACCACCAGATGTTGTCTAGCATTGTGTCCTCTTCGTCAAGTTTAGCTAAGAACTCTTCGCAAATTGAAGACGGCGGTCGTCATCTCCATCATGAAGGGCATGCAGTAAGCGTGGAATGTAAGGTTTCCATTTTTTCTGGTGAAGGATACGGATAACACTTGATTGGCTCACTTCCAACTCTGCAGATAAACGGCGAGTTGACTTTTGCGGACTTTGTTCCAGTCTCCTGATGGCTTCTTCAGCCTTAGCTACATTCGTTGCCGTTTTCGGACGACCGGACTTCTTTGCAGTGGCTACCGATCCTGTTCCTTCAAATTTCTCGACAATCAATCGTATGTTTCTTCCCTGGGGTGGGTTAATATCGAATTCCTGTGCCAAACGGCGTGCCGCCATCGTTGGTTGTTCATTACATTTGTAGTAATGTTTCACGGCCGCAATGCGTTGATTCATTGAAAGGTAATTCATGGTTCAATTTGGTGCAAATTCAGTAACTTTCCAAACTCTCAGCAATAACCTGCAAAACAAAAACAAAAATAAATAAACTAAGAAAATTAATAATCTGCAAGACAATTATTAACAACATGACTTCCCAGAAAGTGAAATTTTGGCCAAACTGGAAGAAGGATTTAGGTTTAGCCTATCTCTTGATGAGTATTCATCACTGAAAAACAGAAGATACCTCAATGTAAATGTTCATGTGAATGAAGGTAAATTCTGGAATTTAGGAATGATAGGATCATTGGATCTTTTTCTGCAGAAGCTGCTGTTAAAGCAGTAGAGGCCAAACTAGAAGAATTTGAGCTGAATGTTCAGAAACACATTGTTGCATGCGTCACAGATGGCGCTAGTGTGATGGTGAAATTTGGAAAATTAGTGAATTGCGAGCATCACTTATGCTATGCACATGGCATACATCTTGCTGTATGTGATGTTCTGTATAAGAAAAAAGTGATTCAGGTAGAAACATTAGCGCAGAAAACGAGTCAGATGAAGAAGAGCTCAGTGAAGATATGAACACCAGTAGAAATTGAAGAGTTAACCACAAGTAATGAAATAAATGAAATTGCCAATGTAAATGAAGATGGAAGCATTAAAACAGTTACAAATATCAATGAAACTATCAAAAAGGGGAGAATGATTGTGAGATTATTCAGAAAGTCACCTCTAAAGAATGAAATTTTGAAAAATTACGTGAAAGCAGAGCATGGTAGTGAAAAGATGATAATTTTAGATTCAAAAACTCGCTGGAACAGTTTGTTGGCAATGCTTGAGCGTTTTTTGGAATAAGATCTGCAGTTTCTAAAGCGTTGATTGATATTAAGCATGAGCAACCTTTAACAAATGAAGAATTTAATGCCCTTCATGAAATTGTGTCGAGCCTGTATCCAGTAAAAATTGGCACAGAAAAATTGTGCAGCCGTGATGCAACCTTGTTAACCGCCGAGGGAGTATTTGCTTTTATAATGGATGAGTTATGTCAACAAAAGTCAGGATTTGCTCAGAATTTGAAAAACTCTATAACACAGAGGATTAGCGAGAGAAGAAACACTACTTTGGTTGGACTCATCCAGTACTTAAACACTGGTAAGAAATATGAAAAACATTATGTAGCTACTCCTGGTTTACCCCCTTTGCCAAACAAAGGCTCTTTATTGGAATCGGCAAAGAAAACATTGATAAGGCTTTTCAAGGAAGACAAATCATCATCTAGCTGTTCACAATCAGAAGATGAAGGAAGTCAAGAAATTGAGCAGCCTATGACATTGTCAGACAAATTAGAAGCAGCAATACTATCAAAGACTAAACCTAGGCAATCTCAGCATTCTTCCACTTTATCAGGTCAGGCTCAGAGCATGGGCAAAGTTTTGAAGCAAGAGCTGCAGTTGTTTGAGACAACAGGTAACAGAGCATCAACCATCACCCATTCGTGTGATGCGCTAAAAACCATTCCTCCGACCTCTGTCGAATCCGAGAGAGCATTTTCTGCTGCTGGTTTGTTTATTACTAAGTTGAGAACTCGGCTTAGCGATAAAAGTATCGATTGCTTGTGTTTCCTAAGAAGTTATTACAAAAATGTTTAACTTTTTTTTTTTATATAGTCTTTATTTTTTATGTTGGTATACTACAAGGGCATCAAATTTTAAAAGGAATATTTTTTTACAGATGTACTGAATTATAAATAAAGGAATTTACTCTTTTAGTTATTATTTATTTCCTGCAAATAATTAATGCGTTCAATAAGTAGTAAAAGCCCCCAATCTAAGACTGATTGGTAAACTCATTTCAAATATAAGTAATAAAGTATAAGTTCAAGCATAAAATAACCGTTTTCTTAAATTTATAATTACTTCCCGGGATCCCGGGAATATACTCCAATTTCCCGGGAACTTCCGGGAAATCCCGGGATGAAAAATTCCGGGAATTCAAGAAACCCTAATCAGAACCCTAATATAGTCCGTAAACTCTCCATCCCCTAATATAATACTCTGCGGCGATTTTAATTTCCCATTTATAAAATACAAAAAGGTGGGTAGAAATATATTTATACAGCAAGATAAGGGGGTGCACAAGAGAGGAGAACCAGGAGCAAGCAAAAATGCTGATGGCTCTCACAAACGAGTTTATGTTGACACAGGAGATAACAGAAAATACCAGGAAAAATAACTGCCTAGATCTGGTATTCACAAATAACACGAACTTGATTGCCGATATAAAAATAACTTCAACTATTATCTCGGACCACTATACAATCGAGTTATCAACAAATATGGCGAGAACTTTAAAAGACAATACACATACAGAAGAAAAGCAAATTTGGGGGCTTTTAACTTAAACTCCAAGACCATAAATTAGGAAGAAATCAGATCACACATGGCCCAAATAGAGTGGAGGACAGTTTTCGAGAATAAAACAACTGAGGAAATGCTAACAACCTTGGAAGAAAAGACGCTGAGAATTTTGGAAAAATATGCTCCGAAAGCACAGTCAAAAGGAAAGAGGAACTGGCTAGAGAGGCAAAAGAGAAGAATATTCCGCAAAAGAAAGAGAGTAGCGACGAAGTTAGCTAATTGCGGAGACAACAATGCTAGGAAAGTAATACAAGAAAAACTGGAGAGAATCGATTGGGAAATACAAACTCTGATAAAGGGCTATACAGAGAGGGAAGAGGAAAAGCCGGTAGAAGCAATAAAGGAAAATCCAAAATACTTCTACAGCTATGCGAAAAGGAAAACAAAAACGCGCGCTACTATTGGGCCCTTTAAGGAAAGGAAATAATGAACTAACAGACGATCTAAAAGAAATATCTGAAACTATAGGACAAATGAAATCGCATTCAGCTGCAGGTCTGGACAAATGGAACGCACTATTAATTAAAAACTGTAAAAATGAATAACTACAACCTTATACTGGATATGGAGAAGATCCCTAGACACTGTGGAAATACCGAGCATCTTGAAAAGAGCAAACATCGTCCCTATATATAAAGGCGGGGATAGATCTCAAGCAAAGAACTATAGACCAATGTCCTTGACGTCCCCCTCACCAAAATATTTGAAAGAATAGTCAGAGAGAAAATCTATGACTTCTTGGAGACAATGGAAAGATTCAACGAAAATCAACACGGATTCCGATCAGGAAGATCATGCCTATCACAACTTATAAAGCATTATAACAATATCCTAGATGCATTTGAAGGCAATGAAAACTATGATGTCATATACACGGATTTTGCTAAAGCTTTCGACAAATGCGATCATGGTAAAATAGCACATAAAATGAAACATGGGTAACAGGCAAAGTGGAAAAATGGATCTACAACTTCCTCAGAAATCGACTACAGGTAGTCAAAATTCAAGGTGTATCATCATCAGAATTAGAAGTACGCAGCTCAGTACCACAAGGTACAGTGCTGGCCCCACTCCTGTTCATTACCATGCTAACAGACATAGACAGTGGAGTAAACAGCAACAGTTTAGTAACATCATTTGCGGACGATGCAAAGATCAGTAGAAAAATCAGCGATGCAAATGAAGTGGAGGCCTTGCAGAGGGACACAAACAAAATATACAAATGGTCAGACGACAACAATATGACATTTAACACCGAGAAATTTCATCTCTTGAGATATGGTAGAAAAAGAGGAACTTAAACAGACTGCATATTAAGCTCCAGATAGACAAGAAATTCAGAGAAACACGAAAGCGGTCGACTTGGGGGTAATAATGACCGATGATACCAAATTCGAGACACAAAATCAGATCGCAATAAACAAAGCAAAAAGAGTCGCGGGACAGGTACTAAGAACGTTCAAAAGGAGGGAAAAGACAATAATGATTCCCTTGCTGAGAACACTGATCATACCAAAACTTGAATACTGCTCAGTTTTGACGTTCCCATATAAAAAGGAAGAAATTAATGAACTAAAACAAACGCAGAGACGTTTCACATCCAAGATGGCTGCAAAGAACTCAACTATTGGGAAAGACTACGTAAACTAAATCTGTACCCCATGGAAAGAAGAAGAGAGAGAGGTATACCATAACTTACATATGGAAAATGATCGAAAAACTGGTACCAAACCTCAAACTAAACTCAATTACCATTCAAACAACGCTGGAAAACAGAAAGGCAGAATGTGTAGTGTTCCCAAATTAAAGGCCCGACAAGGGACCTCCTTACTCTGAAGGAAAATAGCTTGGTTGTCAGGAGCCAAGCATTTTCAACCAGCTTCCAAAGGACCTCAGAAACATTACAGGGGTCAAAGTTGAAGTCTTCAAGAGAAGACTAGATCCCTGGCTGAGAACGGTACCAGATGAGCCTGGTGTACCTGGCTATGTACGGTGGAGAGCGCAAGAGAGCAACTCACTCCTTCACCAAGCCAGGACTAGAGGCGGGTCCACCAGCACCGACGCACGGAACCCAAAGAAGGTTAACAAGGTGTGTGTGTATATACACACATATATATATATATATATATATATATATATATATATATATATATATATATACACTCTGTATTCTACACCATTATTTACACTTGGAAAATGATGGAGAAACTAGCCCCTAATCGTACTCTGAACCCTATAACCCCCCCCCCCCCCGAAAACAACAGTGGAAAGTAGAAAAGGAAGACTGTGTCGTGTTCCCAAATTAAAGGCTGGACAGGGAACATCCTTAACTCTGAAAGAAAATAGTTTTGTTGTGAGAGGACCAAGACTGTTTAATCAGCTGCCCAAAGAACTAAGGAACACGAGTGGTGTTGCGGTGGACATCTTCAACAGAAGATTAGACCCCTGGCTCAGAACAATCCCCGATGAGCTCGGCGTACCTGGCTATGTGAGGTAGAGAGTACAAGAAACCAACTCTCTACTTCACCAGGCCAACTCGAGAGGAGGGGCGACAAGCTTGACCTTCGTGAAATGAGTCATCGCACGGAACATTTGAAAGGTTAAGAGGTATATATATATATATATATATATATATATATATATATTTAATGGTCGGATTCTGAGGTATGGTGTGAAATGTATTCAGTTGACTACAAAAGTCAAGATACAGTAGGCTACATTTGTGTGTATCTTACCCAACTTTTGTAATAATGGCAAAATTTAATTAACTTTTTCAATATTCGAGTACATTTGTGTGGTAAAATATGATCATACCAGTGATGGCCAACTTTTGCAAATACCTGCAATACTGTCATGAGTAATACGAATTTTAACTTGTTATATGGCCCTATGATAAGAAATTGATTGTTACAGGGCCTCTATAGGCCTAATTATATAATGGTCACTCGGTCTACAAATTAAATATGGCAATCTTTTAGTTAATGAGGCTTCTGAACATACTTGCTTCTGATAATATTGTCGAAATTTGGATTAATTTTTTAACACGCCAGCTGCAAAAGGTTATATTGAGATGGTTATCTCTCAGTCTGGAGCGGTAGTTATTTGTGATGAAACTCACGGTAGAAAAAGTCTGCTCATAAATGCAGGTTGAGGCAAGTTTACATGTATAACGCGGAACAAATTCATGCAAACTTGAAAAGTTATTTTGTGGTACTAATTTCCAAAACCTCAAGTCTTGATGTATTGGTGACTCGCACAATTCTTTGAATTTGGCCCGCATCAAGGAATGATTTTTTATTTCCATTCTTACCATGGACACCAATTTCTTTCTTTTCTAACGAAGAAACCCTGTTGCGCCGCGAGACCTTGACTTTTTCTTGGAAATGAAATCTGCCCGTATGTACAGTTGAACCAACTGAATATTTAAAGTTGAATTCCCTATATGTCTGCTCAAAATGCCTTTCCAAATTAAAATTTTGGGGGAAGCCACAGTCACATCACATCAACAAACAGGCTTTGACGTTTTACCTGGAATAAATGAGAACAAAAATTATTCTTCCCAAGCAGGATTAAATTCCTTCATAGCTATCTACGTCTTCTTCATACTTTCGTTTGGATATGTTTAAGGTGACCAGAGTCCCGATTTTGGACGGGACAGTCCCGAATTTATGACATGTGTCCCTCTTTTCAAAATGTCCCGAAAATGTCCCGTATTTGGAGCAAATTTTCATCAATATCCCGCTTTATTAAAATTACTGTTACATTAGACATTAGATGTCCTTTATGAATTAATAGAATTATGTCACATCCCGAATTCCAAATCTAAATACTAACGTGCAAACTGAACTGGTACGATACATGTCGCCGTGCGGCAGTGCCGTGATTCCCGACTAGCGTTTCAATGTTTCATTAGCGGCCTCTGTGTAAAGTTGTGTTGTAGTGTAACGCTTTTATGTTTTTATGTTTGCTTAATTAATAACCTTAATTAATTTTTATCCCTGCATCCTTTTTTTTTCTTTTGCAGCTAGGTTAAACTTTTTTCGTTTGAAGGATAAGGAAAGTTATTAATTGTATCGTACGTAAGGTCGTAGGCCTAGTTTGACAACACAAAATGTCTAAACCTAAAAGGAAGTGTACATTTAATGCACATCTGCAGTCTAAATATCCATTTATTACAAAAACAACAACAGAAAGTGATGTACGGTGTGAGAAATGTAGAAGTGACTTTAGCATTGGACATGGTGGGATTAATGATATTACTAAGCATCTTGGCTCAAAAAGACACAAATCGGTTGATATCGGTGCTTCATCTAGTAAGATAGTGAGTGATTATTTTATAAGTGTGACGCCTAGTAATAAGGATTTAGAAGTAGCTGCTGCTGAGGGTTTGTGGGCTTACCATACAGTCAGGGAAAATCAAAGCTTCAGATCTACTGACTGTGCAACAAAAATTTTGAAAACATGCTTTGAACCAAAATTTTCATGTGCCAGAACAAAGTGCGAAGCGATTGTTTAAAATGTGTTTGCACCATATGCTGAAACAGAATTAAAAAACAATTAAAGGATGCTCATTGCATAACATTGCTAACTGATGCAAGCAACCATGGAAACATCAAGCTGTTTCCTGTTTTAATTCGCTTCTTTCAGCCATATGACGGTGCTCAAGTGAAGCTTACTGACTTTAAATCTCAGCCTGGAGAAACCTCAGATATTGTGGTGAAATATTTAACTGATATTATTGAAGAGTATGACCTGGGCAGAAAATTAGTTGCTTTCTGTGGTGATAACACTAACTGTAATTTTGGTGGTGCTGCAAGAAAAGGAGTGAATAACATTTTCAGGAAGCTAAATGACTACATTGGTAGAGAACTAATTGGGATTGGTTGTTTTGCACATATTGTACATAATGCTGTTCAGTCTGCCAGTGACTGTCTGCCAATTGATGTGGAAACAGTGGTTGTAAAAATATATTCATATTTCTACATCTATACTGTTCGAGTAGAAGAGCTGAAAGAGTTTTGTGATTTTGTGGACATTGAATATAAACAGTTACTGGAATATAGTAAAACAAGGTGGTTGGCATTAATGCCTACAGTTGAAAGAATACTCAAGTTATTTCCTGGTCTAAGATCATACTTTCTGAGCCAAAGCAAGTGTCCAGTGATACTGAAAAACTTTTTTGAAAACCCACAATCAGACATCTGGCTCAACTTTGTGCACTGTCAAGCAGCCACCTTTCACCAAGTGGTTTTAAAGATTGAGGGTGAACATATATCAGTTGTGGAAGTGATGACTGCAATTTCTGATCTGAAGGATAATTTGCAATCAAAGAAAGATAATGTGTTTGTGCCACTCTCAGTCAGGAGTCTTGTAAACAAACTTGAACAAGATGGGTTGATTGATTCTAATGATTCCTTATCTGTAAAGAAAATATTAGTTGAGTTTTATGACACATGTGTTAAGTACTTGGATCAGTGGTCGGGTCACTTGCCAAACGTTGAGAGTGTATGCAGTGGGCTTTATTAAAACAAGTTCCAAAGTGGTCAGCTGTTGAGAAAACAATGTATTTTGCTGCTGAAAAACAACTATTTGACCCCAAATTTGACACTGAATTATTTGATGAGTTCACGTGTTCTGCAAAGTACATTAGTGATGAGAAAGTAGCAGAGTGGAATGCATCTAAATTATCAACAGACAAGCGCTGGGTGGAAGTATTCACTCATTTCAAGGCCAGAGATGTCAATCATCAACGAATGTCAGCATTAGTTCAGTTCATACTCTGTCTTCCAGGAACTAATGCTTCGACTGAACGTGCTTTCTCTCAAATGAATAAGACGTGGACATCTGAGAAAGCACAACTGAAAGTCTCAACTCTAAAAGCTTTACTTTTAACTAAAATAAACTTCAATCAAACCTGTATGGAGTTCTACACTATGTTGAAATCAACTCCGGAGTTACTTCAGAAGATTTCATCTACTGAAAAGTACGAGAATTGAAAAGCAAGTACAATAATATTGTGTATTGGTGTCATAGATATAAACCATCCTCAGTCGAGTTAATGTTTTTCATAATTATACAGATTATACATTATACTCAAGAGAAAAATACAAGCAGTGAAATAATAATTATGTTCCATATATATATATATATATATGTATATATATATATATATATATATATGAGGTAGAAAGGTGTCCCGCTTTTGGCCGCTGAAAATATAGTCATTTTAGTTTATAACTCCAAAAATAGAAAAATGTCCCGCTTTTTGCTCCTAAAAATATGGTCACTTTAGATTTGTTCGGTTTACTCGGAGGATGAAAATGTTAGGATAAAAATAAACCGAAAACTATAGGGTGTCCCAAAAAAAACTATATACTCTTTATAGCATCATATATTTTATAATTTAAAAAAAACACAAACAATATATTGTTATAGCAATTGCCAATGAAAGGTAAATTAGTAATCTAAGTGATCAAAATGTTACAGCCGGTTGTTTGCATATAAAATTTAATTAACTACGCCAAGTGCTCAAAATGTTCTCCGGCGGCATGAATGCACTTTTGAATGCGTCGACTAACTGATTCGCAGACATGGACTAATGTGGATGCTGTGATGGTCCCGCACTTTTCCCTAATTGCATCCTTAAGGTGTTCGAGTGTTGCGGGTCTTGTACCATAAACTGCATCCTTCAGGTAGCCCCACAAGTAAAAATCAAGTGGAGTCAAGTCCGGTGAACGTGGAGGATACTCAACGCTTCCTCTTCGTCCTATCCAACAGTTAGGCAACGTTTCATCGAGGTACCTTCTGACATCACAATGATAATGAGGCGGGGCTCCATCTTGTTGAAAGTAAAAGTCGTCGTTTCCAAACAACTTCCGAACTGCAGGTATAATTTCTGTCGGCAGCATGTCGAGATATGCGGCACCGGTAACTGTCCCATTAAAGAAAAATGGTCCAACCAAACCCCTGGATGATAAACCACACCATGCTGTTAATCCTGGTAAATTAACATGTTTATCCACATAAACGTGTGGATTATCAAGTGACCAGTACCTGCAGTTGTGTCGATTTACTGTGCCATTCAGCTTGAAGGTAGCTTCATCAGACCACACGATTTTGTTGTATTGAAAGTGCATTCATGCTGCCGGAGAACATTTTGAGCACTTGGCCTAGTTAATTAAATTTTACATGCAAACAACTCGCTATAACATTTTGATCACTTAGATTACTAATTTACCTTTCATTGGCAATTGCTATAACAATATATTGTTTTTTTTTTTTAATTATAAAATATATGATGCTATAAAGAGTATATAGTTTTTTTTGGACACCCTGTATATATATATATATATATATATATATATATATATATATAACTAAATATCGTTGTAAAAGTATGACACGACCAAGTTAATAACTTGTGTGGTAAAGTCAAGGGGTAAGAGATACCCATAACACGAAAATGCGAACAAGAGAGAGCGAGATATTATACTGTAAAAGTCAGTAATAAATAAAATTGCCTTCAGGAACTAAACGTCGGACATCTGGCTACGACGGGTGACAGGACATGCCCCCAGCCTTTGGATGAAAGGAGGTGGATTTCGTATCAAGGAGTGACACAAAATTGGAAGATGGTGGAGGAGAAATCTCCCATCTGATGACGTAAAGTCGTACGGTTGAAATAACACCTTCCAAAAAAGTCTCGGTTGCTTTTAAAATAGACAAAATTTTTTTGACAATTTCTTTATTTATTGATTTTTCTTAATGGAAATTTATTTATCTATTTTCTGATAGAGTGCGGCGTGCCTCTCTCGGAAGAGAGGGTGCACTTTGGCACGAGTGCTTGGGGTTGACTATCAGTGGGTTATACATATTTTAATTTTAAAGCTAAAATAATGAAAAAATATTAAAGTTACTTTAGGTGAATTAAAAGGCTGGAAAATATAAGAAAAATTGGATCAATGAAAGAAAGCCACCCCCAGCATTCTTTAGTTAGCTTTATAAGGCTAACTAACGAAAATATAACGACCTAACCACTCGTCAAGGGCGTACAGTTGACCTAACGATTGGTTAGGTTAGGTGGTGATATTTTCGTTAGTTAGCCTTACAACAAAATTTTATGAAAGAATAATAGAAAAAAGAGCAAAGCAAATAATTGAAGCAAGGTTAGAAGAGGAACAGCATGGTTATCGGAAAGATAGAAGTACGGTAGATCTTATTTTTGGCCTCAGTTCTGTTATAGAGAAGGCATGGGAATTTAATACTAACATCTATGTAATATTCATAGATCTTAAAAAAGCATTCGATACAGTGCCCAGAGGAAGAATGTGGAGATGTTTGGAGGAGATTTATGTGGTAAGGGGGACACTTCTTAGGGCTTTGAAAAGTTTGTATCAAGTTAGCGAATGCAAAGTAAGGACTGGACACAAAAATGATGAGTGGTTTGAAGTAAGAACAGGGGTGAAGCAGGGCAGTGTTATATCACCACTCCTGTTTATAGCCTACATGGACACGGTAATTGCAAGTTTCAAGCGACGTCATGAACTGAATACTAATAATGGAATAATGGCATATGCGGATGACATAGCATTCTGGACGACACAGAGAGAAGATATAAAACAAGCTTTAATTGATTGGAATGAATGTTTGAAGGAGGGGGGAATGGAAATGAATGTAGAAAAGACAGAAATATTAAGTGTATGTCGAAGAGACGAAGGAGAATTCGGAGTTCAAATAGGAGATAAGGAAATAAGAAATGTTGAAAAATTTAAATATCTAGGGAGTATGTTTACTAAAGAAAGTGGTAATATGCAAGAAATAACCTGAAAGAATTGCAAAGTTTAGCAAAAATGTCGGAATGTTATACCCGCTACTGAGAGATGAACGTTGCCAAATTGAGATGGTTCGGCCACTTGGAGAGAGTGGAGGAGGGGAGAACTGCGAGGAGGTGCTGGGAGTGGAGACCAGGGAATGGCAGAAGACCGCGAGGGAGACCGAGAAGGAGATGGAGGGACGAAGTGGAGGAGAGCTTGCGAAGATACGACTTGCCCAGCATGCAAAAGCTCGAAGAAACGGGAGTGCTGCTGGACAGGGCGGAGTGGCGAAGGAGGCTGGCTCCACTGACAGGTTGACTAGCCTACCTGGGAGCTGAAGAATTGAAGAAGAATTGAATTGAAGCCTTATAAAGCTAACTAAAGAAGGCTGGGGGTGGCTTTCTTTCATTGATCCGAAAAATTTAATGAAAATTAAAAATGTAATTATGCGTAATAATATAAAATTTAGATAGAAATTAAATTAAATTAAATTAAAATTTATGAAATATAAATACAAAGGAATACAAATACAAAGGACAACAAACAGACCGGCTGGTCCCAAGGAGGCTATCTGTTAAAGAAGGAAGGTTAAAAAAAGGAAGAAAATTTAAAGACAAGTGAAAGTTTTAAAGCAAAGCAGAGAAAAGAGGTTGAGAGGTAGGAAAGAAATTTAAAGCTAAAGTGAAAATTTGAAAATACAGAGGAGGGAATCTGAGTGAAAATTCCACAATATTTTCTACGCGCTAGCAAATGCTTCCAACTGGATGTTCAGGGCAAGATAAGCATCTAGTCTCTTTTTACAGGATTCGACCGAATTACTTTGAACTACGCTGGCTGTCAATCCATTCCACAAATTAACTATACGATTGAAGAAAAAATATTTAGCTTCATTAGAATTAAAATGTTTACCCATTAATTTCAGACCATTACAGCGAGTTCTATCTTCATTCCTGAATGTAAAATATTTTTTGGCGTCGACATTATCAAAACCTTTAATCATTTTAAACACCATCATTAAATCTCTCGAATTCGGCTTTTTACGAGTAAGAATAAGTTTAACGTTTCTAAATGGACAGCGTATGATTTGTTTCTTAGCCTAGAAATCATCTTAGTTGCCCGTCGCTGCACTCTCTCCATTCTGTCTATGTCCTGTCGTAAAAAATGGGGACCAGAATTGAATGTAGTATTCCAGGTGGGACTTAAATTCAAACGATCTACCAATAAATCCTCAGTTTCTATCTGCTTTTCTGACCGCTTCGATACATTGCTTACTCGCTTTAAGAGTGTCGGCAACAATAATACCTAAATCTTTCTCTTCCGTAACGCTTGTTTTGTTTTGTCACGCATAAAATACTTTTCTTTAACATTGTTTCTGCCGATATGCAACGTTTTACATATATCGGTATTAAAGTTCATTTGCCAAATTTCCGCCCACTCGAGTAATTTATTAATATCTTCTGAATCTGCAAACGTTCTGCCGCTGATTTTGTTCGTCCGCCTAGTTTGGTATCACCCGCAAATTTTGAAATTATACTCTTAATTTCCAAGTCGATGTCATTGATATAATTATAAATAATAAAAAGAACTGGTCCCAGAACTGATCCCTGAGGCACGTCGCTAGTTACACTTTTCCAGTTAGACGCTTTGTCATTAATGACTACTCTTTGTTTACGTCTACTAAGCCAATCTTCTATCCATTTGACTGATTTGAGAACATTGCCATTAATTCCATGAGAATGAAGTTTAGCTAATAATCTCCTATGTGGCACTTTATCAAACGCTTTATGAAAATCGAAATATATAATATCTACTGATTTAGTCTCGTCATATACATTTACAATATCATTAAAGAAGTCGAACAAATTAATAAGATAAGAACGATTACGTCGAAAGTCGTTTTGAGAATCTTTGATTAATCCTTAACTATTAAAAAAACACCTTCATTTTCTTCCATTTCCTTTCAAAATATGAAAAAATTTCTTTCAAAATTCTTTCAAAATTGAAAACAGTATTACACAATCTTCCAAGTTAGTAGTATGACCGCAAAATGTTCGAGTGTATATGCAATGGCAATGTTGATCAATTGTTGCAAGGTGCCAAGGGGTGGGGGTGGTGAGGGAGGGGGGGCGGGTACTGGGGGAGGGGTTTATGCAACAAGGGGTGGGGAGTTATTTCCCCGAGTTGCATAAAGGGGATGAGGGTTTTTTGGGGGAGAGGCAGAATGACCTCCCCCCAAAGGGGTAACCTTAACGTGCCCTCGCCGTAGGCGAGTTTGCGAAGCATAAGCCCCACCCGTAGGGCTGGGAGCCGAAGGCTCAACTTGTTTATTAATTTCTAAGTGATTAGCTATTTTGTCCCGAACGAAGCGATTTGTTCCCTTTTTTAAGCTTTTTTAAATATTGGCGTAATGTTTGCAAGTTTCCAATAGAGCGGAACTTCTCCAGACTGTAACGATTTATTAATTATTATTAAATATATTTGTGAGAGGAGGGACTCTTGCGCAGTTCACTTCTTTAAGTACTTCGGGAAAAGCTTATCTGGACCGGGAGTTTTATTAGGATTAATTTTACCTATGACCGAGAGTACTTCGCTTTCACTAATGAAAAAATCGTGAAGCTTTAAATGATTATCACTGAGCATGATTACGGGAACAGGAATGTTGTTCATATTTTCGTTAGTGAAGACGGAAGAGAAGAATTTGTTTACAAATTCCGTCATTTGTAAACCATCATAAATTTTTTCGTTTTTTCATAGCCTATGTGTGGATCAAGTCTGCGAAGCTACTTTTTTATTCCTAACATAATTATAGCATTCCTTCGGATTCGATTTAATTTGGTTCACTATAAAGAGCTCATAGTTGCGCTTACTTTTTCTAATAAGTTTTTTGCTTCGCCTTCTCAATAGCTTGTAAGCATTTTCATCGGACAAATTAATTATTTGTTTCTTTAAATTCGAGATACGCGTTCCTTTTTAACGTTAAGCTACTAGGGGCACTCAATATATTTTGCCCAACCCTTTTTTCTTAGCTAAATAATAGGCCATGGGGCTGAAATGTCTTTTGGGCCGTAAGTTTGAACTTTCTGCGCTTCACATAACCGGATTTTTCCAGTATGAACCTCCCCTCCTTGTATAAAACCGCTTTTAAACGCCTTCTATAAAACCGATGGTTAACGCAGTTTCGAAAATGACGTCTGACAGTGATGTGCGTCGTAAACAGAGAGCTGTTATCGAGTTCTTAACCCCAGAGAAGGAAACAGTTGGAAATATTCACAAACGTCTACAAAACGTTTACGGAGATGCTGTTGTTGATCGAAGCACAGTTGGACGCTGGTCTAAACGTGTGAGATCATTGGAGGGAGGGAGAGCCAGTCTCCATGATGAGCCACGCAGCAGTCGCCCGGCATCGGCTGTAACATCTCACACTGTGCAAAGTGCTAACAGCATCACTCGATCAAATCGGCACGTCACATACAAGAAGCTATCACTGGAGCTAGGAATTAGTGAAGGAAGTATGAATACGATAATTCAGCAACTGGGATACTCAAAGTGTGTTCACGGTTTGTTCCTCGCCAACTGACTGAAGATCACAAAGCCCAAAGAAAAGAAATTGCTTCTGAGTCGTTGGTTCGATACGAGACTGAAGGAGATGACTTCCTTTCTCGAATTGTGACTGGGGATGAGACTTGGGTACACCACTTTGAACCTGAAACAAAACGCCAATCCATGGGGTGTCATCACGCAGACTCCCCACGCAAGAAAAAGTTCAAAATGGCTCCCTCTGCACGAAAGGTTATGGCCACCATTTTCTGGGACATGAAAGGGGTGATTCTGGTAGACATTATGAAGAAAGGCCAAAAAATCAACCCAGAGGCGTATATTGCTACCCTACAGAGACTCCAGAGACATATAAAGCGAGTTCGACCGGAGAGAAAACTGGAAGACGTCCTTCTTTTGCACGATAACGCAAGACCACACAACAGTTTGTAAAGAAGAGAGGCCATCACAAAAATGCGCTTGACTGTGTTACCCCACCCTCCATACAGCCCGGATCTGGCACCGTCAGACTTCCATTTGTTTTGGCCAATGAAGGATGCTATTCGTGGAGGTTAAGAGCGGAAGCCAGCAGAAGCCAGCGGACTTTTACCAGCAAGGAATAAAGGCCCTTGTTTCGAGGTGGAGGAAAGACGTAGAAAAGGATGGAAACTATGTGGAAAAATAAAAACTTGTAAAAAAGGTATGTAACTACTTGTCTACAAAATTTCTGGAACTTACAAGGAAACTTGGAAAGAAAAAAAAAAGGTGGGGCAAAATATATTGAGTGGCCCTCGTACTTTTAATTTCAGCATTCCACCATTTAGGTTTAACAGACCTCGCTAGTCTCTTTTTACGTAATGGGATATTACTTAATTCTAAACGTTTAAAATAATTATACAAAGAAGTCCATGTGCCACTAATATCATCGTGCGATAGAGCCTCATCCCAATTATGGGTCGAAAGTTGCAGTTTTATGTCACGAAATTTAGCTCTTTTAAAATTCAAAACGTATTCCAGACTCCGAATTATGAACATAAATTTTAATTTCAAATGTTATCTGCCTATGATCACTGGTGGAGAAGTAGTCTTCTACAAAGATATTATCAATTAAGTCTAGGTCTGTACTTAAAACTAAATCTAGAATATTGCATTCTCTAGTGGGTTCCTTGACCATTTGAAAAAGTGAACTTTCGAGCAAACCCTCGTACAGAATGCGACCGGAATTAGATTGTAAAGGACCACCCCAATCCCGGCAAGTAAATTAAGATCAACCATTATTATCGCATCATGTTCGCTACTTCCATCAAAAAATAAAAAATCAGTTCCTGAAGCAAATTATCACTATCGACAGTATGATAGGGAGGCCTGTAATACTAAACCTAAAATTAATTTCTTTCATGAGTTGTCTTTGATTTCGAGAAACGTCGCATTTATATTATCAATTTCCGCAATGTTTTTAATTATAGGTTTTAAGTGTGACCAAACGTATAGTACTGTACCACCACCTCTTCTTTCTATTATCTCATTGTTAAACATCTCATAACCTGGGATATGATATTCTCTGAGGAAATCTCTACTCTCTTATATTTAACCAGGATTCAGTAATTGCTGCAACCTCAATTTTTTGGTCAAGGACAATACTTAATAACTCATCAAATTTAAGTCTCAAACTTCGAGCATTAATATAAAATACATTTATAAAATCTTGAATACCGCAGTAGAATCTCGAGATTCTTCGAGGAGGCAATCGTTCACTGTAAGGAAAATACATACAATTTTAATTCACAAGTCCAACGGAAGAAATATTCTTGCGTCCGTTATTGCAGTTTTAATATATATATATATACATATACACATACATACATATATATATATATATATATATATATATATATATATATATATATATATATATATATATATATATATATATTTGTTTACATTTTATCTGTTATTTTAGCACTCCACTTTGGTTGGTTGGTTAGTTAGGTTATTATATATATATATATATATACACACACATACACCTTACCTTACAACCTTACAAAGGTTCCGCGCGATGATTTCTCATTTTGCGAAGGTCAAGCTTGTCGCTCCTCCTCTCGAGTTGGCCTGGTGAAGTAGTGAGTTGGATTCTTGCGCTCTCCACCTCACATAACCAGGTACGCCCGGCTCATCGGGGATTGTTCTGAGCCAGGCGTCTAGTCTTCTTTTGAAGATTTCCACTGCAACTCCCTTCGTGTTTCTTAGGTCTTTGGGCACCGCAAGTCGATCCTGAACAGTTGTTTGAAACCATCATAAACTTAGACTTAGACTTAGTTCCCATCTGGAGGTCTCCAGGTTGGATCCCGTGCGATGCGTCTCCCCCGTCGGTAATCTCGCCACTGCGTCCCGTCTCTGGCCAGATCTGTTCTCTGGCGCCAGGTTAAACCTGGATTCTCTCTTTCTACCGTCTTGAGCCACGTCGTCTTTGGGCGTCCCCGGGGCCTCGATCCCACTATTCTTCCGTACATCAGCCTTCTCGGAAGTCGGTCCTCCCCCATCCTCTCCACATGGCCGTACCATCTCTTCTGCTCATCCACCAATCTGTCCACTATGGTGAATTTAACGCCAGTCAATTCCCTTATATATTCATTTGTTCGTCTGTGGTACCAGCGGATGTTACAAATTCGGCGTAGACAATACATTTCCAACGATAATAACTTCTTCTTTTCTTTTAACTTCATCGTCCAGCACTCCGAACTATATAAAACTGTTGGTACCACTATTGCCTGGTATAATCTAATCTTTAGCGCTCTGCTGATATTGTCTTCTTTCCATATTTTGGTGAGTCTATTCATCGCCACATACCCCAGTTTAATTCTCTCTTGCACCGCTTTAAAGTCATCTCTATTTTGCGTGAACTACACTCCTAAATATTTAAACTCCTCTACCTGGTCTATTATTCCTAACACCAGTGCCACCGCTATCCGTTCTCTCGTCCTCCCTATCTTCATTGTCTTGGTTTTATTTAAATTTATCTCTCGTCCGTATTTTATGCATGCTTCTTCCACCCTAGTAGTGATTGTTTGTATTTCTTCCGCTGTCTCTGCTACCAGTACTATATCGTACTAGTATATATATATATATATATATATATATATATATATATATATATATATATATATATATATATATATATATATATTGCTAAAAAATGGACAAAATGTAAACAAGTAAATATTTATAAATTGAAAAATGTCAGAAAATAGCATTGAATAAGAAGAAAGAAATGGAGTTAATGGAAGAGCACCAACTGTTAATAATGTCTCATCAACAAAATAACTGTTATTTGCTTCATTTATTAACATAAACAAAATTAGGAAAAAAAATTTTCCTGGTTTCGAAAAAGATTTCATTTTTCTTCAATTAAACGTTTCTACAATCAGAAAAATATTTTTTTTTGTGAGGGAAAATATCTAATAAAAATATATTATAAAAAAACGTATATTATTTTTTTAGTAATTATGCATTTTTTAGTCCTAATAAGAAATAAAGGTATGTAAAATGTATATTGTTTAATTTCGATTAATTTTGTATTGGTTTTGTAAGTAATTTATTTTGTAATATATATATACACCTCGGTGGTGTAGTGGTTAGCGTCTCTACGAATCTATTGGCCCCGGGATCGAGACCCGGTGACGGCAGGCAGGCGGCGCGCAGCAAAACCCAGCTGTTCATCTTTCCACACAATAAAGAAAGTGGTTGGTAGATAAATTGGTACCCTGGGTAGCCTAGTTGTTAAGACGCTGGGCTGTTGGTGGGGCGTGGTTTGGATTCCACGTTAAACTGTAGGTCTAATTAAGGTGGAGTGACAAGCTTGACCTTCGTCAGAATGAACATTTCAGGCGGAAGCAAAACCAAAGTGTATATATATGTAGATTAAATTTAGAGCTTCCATTAACCCTTTAAGGCCGGAATTTTTTGTGGGGTAAAGTTATGAATGCGTATATTTGAAACGTTACCAATTTGTACCAGTTGTCATGAAATGGTTAAGTATAACGATATTACACCTAAACACTGACCATTTTATGTCGGAGTACATTTACAACGAACGTACTTTTGCGTATAAACGTTTAAATAAATACACCTATTTTTGAACATTCAATGTAGAATATTATTACTACGAGAATTTCTTCCTCGAAATTAATCTTATGGATTTCATGACACGATTCGAATCCATTTCACGCAAGAACTACGAAAGATTCCGACCTTAAAAATGCTTCGTCAAGTTCTGTGATTCGTTTAAAAGAATTATGTGATATTTGGAAACTGGTTTAAAACTCCGGTTAATTTGACTTAACGCTACCTTAATGTAGACATATGCAGTAAGAGTTTTGCCATATATATTATATATACCAAAGATGCCTCAACGTAGCCAGCGACCGTAGCTCAAGGGTAATATCGTTTCCCTAAAAGTGAAGAGGGGGGGGAGGTCGGGGGAGGTAGGGGGAGGTTCGGATCTCAATAATAATAATCATTTAGGAGAACTACAAACTGGCATATCTTTCAAGCCAACGATTACGACCCCCATTGCTCTACCTCCGTAATATCATTACCGGCATCATCGGGGTACGAACCCCCGACTTTATTGCCTTCATTTCGCTTATAGGGTGTTAGCTATTAATAATTCAGGATTTAGCGCAATGGACCTCGTTCGTCTAGCCTGAGCGCTGTTCCAGCTTTTGATCTTCTGACATATTATTGTTAATCCTCAAATTAGAACAATAGTGACGGTGCAACCATCAACCCTCAAGATAAAAATTATACAAACTGAAAAGTTCAGACTTAACCGATAAAACGAATACGCAGAAATTTTTTTTCTTCTTTAACAAGATCGTGTACAGTACGGTACATAAAATTGACAAAAGTAAATAGACACCTTTTTTTTTTCCCCCATAGTTTTCGATATGATAATAAAAGTCAATAAATAATAATAGATCTATTGAATGAATATATTTAGAAACTTGTTGCTTTCCCCTTCAAATTATGTAAAGGTGAAACACGTTCTGGCATTCCATTGATGAACTTCGCCACTTGTTATTGAGGACAATCATCGTCGTGTTTGTTTACTTTTGTCAACTTTATGTACTATTAATTTCAGCTAATATATATATATATATATATATAGTATATCTATATATGTGTGTGTGTGTGTGTGGTGTGTGTGTGTGTGTCTGTGTGTGTGTGTGTGTGTTTCTTATTTCTGTTAGGCGATAGCCCCAAGTTGAACTGTATGAAATTAATACTTTTTCTATCTGATTTTTTTTTCAACTGAAGGTGAACAACCAGCCGCCATGCAAACTGGGGCGAGTCACAGACCCACGTGGAACCCTCTTTTACCAACCCTGATTTTGTGTCTTCCCCTGATGGAATTGTATTC